>JARFJB010000542.1:2590000-3062500 GCA_036346205.1 Vesta saturnalis | reverse complement strand
TTAGAACCGTTCCTATCATTATGCAGACAGTCATTAGCAGGCGTATCACTCATTACTGATAATACAAAAGTGGTGGTCAGCGCGTATGCAGACGATATCTCGGTATTCATCTCTAAAGAAACTGATTTTAAAGTGCTTGAAATGAATTACGAAATATTCGCGAAACAATCAGGTTCACAACTAAACACAGAAAAAACGGTGGGATTCTGGACAGGGAGGTGGAAAAAAAGAAGTGATGCACCGCTTGGATATCAATGGACCAATACGCATACCAAAATTCTCAGTATAAAGATCTCTGAAAACCAAGAAAAGGACGCGGATTTAGCATTCATGGAACTAAAGGAAAAGTTAAAGAACTCATTAGCAAGATGGAAAAGAGAAACAACCTCACTATCCATGGCAGCACGAAAAGTAATTGTCAATAAATCAATTGCTCCAAAACTATGGCACACGTTCCAAGTTTTGCCAATAAAGGACAGTCATATAAAAGAGCTCCAGAGAATGCTAGTGAGGTTTATGTGGACGGGAAAACACTGGTGTAAGGAAAAGGATTTATGTTTACCGGTGAAACTAGGAGGAATAGGACTTGTTCAATTGCGAACAAGATTAATAGCGTTTCGCTTATTGATCGTCAAGGAATTATTGTTAAGCAAAAAGCATAATAAGTGGAAAACTACGCTTAAAACAATAATTAGATCATCCAACATATACGGAGCTTTTTGGGAGTGGTTTTTTATAGTAACACACGAACAAGCAGGTAGCAGAGTTTCACCATTTGTACAATCCCTTAGATCGGCAATGGATTCCTTACATATAAGTGTAAAAAATTTCCCAAGAGGACTAAACGACATTAAAAATATCCCAGTCACAGAGTGCACGTTAATTCCGAAAGAGAAACCACCGCTGTTTGTAAAGACTTGGTCGGATCTCGGATTCAAAAAAAAATGTCACACTTTATGAAAACAAATAAGTGGATGTCAGATCAAGAATTATCTGCAAAATTAACTTGTCAATCCAACACTGTGCGAAATAATCTGATAAAACACTACCAAAGGATAAAGGTATACTTCGAAGAAAATTACAAAGCAGAACTGGAAAGGAATGAACCACTGAACCAGCTACAACTGACATTCACTACCCTGAACAGTAACAACGAGGTTATTGAAAAGAAAAATATAAGAAAAATGCAACAGAAGCTAACAGTAGAATGGTATGGTGACGACGACGAAAGAAGAAACGGATGGTCTAATAAAGAGATCAAATGGGTTACTTTTTATAATAAATTAACATATGGTAAAGACAGTGAAATAGCATGGAGGTTTGCGAAGGATAGATTGGCAGACATGGTTTTTTTAAAAAAATTTGGATTGAAAAACACGATCAAGGATATATATATATATATATATATATATATATATATATATATATATATTGTGGCATAGCAGGAAACTCAAGCGAATGTCTTTTAGCAAATATGTTAATCACAGTGGGTAAAAGCACCATATACAAAACATTAACGATGTTTCTCCGGAATAACTACGAACAAGAATATATAGAGGTTTTCGTTAACAAATTAAGACAGAGAATAACACTGGAATACGCATGGTACCTAGGTAAACAGGATATAAGAACATTCGTCGATATTTGGTGCAAGAACAATGTCCCATGTGAACTAAAACAAAATCTACTAGAAGTTTCTTTATTTTTAATGTGATTTTATTTATATTATATGATTCTATGTCTAGGTTTTAGAGAGAGAAAAAGACAATTTATGTAAACAATATGTAATTAATTGTTGTAAATAAATAATAATAATAATAATAATAATAATAACACACACACACAACACACGCACACGCACACGCACACGCACACGCACGCGCACGCGCACGCGCACGCACACGCACACGCACACGCACACGCACACGCACACGCACACGCACACGCACACGCACACGCACACGCACACGCACACACACACACGCACACACACACACACACACACTCATACACTCACACACAGTTTTATTTAAAAAATGTTTAAAATCGAAAAATTAGTCTATAGTCGAATGTCCATCAAAGAACTTTTATTTTTCATGTAGGCATAAAACAATTATGAAATCCAAACAATTATTATTTTACTTGAGTTCAATTATTATTATAGCATGAAAATAATCTTAAATAATTGTAAGCTACAAACATCGCAAAAGTGATCACTTTCACGGCTGAAATGTCAAGGGAAATGTTGCATTTTATGACGCTATTAATTTTTAATTTATTTTGAATCGTAGAAACATAAAAAGGCTTATTAGTACCAATTTTTTTAAATTGTGGCCAAAAAAATTAATGCTAACATCTAATTATCTAGAATTGAAATATTATCATTAATATTGATTACAATTTACTCTATTCGTTTTATGCCTTTATTTAGTTCAGCTTCAGTTTTCCCACACAAAATGTCATTTTTGTTCGTAATAACATTATCTACCCACTATTCTACTAACAATCTACTATTAACAAGATTAATATATATTTTTTATGTTTTGCATTTCATTGTACTAGGCGAATGATTTTAAGTTAAATTTAAAATTAATTAAAAGGTAAATAGAAAGGAGTGTGAAGGTAAACAGTGAAACATGTTGTATAACAATAACAGAATAATGTACAATGATTAATTACAATAACAACATTGAAGGAGAATAACAAATTACGTCAGTTTCATAAGGTATAGTTTATAACAATAAATAGATTTATAAAAAAATTTGAAAAACTTTATCAACAGCAAAATAAAGAAAACTGTAATCAAACCACAAGGTTTTTGTCAAACAAAAATCCATGCATGTTCCATTTCTTTAAAAAAAAACTGAAACGTGCGAAAAATAAATTTTATTTCTAGTAAGTGCGAACAATGAAATAACACGTGTCTAATTTTCCTCTGGATTTACATATTTTGATTTTAGATAATTATAGAAAATATAAAAACACACAAAATACTAAAAAATTAGAATAAGTGTTTCTACTTTTCTATAGATAAGCTTTTTTTTCTCACACGTGGGGGATTTTTCGTTCGGGATTTGCATATTTTTATTTTCAATGATGATAATGTATGAAACTACAAGTAACATACCAACACATTAGAATGAATAGGCATTTTCAAGTACGTCACACTGACGTCACAAGCTCCGCCTCTAACATCTGATCTTGGACAACTTGTGTTAGCGTTTCATAGGAGCCTACGTGTTTTACTGTGATTTCTTCAGAAAAAATCGTGATAATTGGCTTATTGTAGTGTTAGTATATAAAGTTAAGATATTTCATAGTTAATTAGTGAACATTATTAGTGTATATTATAGTTGGGTTAGATTTTATGAATACGTATTCGTGCCTTACGACATTACAATAGAAATTTGTAAGTTAGTTGCTTCAATAAGGTAAAGCCTATGTCAAGTTTTATAAATTCCAGAACAAATGGCTTTAAGTGATTCCACCATCTGCTTGTGAAATGTAAGATATCGAGCCTGTTGGTGTTATCCCTATAACTTTGATGGTGTTATGATGTTTATGGTCAGACCAAATTGTGCGCTGTATTTCCAATGTTTTTGTCTTTTGCAATTTAATTTCAAAGCAATCTATAGTTACGGTGATTCTATTGCCAAATGCCTGTTTAAAACAAGGTGGCGTTGCTTTTATTAATTTGTCTCTTTAAGGCCATAGAATAAATTTACATGAATGGAGTGAGATTGATCAATTTTAACTTCACTTTTGTCATATTTCAAACGTTTTCCTATTTTTATGATTATCCTTAAGCATTTTAATTATTATATTAGCGTCCATGGATCAATAAATTAACACTAGTATTAATAAAATTGTTAACAAAATCCACATTAATTTTATAGCATGAAACAATAGTGCTTTTAGTAGAAAGTGATCAACCTCGCCCCTGATATATTCAGTCAAGCAATTTTTCAGATTTTTAGAAAGGGGTGAGATTGTTCATGCGGGGTTAGATTGATCACAATGTTTTTACTGTAGATATTATCGTTTGTTTATAACAAAAAACATTTTTTTTATAACTCAAAATGTAATTGAGAACATGTAATAAAATAAAGAAAATAGAAGCTAATAGGTTTTAACATTCTTTAATATTGATTATTCCCGGGAAATGGTACTTTTGAATCCTATCAGAAATCTTCTCAAGTGTCGGATCTGGAAGTAAAGCAATTACTTCATTGATGCGAACCGTGGATATGTCATTCTCAACGATTTTGAAAATCTTTCTCGATCCTACTGATTTCAGTCAGACCTTGTACTTCGATTTCTTCTCCTTCTAAAACTTCTTTTACCATGCAGACATACCGAAATTCCGTCTTTTTCTGATAACCAGACAAAAATCTCACCAGTAAGAATTTTTCCTTCTTGATGTTTTCTACCGTAGAACAGAAGTATTCAACCTCCTCTTCATCGTTGCTTATATCAACATCATTATCGCTGTCATCTAATTCAAGATTTTCATTTTCATCAGTGTTACTCCTCAGATGGTTTCGGTGCTGAAACGCTTTGACCTGGTTCAGCTGCTAACAGTTTTTTTTTGTGTCGACATTTTTCAGAGCCGGAATTTTACCTCAGGTCTTTCAAAAAATCGGTGAGGGAGCACCTAAGCTCGTCTTCATTAATATCGTCCTGTGGAAGTTTTTCCAAAACTCGATTGGGGTTGAATATTGTGATGCCACATGGTTCGAAACCAGAAAGTAAATTTCTTTTTATAGAACTTTTCTCTCAGTCGGGTTTTTTGGGCGGTATTTTGTCCATGCTCTCAAGTGTTTGCTTTAAGAGCTTAGGAAACTCATTTTTTTTAATGCCTGAGTTTTGGAATTTTGCATTTTCCAGGATGTTAAAGTTTTGCTTCAGCTTTCTTTTAAGGGCCTGAAGAATGCGACATCCAAATGCTGACAAGTATTGGTAGAGTTACATGGCAAGCATGCAAATATTATATTGTTTTCTTCACATTGCCTCAAAACATCGAGATTGAAATGCGACGCTAAATTGTCCCCTATTAACACTTTTTCCCCTCGAGTCTCCTAGCGTGTGGTAAGAAACGAGTGACAAACCAATCATTGAAAGTCGACATGTCAATCCAGCCGTGGGAGGTTCGATTATATCGTGTCCCCAATTCGCAACATGGTTGTTCGCAACATGGGCTGCCCTCGGAACCATTTTCTGTACAAGTGTCCCATAAATTTTCCGACTTATATATAACGTAAGGTGGGAAAAGTGTACCTGAGGCGGATCCGCAAACCATGATCAAAGTAGCAGGTTTTGAATGGTTGCAAACTTTTTCGGGGTATTTTGTACCCTTTCGGTGGATGCACAATTTTTTTCCCGGGATCATCTGAGAGATTGGACTCGTCATAGTTAAAAATATTCTCGGCGGGAACGTTTTCAATCGTTTGTTTTAAATTGTCAAAAGTAGTTTTGAACCAGGTCAGGAGATACTTCTGCTCGGCTTTTTTTAATATTACTTGCTAATCTTTACCAGCAATACCTTGATGTCTTTTCAATAAGCCATTTACCCAGTTGATTCTAGGGATATTCCCCTTAAATCGAGATACACTTCGGCCACTTTTTCCCAAAAAACTTTTGACGAACATTGTTAAATCCATGGCGCTTAGTGGATATCCCCAGTCTGCACATGTTAAATCGCTGTTGATCATGGCTATTTCTTCTTCGTACGTAAATGCCGATTTCCCACCTGTTTTCTTAATCTTCCTCCCATGGTACTTATTATTTAATGTTCCGT
Source organism: Vesta saturnalis (assembly GCA_036346205.1). Classification (NCBI taxonomy): domain Eukaryota; kingdom Metazoa; phylum Arthropoda; class Insecta; order Coleoptera; family Lampyridae; genus Vesta; species Vesta saturnalis. Next base: position 3,056,703 of record JARFJB010000542.1, on the reverse strand, counting down.
AGGTCAATTTGTGTTTTTTTTGCAGCTTTTCTCAGCGACAATCCATTTTCTAATACATCGTGCAACGCCTGATTTAGTTGTTCTTCTGTAAAATTGCCATACGTTCGATTGCCTAATTTTGTTTTGTATGTTCTTCCCATATTGACTGAGCCTGAAAAAAATATTATAAGTTAATTTTTTGAAGGTACCTAACGCGGGGTTAGATTGATCACATGATCAGTGTCACCCCATTCAATATTATCCTCCCAAAATGCCTCATACCTAAAATTAACATCACAAACACATACAAAAAGAATCCACTTCACACAAAATAACGAACTTACCTCTATATTTCCTCTAGCATCAAAAGTACCTGAACTATGAAAATAGGCCAAAACTTATCGTTGAATTTAAAACAGCTAATCTTTCCTCCGATGTTGACTCGAAAGTAAACACACCGTGGACTATTCTCAGACATGCCCAAAGAAATAATTCCCGCCATTTGCAGCAACTATTTGACATTGTTGCCGTTTGTATCTGCATTTATGCAATACCATGACAAACGATCAATGTCACCCCGGCAGGTCAATCTCACCCCATTTTACGACAGTCGAAAGTACATTACATTTAGTGTCGAATAGAAAATTCTAGAAATAGTTGGGATACTAACATGAAATGTATAAGAAAACAAAGTAAACTCTAAATTTAACCTGAGTTTTAGTAACACTATGAAAAAATGATTGAACTTATTTGTAATAACTGCTTGTGGTACCATTTTAATACAAGGTTCAATTAATTTTGTAAATATTATATTGAAAGTCTTATAGCTTGGTATTCCAGTGCAGTAACGAATCTGTAACATCTCACAGCCAAAAGAGCCTTATCTTGAATGTAATTATTTAATTTGACGAGTTTGATGATAACTAACCTAAAAATCGCACGAACTTTTCAATATTAGTAGGATAATTGTTCACTTCATTCACGTATTTCTGGTGAATCGTATCAATACAATCCTCATCTACAAGTATTAGCACACGAACATTTTCACCGCCTACAATTTTCGATAAAATTGTCAGATAACAGTCACATTCCACAAGAACATGTATTAAAGTTGTCCAACATCAAGCAAGGTCACACGTTGTGACGTCACTTGAAAATGCCTAAGATAAATTTTTATTTCTCGTCAACGCGAAAATGACACGTGGGGAATTCTACGCCCGGGATTTTCACATTTTTAGTTTAAATAATGATAAAATACATAAAGACACACAAATTACCAAAAAACTGGAATTAGCATCTTTCTATTTTTCCAGGGATACATTTTTATTTCTCGCGGACGCGGATTAATAAAATCAAGACATGGGGCATTTTCCGCCAAGGATTTAAACGTTTTCATTTTAAATAATGACAGAATATATAAATATATACAGGGTGAGTCTTTAGTGCGCCGTCGGAAGATCCTGGCTTTATTATTAAAAATAAAAAAAATGTTATAACGCCGATCTATATCAGACTTAGATGTGCATCGAATAGAAATAGTTTCATCCTTATAGGGTGTTCCATAATTGCAGGACCGGACTCAGCTTTGTTTTGTTAAATGGAACCCTATATTTATTTAATTTTATTATCATTTTTCTTGTTGAATGCTAAAAAACGGTGCTTCGTTTTTAAATTTATTTTGTGGCGTTGCCAAGTTAGAGCATTTTTTCTTTAAAAAAGTGAAAATTTATACCTTTACTTAAATTGTTCTGAAGACTTTAATATTAACAGTAGAACTGTAAGGTTTGGCAGACGGGTAAACTAGACCTTGCTCTATCTTTTGACCTTTATACTTCCTGATTATACTATACTGGGTGTTTACAAAATATGGTCAATTTTTGCAAATTTGAAATGACCATAACTTTTGTTTCTAAATGGAACACCCTGTATTTTATCATGTCATCGTGTTCTGTTTTTAATTCTCTTACTTTTTTATTAAGCATGTAATATACCTAACGTTACGCGTTCTCGAAATATTTAAGATTTGTAGCAAAATTAATAAAATAATCATGACTTTTGCTTTGAATATTTACAAATAGTAAATGTCTTCTTGACAATATGGTCCAATAAACACTAATGGACAAAGGTTTACTTCTTATTCGAGTTTTTAAAATCATAATTTTATAATATGGCAAAAAGTGTAAAAAGGGCATCCAGTAGGCCTGCGATTTATAATTCCTGATATTTGGCTTAAACGTCACTCACTAGTTCCTCAGTTTAGTATGAAAAATGAAATTTTCACAAGATGAATGTATTGACATGGTCTACGCTTTGGGCGAAGATGAAAGAAATTCATTTCTTGTTTCCAGAATTTATCAACAACGATTTCCTGAGCGCAGGCGTCCTGATCCAAGGATATTTGAAAAACTCAAAGAAAGATTTGAAAGAACAGGACATCTACAATACGAAAGAAAAGAACGAGAAAAAAGGGTTATAAACAAAGAAAACGTATTTGTGGTACTAACCCTGATCCAAGGATATTTGAAAAACTCAAAGAAAGATTTGAAAGAACAGGACATCTACAATACGAAAGAAAAGAACGAGAAAAAAGGGTTATAAACGAAGAAAACGTATTTGTGGTACTAACCCGTGTAGTGTAAAATACAAACGTTAGCACAAGAAACCTCAGTGCTGATTTAGGTATTAGTCAAACTAGTGTTTCCAAGATTATTCGAAAAAATAAATTTCATCCATACCATTTTCAACTGGTCCAAGAGCTGAATGCAAATGATTTTCAAAGACGCTTGGACAGGACATTGATTTCTTTAAACACATTTTGATGGCCGACGAAACAACCTTTTACAAAAACTGTTTTATGAACAGGCACAATTTCCATTATGATGACAATACCAATCCCCACGCTATTACAAGAATAGATTATCAGCATCGCTGGTCTTTGAATGTAGGGGGGCGGGATAGTAGGAACCATATAATTGGACCTTACTTTTTTGAAAGAAACATTAATGGTCAAACCTATCTTGAATTTCTTCTCCGCTCCTTGAAGAATTGCCGTTAGACATACATCAAAGGATGTGGTTTCAGCAAGATGGTGCGCCTCCCCACTATAGTCGCATTGTTAGAGAACATCTAGACAGAACGTTTCCCAATAAATGGATTGGGAAGGGAGGGCCAGTAGGATGGCCAGCTCGGAGTTCTGATCTGACAAAATTAGATTTTTTCCTGTGGGGTTATATTAAAAGCTTAATATACCAAGAATCTCCTACCACCAAAGAAGATATGAAAATTAGAATACGGAATGCATTTCAAATGGTTAACCAAAATATGCTGCGAAATGTGGAAGATTCTTTTTTGAGGAGAATTCACACCTGTCTGCAAGAAAATGGTGGACACATCGAGCATTTGATTTAGTTATAACTTATTATAATTTTCTCAATAATGTATGGTTTTTCAAATACAAATTCTTTTGTTTGCTTTATTACTTTTGTATAGACCGTCCAGTTTGTCACAATTGTCATTAATTTTGCAACAAATCTTAAATATTTGGAGAACGCGTAACATTAGGTATACTACATTCTTAATAAAAAAGTAAGAGAATTAAAAACAGCACACGATGACATGATAAAATACAGGGTGTTCCATTTAAAAAGCAAAACTTATGGTCATTTCAAATTTGCAAAAATTGACCATATTTTGTAAACACCCAGTATAGTATAATCAGGAAGTATAAAGGTCAAAAGATAGAGCAAGGTCTTGTTTACCCGTCTGCCAAACCTTACAGTTCTACTGTTAATATTAAAGTCTTCAGAACAATTTAAGTAAAGGTATAAATTTTCACTTTTTTAAAGAAAAAATGCTCTAACTTGGCAACGCCACAAAATAAATTTAAAAACGAAGTACCGTTTTTTAGCATTCAACAAGACAAATAATAATAAAATTAAATAAATATAGGGTTCTATTTAACAAAACAAAGCTGAGTCCGGTCCTGCAATTATGGAACACCCAATAGGGATGAAACTATTTTTATTCGATGCACATCTAAGTCTGATATAGATCGCCGCTATAACATTTATTTTATTTTTAATAATAAAGCCAGGATCTTCCGACGGTGCACTAATGACATCCTGTATAAAATACCAAAAAAATGGATTTATTGCCTTTCTACTTTTCTGTATATAAATTTCCATTTCTCGCGGGCGCGAATCATTATAATCTCACGTGGGGAATTTTCGGCCCTAGATTTGCAGATGTTCATTTTAGATAATAATAGAATATACAGGGTGTTTTATTAGTCTTTTATTAATATCTCCCGAAATAAATGAGCTTTGAATTTCAAACTCTGCATACTACTTAACTATAATAGAATAAACATTTCTTTAGGAAAATTCTTCTCAATATGTTCACTTCAGGATTATTAGCACAGAACACAACTGGGGAATTTATGCCGGCTACATTAAGCATTTAGTAAAAACTACCATGGGCCATCGCCGTGTGTTTCTCGCACAGTTGTAACTGGCAGTGTCGCACTACCTTTATTTCTATTGTAGTCTGTGATAATTACGGGTTTATGTAAGCTTTCACTATCAGTATCAATTTCATCGTCATGATGTAAAGTTGATAACAGGAGTACATTTTTTCTGAGATTAGCAATGTAAGAAACAAGAGTGCAATCATGTGAATATCCAAACATGCTGATATGATTCGGTCTTTTATTTGACTTTGAAAATTCTAGAGGTAATTCTTTTTTATTTTTCGGATAGTTACAACAGCGGTTAGCATATGGTCTCTTAGAAGTTTTTGAAAAATTGGTACTGACATGAACCAATTATCCATTGCCACGTTCCTTCCACTATGTGAAATATGTGAACACAGTCTTAGAACTACATCCGTTGGTTTGTTAGAAAGATTGTAAGGCCCATTAGTCTGTTGGCCTACATAAGATTCTAATTCACTTGTGTAAAACATTCTTGCATCACAGAGATCTAATATTTTCAAACCATATTTGCTGGGTTTGGAGGGTATATATTGACGAAAGCTGCATCTCCCTCTAAACGCAGCAAGAATTTCGTCAATTGTTACCTCCGATGATAAATAGTAGCCTTCCTGACAATTTTGCACAAACAAATTAAAAATCTCACGGATAGGAGCGAGTTTGTCTGTTTCTTTTTTTTTTGAGGTCTAGTTTCTCTATTATCGAAAGGAAGGCATCTCAATAGGAACCTGAACCTCTGAAGACTCATTGTCAGATAAAATACTTCAATTCCATAACCATCAGTTTCCCACATATCTTCTGTATTCTGCCTGTTACTTTTACAAACACTAGCCATATACAGTAAACCAAACAGTGCTCTAATTTCAATATAATTAGTTGGTCTAGCATGACTAGGATCGAAAAAATTTGGTGCAACTTTAGATTTATATTCATTAGTGTAGGTGCCGTAAAATGGGGTTACTTTGGCACCCGGGGCCTACTTTGGCAGTTTGCTTAATATATAATATATATATATATATATATATATATATATATATATATATATATATATATACATTTCCCCCAGTTTCATGTTTTTTTTAGTTTGAGTTTCAGTGTGTTTTTCTATTGTTACAGGTCCTAACTAAGTAATAATGCCCAGAAATTACCGCAGAAAACTTAGGGTTCGTACCTATAGGAATTATGATGAAGAGACCCTAGCTCGAGCACTCACCGCCCTTAGGGGCGGTATGTCCCAGGCTGAGGCAAGCTGCTGGTGGAATATCCCCCGAGGAACCCTTCAGCATAGATTAAAGGGCACGCATGAACAGCGCCCTGGTCATGCAACAGTATTTCAACCCGAGGAAGAGCGGTTACTTACGAGAACTCTAACAACCGTTAGTGATTGGGGATTTCCATTAACGAAGGCCGACATTCGTGAAGTGCTACCTAAATATCTCGAGAAACGTGGCCGTCGGGTAAAAGGATTTAAAGACAATGTTCCCGGCAGTGATTTGCTAGAAAACTTTATCATTCGTAATGACATAAGTGTGCATTTAACTTCAAATATTAAGAGCTCGAGCCGTGGTAGGACCAAACGATAATATTCAAGCCGTGCTACAAGATTGTGACAGTAACTTGGTTTTCAACTATGATGAGGCGAATATACAGGTCGACCCTGGTGCCAAAAAGGTCATCGTCCCATGTGGAACCAAACGCGTAGAAAGAGCTTCTGTAAGCATTATGGTGTGTCGAAACGCCGCGGACAACTTATTGCCGCCAATGGTTGTATACAAATCAGGTTATTTGTATGAGAATTGTACGAATGGGACCCACCCGGAACAGTCCAAGCGGGTGGTTTGACATGCCGTTACTTGAAAAATGGCTTTTAGCGCGATTATGCCTAAAATTAGAGAACTTGATAGCCCAAACCAAAAATTGGTGATTGGAGACAATTCCGCCTCACATTTTTCTACCGAAATTATCACAACATGTGAGGAAAACGATATTTATTTAACACCGTTGTCTAAAAACAGCACGCACTTGATGCAACCACTCGACGTGACCGTTTTCGCGCCTATGAAAAAAAATGGTGCGAAATTTTAGACAAGTGGGGTAAGGAAACTAAATCAAGCACTTCCATACCAAAATAATATTTTCCGGCGCTGCTAAATCGACTGTGGAATGGCGTCAATATTGCTCAGAAATTAGTTTCTGGCTTCAGGGCTACAGGGCTGTGCCCCTTCCATCCGGTGGAAGTGTTAGAGAATTCCTAACGTCTTACCAACAGACAATGCACAAATTCAAGAAAATCTAAATCAAAGCTTACTTGATGTTCTGCAAGAGATGCATGGTTCGAATAGAGCAAAAAGTTGTTCCTAAGCGAGGAAAGAAAATAGAGGCGGGAAAATGACTTCAAATTTCAGTCCAAGAGGAACCGTCTTCTGAAGAACGAGTCGGTGGCCTGTCGGGAAACCAAAGAAAAACTAAAAGAAAACCCATTAGTGACACGCAGCAGTGATGAAGAGACTAGCATAGTTTTACTGCACGGAAAGCAGCCACCTAGGATTAAAAAAAATGAGAGAGAAGGAAGCCTTTGTGCAAGTTGTACAACAAACTGGAAGAACTACACAGGACCAGATTGGATATGTTCTAGCCAGTGCAAAAAATGGATCTACGAAGACTGCAACGATGAAAGTAAGGATCCATATTATATATATATATATATATATATATATATATATATATATATATATATATATATATATATATATATGTATATATTATACGTGCTCAAGTAAGCCAGTGTTTTGAATCGGAAACAAAGATTTTAAGTGTTGAATATTTTCAGTTCCTAGTTATATCGCCTTTTTAGTGTTCTACGTACCTACCTATCTACCAAATATATGTTTTTTTATACCTACTATAAATACGAAGAAAGTTTTTTAGTTTCACATTTTTGATAAGCAGAAAGATGCTATTTTTTCGTTAAATTTATAAATAAATCTATTAAATTAACTTTGACGTAGTCTTTAAACCCCTTACAGTGGATTTTTTTCTACTCAGAAGGTTTTAAAATGAAATGTATACCTCTATAGTGTTTTTTTGGTACCAAAGAAGACATACAGCAGCGCCTACTTTGTGTAAAATTCGATTTAAGCAACCTGCCAAAGAAGCCCCATTTTTCTGCCTACTTTGGCACTAACAAAAAAAATTTTTTCTACGTAGTCCTTGGGAATTTTTCAGCAAAATTTTAATGACATGCTCTTCAAAGGACACAAGGCATGATGCAATTTCAAAACACGCTATAACTCGTTTCCAAGTTATACGGCCGAAATGGGTCAAAACCTGCCAAAGTAACCCCATTTTACGGTAACAGTTGTGTTAATAATTGTGTCGTTGAAAAAGTAATCCCAAATTTCTAGTGAAGATTTTCTGTTTCTTGTCTTTGCCGTAAGACCAGACAGACATCGTATAATGTTTTCCCGCCTTGTTCTAATAGCTCTTTTTGGTGGCGGATTTTTTTTCCATAAGGAAATTGTATCTTTACCTATAAGAAGGGTAACGTATTACTCACAAAACATTTTCAAATTACAGACTGAACATTTTTCAGATTTGCTGTCATAAACTTCTATGTTCGTATCTTCAATATCAGAATGATCTGAGTCGTCGTCACTCGGTGCATCATTTTCTACGGGCATTCCTTCTTCATCAGTCAATACCTCTTCTAATATTCGTTGAAGGCGCTGCTGTTCGGCTTCGTAAGAACCCATAATTGTGTTAGCGGGACGCCAAATAGACACTAGTTCACGAACACTCAGAAATCTTGTGAATCCCGGTCCGGGTATTGTGAAAGTTAATTAAACTGTAAAAGAATTTATTCTTATTAATAATGCAGAATCAATACAGAATTAAGGAATGTAGGTATGAATTTTATTTATGGAGAATGTAGGGGAAATTCACTTCAGGCTCAAATATGCAAAGTATCCAAATCGTCCTGTTCCAAATGTAAGCACTTTTGGTAACATTCATAGGATGTTCAGGGAATGGGGAATGATTAAACCAAAACATCGTGATTGTGGAAGATCTCAACAGATACCAGTCGAACAAGAGGAAGCTGTTCTTAATTACTTTGAAGAATATCCTCGAAACAGTGTGCGCCAAGCATCACGTCGCCATAACTTATCTATCAGCAGTACTTGGCGAATTTTATCGCGACACAGTTTATACCCCTACTATTTTATAACAACTCAAGAATTGTCACCCATTGATAAACCCAGTCGAGTTACATTCAGTAGGCAGTTGTGGACCGGCGTTGAAAGGATCCCGACGTTACAACTAATGTTCTCTTTAATGGTCAGGCTTTATTTACGAGATTTTTAATTAACATAATATGCACTAATGGTCTGATGAAAATAATCCGCGGTATTATACCTGCTCGATTTCAACACACCGTTGGAAATTCATCAAAATCTTTGGTTAATGCACGATGGTGCACGTGCCCATTATACTCATGCCGTAAGACAGTGGTTGCATCAGGATTTTCAAGGCCGTTGGATCGGTAGGGGTAATGATGCTCCATAAATTGGCCTACCCGTTCGTCAGATTTTAATCCTTTTATCTGTGGGGCCACATAAAAATGTTCATTCTGAACAAATATTGGCAACTCCCAAATTTACATCTAGATCAACTAGCGCCAATAGATTCCAAACCATTACAAATACAAAAAAATCATAAGAGCGCAAAAAGTTCAGGAAGAAACCAGACCTAAAAAACTGAAATCTAATTTAGCCAGTGGCGCATCATAAAAATATTCTGAAAGAGTAAAATACCCTTTAGCACAATTTCAATGGCTCGTAACTTTTCAACGAAAGCTCAAATCGAAGAAATTTATGGAAAAGGCCCCTCTTAAAATCAAACCAGGAGTCGCTCTTTTGCACTCATTCATGAAACGCCCTTATAAACACAAATTATCAAAATCAATTTTCTTTCCAATTTTCTAGATATATTTTTTTATTTCTCGCGGACGCAAATCAATAAAAATGGAACATTTTCCGCCCTTGAGTTGCATATTTTTATTTTTGATAATGATTGAACGCCAAAACACATGCAACATACTAAAAAGTTAGGATGGGTGTGTCTATTTTTATATACAGTGACACGTAGGGCATTTTCCGTCCTGATGGATTTGCACATTTTCATTTTAGATAATGAATAAATAAACACAAATTACCAAAAAATTACAATGGGTGTCTTTCTACTTTTCTATACATAAAGTTTTATTCTCGCGAACGCGAATCAATAAAATCACGGGTGTGGCATTTTCCGCCCCGGATTTGCATATTTTTATATAATAGAGAGCACGAAAAAATTAGAATCAGTATCTTTCTATTTTTCAAGATACACATTTTTATTTCTCGCGTATATGAATCAGTAAAAACACACATGGGGCATTTCTTACTCTGGATTTGCATATTTTTAGTTTAGGTAGATAATGACAGAATATAAACACACAAATTACCAAAAAATTGGAATGAGTGTCTTTCTACTTTTCTAGATCGAAAATTTTTTTTCTTGCGGGCGCGAATCAACAGAATCGCATATGAGGCATTTTCCACCCTGGATTTGCATATTTTTATATTACATAATAATAGAACACAAAAATACACGCAACATACCAAAAGATTAGCACGATTGTTTTCTATTTTTCTATTTTCTCGCGGGCGCGAATCAATAAAAATACATGTGGGACATTTCTTACCCTGGATTTTCATATTTTTATTTTAGATCACGATAGAATATACACATATACACAAATTGAAAAAAAAATTAGAAACTGTGTCTTCCTACTTTTCTAGATATAAATTATTTCTAATAGGCGCGAATCAATAGATTAACACGTGGGGCTTCTTCCGCCATGGATTTGCATATTTTTATTTAGGATATTGATAGCATATATAAATACACCCAAACTATCAAAAATTAGGAGTGTCTTTCTACTTTCCTATGTATAAATTATTATTGCTGACGACGCAAATCAATAAAGTCACGCGGGCGGCATTTTTCGCCCTGGATTTGCATATTTTTATTTTAGATAATGACGAAAATATAAGCAAGATACCAAAAAATTAGAAAGAGTGTCTTTCTACTTTTGTACTTATAATTTTTTTATTTATGGCGGGCGCGAATCAATAAAAACACAAGCGGGACATGTCTTACCCTGCATTTTTTTTAATGATAGAATATGTAAATACACACAAATTGCCAAAAAATTAGAAAGAGTGTCTTTCTACTTTTGTATATATCATTTTTTATTTATGGCAGACGCGAATCAATAAAAACACAGGTGGGGCATGTCTTACCCTGCATTTGCATATGTTTATTTTTAATAATGGTAGAATATATAAATACACACAAATTACCAAGTATTTCTCCACTTTTCTAAATAGAAAATTTTAATTTCTTGCGAATCAACAGAATCGCATGTGGGGCATTTTCGACCCTGGATTTGCATATTTTTACTTTACATAATAATAGAACACACAAAATTCGAACGATCGTCTTCCTACTTTTCCATATATACAGTTTTATTTTTCGCGGACGCGAATCAATAAAAACGCACGCGGGGCATTTGTAACCCTGGATTTGCATACACGAAATCAGAATGAGCGTCTTTCTATTTTTCCAGATACACGTTTTTATTTCTCGTGGACGTGAATTAATAAAATCACACGTGGAGCATTTTCTGCCATGAATTTGCATATCCTTATTTCACATTATGATAGAACACAAAATTACACGCAACATACCATAAATTCAGAACGATCGTGTTTCTACTTTGCTATATATACATTGTTATTTCTCGCGGACGCGAATCAATAAAATCGCACTTGGGGCATTTCTTACCCTTGAATTGCATATTTTTATTTTAGGTAGATAATGATAGGATATATGGGTACACTCAAATTACCAAAAAATTATAATGAGTGTCTTTCTACTTTTCTAGATAGAAATTTTGTATTTCTTGCGGACGCGAATCAACAGAATCGCATGCGGGGCATTTTCGACCCTGGATTTGCATATTTTTACTTTACATAAAAATAGAACACAAAAATACACTCAAAATACCACAAAATTCGAACGATTGTTGTCCTACTTTTCTATATATACAGTTTTATTTTTCGCGAACGCGAATCAATAAAAATGCACATGGGGCATTTGTTACCCTGGATTTGCATATTTTTATTTTAGGTAGATAATGATAGAATATATAGGTACACTCAAATTACCAAAAAATTAGAATGAGTGTCTTTCTACTTTTCTAGATAGAAATTTTGTATTTCTTGCGGACACGAATCAACAGAATCGCATGTGGAGCATTTTCCACCCTGAATTTGCATATTTTTATTTTACATAATGATAGAACACAAAATACACTCAAAATACCAAAATTCAGAACGATTGTTTTCTACTTTTCTATATATACATTTTATTTTCGCGAACGCGAATCAATAAAATGCACATGGGGCATTTGTTACCCTGGATTTGCATATTTTTATTTTAGGTAGATAATGATAGAATATATAGGTACACTCAAATTACCAAAAAATTAGAATGAGTGTCTTTCTACTTTTCTAGATAGAAATTTTGTATTTCTTGCGGACACGAATCAACAGAATCGCATGTGGAGCATTTTCCACCCTGAATTTGCATATTTTTATTTTACATAATGATAGAACACAAAAATACACTCAAAATACCACAAAATTCGAACGATTGTTTTCCTACTTTTCTATATATACAGTTTTATTTTTCGCGGACGCGAATCAATAAAAATGCACATGGAGCATTTGTCACCCTGGATTTGCATATTTTTATCTTAGGTAGATAATAATAGAATATATAGGTACACTCAAATTACCAAGAAATTAGAATGAGTGTCTTTCTACTTTGCTAGATAGAAATTTTGTATTTCTTGCGGACACGAATCAACAGAATCGCATGTGGAGTATTGTCCACCCTGGATTTGCACATTTTTATTTTACATAATAATAGAACATAAAAATACACGCAACATACCAAAAAATTAGAACGATTGTTTTTCTACTTTTCTATATATACATTTTTATTTCTCACGGACGCGAATCAATAAAAACGAACATGGGGCTTTTGTTACCCTGGATTTGCATATTTTTAATTTAGATAATTGATAGAATATATAAACACACACAAATTACCGACAAATTAGGAGTGTCTTTTTACTTTTCTAGATAGACAATTTTTATTTCTCGCGGACGCGAATCAGTAAAAACGCACATGGAGCATTCGTTACATTGGATCTGCATATTTTTAGTTTAGGTAGATAATGATAGAATATATACACACAAATTACCAAAAAATTAGAATGATTGTTTTTCTATTTTCTCGCGGGCGCCAATCAATAAAAATACATGTGGGGCATTTCTTACCCTGGATTTGAATATTTTTATTTTCAATAATGATAGAATATATAAATACACACAAATTACGAAGTGTCTTTCTATTTTTCTAAATAGAAAATTTTTATTTCTAGGGAGCGCGAATCAACAAAATATTCTTATTTCAGATAATTGATAGAATATATAAATACACACAAATTACCGACAAATTAGGGGCGTCTTTTTACTTTTCTAAATGGAAAGTTTTTATTTCTCGCGCCGCGAATCAGTAAAAACGCACATGGGGCTTTTCTTGCTCTGGATTTGCATATTTTTAGTTTAGGTAGATAATGATAGAGTATGTACACACAAATTACCAAAAAATTAGAACGATTGTTTTTCTATTTTTCTATTTTCTCACGGGCGTGAATGATTAAAAATACAGGTGGTGCATTTCTTGCCCTGGATTTACATTTTTTATTTTAGATAATGATCGAAAATATAAATACACACAAATTGCCAAAAAATTAGAATGAGTGTCTTCCTACTTTTCTAGATATAGATTATTTCTAGCGGATGCGAATCAAGAGAATAACACGTGGGGCTTCTTCCGCCATATTTTTATTTAGGATATTGATGACATATAAATACACACAACTTATCAAAAAATTAGAAAGTGTCTTTCTACTTTTGTATATATAATTTTTTTATTTATGGCGGACGCGAATCAACAAAAACACACGCGGCGCATGTCTTACCCTGCATTTGCATATTTTTATTTTCAATAATGATAGAATATATAAATACACACAAATTACCAAGTGTCTTTCTACTTTTCTAAATAGAAAATTTTTATTTCTTGTGGGCGCGAATCAACAGAATTGCATGTGGGGCATTTTCCGCCATGGATTTGCATGTTTTTATTTTAGATAATGATTAACACAAAAATACACGCAACATACCAAAAAATTAGACCGATTGTTTTTCTACTTTTCTATATATACATTTTTATTTCTCGCGGACGCGAATCAATAAAAATGCACATGGGGCATTTCTTACCCTGGATTTGCATATTCTTATTTCAGATAATTGATAGAATATATAAATACACACAAATTACCATTAAATTAGAAGCGACTCTTTACTTTTCTAAAGAGACAATTTTAACTTCTCGAGGACGCGAATCAGTAAAAATGCACATGGGGCTTTTCTTACTCTGGATTTGCATATTTTTAGTTTAGGTAGATAATGATACAATTATATACACACAAATTACCAAAAAATTACAACGATTGTTTTTCTATTTTTCTATTTTCTCACGGCCGCGAATCAATAAATATACATGTGGGGCATTTCTTACCCTGGATTTGCATATTTTTATGTTAGATAATGATCGAATATATAAATACACACAAATTACCAAAAAAAAATTAGAATGAGTGTGTTCCTACTTTTCTAGATATAGATTATTTCTATCGGACGCGAATCAAGATAATAACACGTGGGGGCTTCTTCCGCCATGGATTTGCATATTTTTATTTAGGATATTGGTGGCATATATAAATACACACAAATTATCAAAAAATTAGAAAGAGTGTCTTTCTACTTTTGTGTATATAATTTTTTTATTTATGGCGGACGCGAATCAACAAAAACACACGCGGCGCATGTCTTACCCTGCATTTGCATATTTTTATTTTCAATAATGATAGAATATATAAATACACACAAATTACCAAGTGTCTTTTTACTTTTCTAAACAGAAAATTATTATTTCTTGGGGGCACGAATCAACAGAATCGCATGTGGGGCATTTTCCGCCATGGATTTGCATGTTTTTATTTTAGATAATGATTAACACGCAACATATACATTTTTATTTCTCGCGGACGCGAATCAATAAAAATGCACATGGAGCATTTCTTACCCTGGATTTGCATATTATTATTTTAAGTAAATAATGATAGAATATACAGGGACACTCAAATTATTAAAAAATTAGAATGAGTGTCTTTCTACTTTTCTAGACAGAAATTTTGTATTTCTTGAGGATGCGAATCAACAGAATCTCAAAAAAAAACATACGGGGGGCATTTCTTTACCTGGATTTGCATTTTTTTATTTTAGATAATGATAAATACACACAAATTACCAAAAAATTAGAATGAATGTCTTTCTGTTTTTCTACATACACGTTTTTATTTCTCGTGGCGCGAATTAATAAAATCACACATGGAGCATTGTCCGTCTTGGATTTGCATTTTTTTATTTGAGATATTGATAGAATATATAAATACACAGAAATTACCAACAAATTAGGAGTGCCTTCCTACTCTTCTAGATATAAATTTTTATTTTTCGCGGACGCGAATCAGTAAAATCATACGTGGGACTTTTTCGCCCTAGATTATAATTTTTTTAATATTGAAATACACATAAAAATTCTAATTAAACATCATATGAGGAAATAATTTTCAAGTTTTATGAAATAAGTCGTATAGAAACTTAAGATGAGTATTAAGCATAATAAATGTGTTATAAACGCAAAATCGAGAAACATTTCAAGCATTATAAATACATGTAATACCAAAACAAATAAGGAAACTTAACGTTTACCTTTAACCATTTAAAACAGTTAATGTTTATGTAAAGTACGTAAGGTAAAGGAAAATTTTTATTTTCAATTTTAAGCATCCAATGAAATGACGTGCCTGTATGATAGTATTTTATGTAACAGTTATTGACGCGTTGACATTTCCAGAATTGATCATCCATACGTCATTTTTCTTACGCAAGAAAAATACAAAAATGTGACTGAACCTGTTCCATTTATGAACTGCAAAATAATATCCAGTTTCTTCTGCGAAAAAACTACGCAACAGCATGCTAATAGATTTTTCTCACGTAATTGGAAACTCAGCTGATATAGAAGTTTTCATTGACCTTTGTTTGATGGATATATCAATAATCTTGTGTTAAATATTATGTTGTATAAGATTTTCCTTTATTAAAAAAACATTCGTATAACGTTGTTGTGATTGTAATCCGTCAGAATTGGCTTGTCTTTCATTATTTATGGGATTATCAATGCATATACATATACATACATACATACTATATATATATATATATATATATATATATATATATATATATATATATATATATATATAGTGTTCCAGTTTTTGTAGCAGGACTTTAATAGTCGATAGAGCTTTAAAAATTAAGACAAAAAGTTCATACAAACATAGGTTGCCAAACGCTTAGTTTTGGAGATACAGGGTTTCAAAGTTTTAATTGTTTTTCAGTTCTTTTAATTTATCTTCAAAACTATTTAAAATAGTAAATCCAAATTTAGTACACATATTACACTTCTTAAACTCAATATTAAGAGTAGTTTAACGTTTGTCAATATCTACAGGGTAGTACATTTTCTGGGGTGGTACACCCTTTATCCCCCCCGAACTTTTTCATGCGACGCCTCTAACTCTTAAAAACCAAAAAATTAGATTGCCCATTTGATTTAAAAACTTTTTTGTCTTCTGCTTTTTTTCGAAAAATGCATAGTTTTTGAGATAAATTAGCTGTAATCCATGAACAGCTTCCAAATGGTAAGTAAAGAACGTCTGATGCTCCCGCAAAAAATAGTGTGCCATGAAAAGAACAATAAAAAAAAAAAATCAAATTATGTTAATTCTCACGTTTTTTTTTTGTCTCTTAATGAAAAGTAGTACTCCACTGATTTTTTCCGAACTTATGTATTTATTGGAAAAAATTGGAAAGAATTTCTATTTAAGATTTTAACATGAACGAAACGAACGAAATAAATAAATTAAACAAATAAACTTAACCTATAACAACAAAACAAAAACGCTATCGTAATAATAAGTAAATTTAAAGAAACTGTTCAAAATGTGAACCATTTTGTTGAATATATAATTCACACCGATGAATATTAACTAAAAATTGTCTTATTTCATTACACGCATCCCTAATCCTATTAATGAGTTCATCTCTTGTTGTCACAGGAGTTGCATAAACCCTTTCATTTAAATACCCCCACACAAAAACATCTAAGGGATTTAGGTCTGGAGACCTCGGCGGCTAGGGAACTGGGCGTGCACGACCGATCCATCTTCCTGGATAATGGTTGTCCAGCCAGTTTCTAACGATTCTGCTATAATGAGCTGGACAACCATCAAACTGGAGCCAAGCCGTTCTTCGTAAATTTAAGGGAATATGTTCTCACATATTCCCATGTTCGTTCTCTAATAATTCCAAGAAAGGTGATTATTGTAAATACCTATCCAGATGTTCATACTAAATTCTTGTTGGAAATGTCTCGGGCGAACTACATGTGGATTTTCATGTGCCCAAACGTGCTGGTTGTGAAAATTTACCACACCACGGCGAGTGAAGCAGGGTTCATCGGTCCATAAAACATTATTTAAAAAACCTGAATTGTTATTATTTTCAGCAAGAATCCATCGACAATACGCAATTCTACGTTCTGCATCCCCTGGTTGTAGTCCTTGAACAGGTTGTAGATGGTAAGGATATCGGTGATCCCGTCTTAATGTTCGGTGAATGTATTTGAGACTCCACCTAAAGCTACGGATACTCTTCTAATGGGATCTCTGTCGAATTCACGCGAAATTCGTCGTGCAATATTTCTTTGCTGCCTATGATTATTATTTTGACGACCATGCACATTATTTAACCCCTGACTTATAATTTGCTGGTGAACTCTTATAAATACTGAAGGATAAGGAGCTCTTCTAAAAGCAAACCTTCGGCTATATTCACGGGCTGCTGCTGCTGAACTTCCATTTGCAAAGCCATAAATAAAATGGATATCCGCTATTTCTTGATTAGAAAACAAAAATGGCATTTTAAAAGATCACTTTTGCAATAAAAATTAACACGATAAAATACGTAAATAAATTACATTCTTTCTTATGCACAAGTATTATTTAAAATAAAACGTGAGATTTGACATAATTTGATTCTATTTTTTTATTGTTCTTTTCATGGCACACTATATTTTGCGGAAGCATCAGACGTTCTTTACTTACCATTTGGAAGCTGTTCCTGGATTACAGCTAACTTACCTCAAAAACTATGCATTTTTCGAAAAAAAAGTAGAAGACAAAAAAGTTCCTAAATAAAATGGGCAATCTAAATTTTTGGTTTTTAAGAGTTAGAGGCGTCGCATGAAAAAGTTCGGGGGGGATAAAGAGTGTACCACTCCAGGAAATGTACTACCCTGTAGATAAACGTTAAACTACTTTTAATATTGAGTTTAAGGAGTGTAATATGTGTACTAAATTTGGATTTATTATTTTAAATAGTTTTGAAGATAAATTAAAGGAACTGAAAAAAAATAAAACTTTGAAACCCTGTATCTCCAAAACTAAGAGTTTGGCAACCTATGTTTATATGAACTTTTTGTCTTAATTTTGAAAGCTCTATCGACTGTTAAAGTCCTGCTACAAAAAACTGGAACACCATGTTTATATGTATATATATATATATATATATATATATATATATATATATATATATGTATATATACAGCGTGTTCAGCGAGGAATGGGACAGTGCAATATCTCGAGAGCGGATGAAGATTTTTAAATTATGAAAATATTTTTGTAAATATCTTCCAAGGGCGCACATTTGTTGGCACAAAGGTTTGAATCAACGCCCATCATCGCCAGGTGGCGCTATCTCACTTCAATTTTTTATTTCATTTTTGGATTCTATGACATATTTGTGATGACGTTTATTAAGACTCCTACCAACCTATCTTTTGTAGTTTCTGAGAAAAAAAATAATTTTTGGAATTTTATTAATTGAAAGCATACAAATTAAATTAAATGTTCAAATGTTTCTCCATCATTTTCTACACACGTTTGATAACGCCTAATTAATGTAACACTAGTTACCGCTCTTAAAGTTTCTCGTGGTATGTTTGCACAAGCAATTCTAATTTTGTTTTGTAACTCCCCTACATCTCTAATATTTGCTACACGAACAAATGTATTTTTTCCGGGATGGCGTCGATCGGGAAACCTGGCAGCATACAATACTTGTGCAGCCCTTTCATTTTTTCTACATTCACAATAAATTATTACCATATCAAAATATTCTTCGTTAGAAAACATAAATATAATTATGGAATTTGAAGATGCACAGACGATTTTCAAAACTGAAACTGTAAACTGACAGAAACTTGACAGACACTTCATTACGCGTTTGTTTTCATGGCATAATAAATGTTTCACATGATTCTTAATCAACGACTGTGATAAGTTGGCCCCCCTCACAATTTAGTGTACAGCGTCTCGCATTATTTTGGCATTATCTGCATTATTTTTGTGGAAGAACAATCTTTTATCTTTCATTTGGTATAAAATTTGCTATTTTGTCTGTATCACTCAAATGTTATGAGCACTTCCTGAAATTACGTTTTTGTGCTAAAATTCCAAGGATTATTTTTTTCTCAGAAACTACAAAAGATAGGTTGGTAGGAGTCTTAATGAAAGTCATCACAAATATGTCATAGAATCCCAAAATGAAATAAAAAATAGGGCATTGCATTTAAAAAATTGAAGTGATAGCGCCACCTGGCGGTGATGGGCGTTGATTCAAATCTTTGTGCCAACAAATGTGCGCCCTTGGAAGATATTTACAAAAATATTTTCATAATTTAAAAATCTTCATCCGCTCTCGAGATATTGCACTGTCCCATTCCTCGCTGAACACGCGGTATATATATATATATATATATATATATATATATATATATATATACATGCAAGGTGTCATTAGTGCGCCCTCGGAAGATCCTGGCTTTATTATTAAAAATAAAAAAAATGGTATAGCGCCGATCTATATCAGACTGAGATGTGCATTGAATAAAAATAGTTTCATCCCTATAGGGTGTTCCATAATTGCAGGACCGGACTCAGCGTTGTTTTGTTAAATGGAACCCTATATTTATTTAATTTTATTATTATTTGTCTTGTTGAATGCTGAAAAACGGTACTTCGTTTTTAAATTTATTTTGTGGCGTTGCCAAGTTAGAGCATTTTTTCTTTAAAAAAGTGAAAATTTATACCTTTACTTAAATTGTTCTGAAGACTTTAATATTAACAGTAGAACTGTAAGGTTTGGCAGACGGGTAAACAAGACCTTTCTCTATATTTTGACCTTCATACTTCCTGATTATACTATACTGGGTGTTTACAAAATATGGCCAATTTTGCTAATTTAAAATGACCATAACTTTTATTTTTTTAAATGGAACACCCTATATTTTATTATGTCATCGTGTTCTGCTTTTAATCTCTTACTTTTTTATTAAGCATGTAATATACGTTACGCGTTCTCGAAATATTTAAGATTTGTTGCAAAATTAATGACAATTGTGACAAAGTGGACGGTCTATACAAAAGTAATAAAGCAAACAAAAGAATTTGTATTTGAAAAATCATAAATTATTGAGAACATTATAATAAGTTATAACTAAATCAAATGCTCGATGTGTCCACCATTTTCTTGCAAACAGGTGTGAATTCTCCTCAAAAAAAAATCTTCAACATTTTGTAGCATATTTTGGTTAACCATTTGAAATGCATTCCGTATTCTAATTTTCATATCTTCTTTGGTGGTAAGAGATTCTTGGTATACTGAGCTTTTAATATAACCCCACTGGAAAAAATCTAATTTTGTCAGATCAGGAGTCCGAGCTGGCCATCCTACTGGCCCTCCTTTCCCAATCCATTTATTGGGAAACGTTCTGTCTAGATGTTCTCTAACAATGCGACTATAGTGGGGAGGCGCACCATCTTGCTGAAACCACATCCTTTTACGTATGTCTAACGGCAATTCTTCAAGGAGCGGAGGTAACTCATTTTGAAGAAATTCAAGATAGGTTTGACCATTAATGTTTCTTCCAAAAAAGTAAGGTCCAATTGTATGGTTCCCTACTATCCCGCCCCACACATTCAAAGACCTGCGATGCTGATGATCTATTCTTCTAATAGCGTGGGGATTTGTATTGTCATAATAATGGAAATTATGCCTGTTCACAGAACCATTTTTGTGAAAGGTTGCTTCGTTGGTCATCAAAATGTGTTTAAAGAAACCATTGTGCTGTCCTAATCGTTCCAGTGCCCACTGGGAGAATTCCAAGCGTCTTTGAAAATCATTTGCATTCAGCTCTTGGACTAGTTGAAAATGGTATGGATGAAATTTATTTTTTCGAATAATCTTGGAAACACCAGTTTGACTGATACCTCAATCAGCAGTGAGGTTTCTTGTGCTAACGTTTGGATTTTCCACTACACTGGTTAGTACCACAAATACGTTTTCTTCGTTTATAACCCTTTTTTCTCGCTCTTTTCTTTCGTATTGTACATGTCCTGTTCTTTCAAATATTTCTTTGAGTTTTTCAAATATCCTTGGATCAGGATGCCTGCGCTCAGGAAATCGTTGTTGATAAATTCTGGAAGCAAGAAATGAATTTCTTTCACCTTGGCCCAAAGACCATGTCAATACATTCATCTTGTGAAAATTTCATTTTTCACACTAAACTGAGGAACTAGTGAATGACGTTTTAGTCAAACGTCAGGAATTATAAATCGCAGGCCTACTAGATGCCCTTTTTACACTTATTGCCATATTATAAAATTATGATTTTAAAAACTCGAATAAGAAGTAAACCTTTGTCCATTAGTGTTTATTGGACCATATTGTCAACAAGACATTTACGATTTGTAAATATTCAAAGCAAAAGTCGTGATTATTTTATTAATTTTGGAACAAATCTTCGAGAACGCGTAACGTTAGGCATATTATTACATGCTTAATAAAAAAGTAAGAGAATTAAACACAGAACACGATGACATGATAAAATACGGGGTGTTCCATTTAAAAAACAAAAGTTATAGTCATTTCAAATTTGCAAAAATTGACCATATTTTATAAACACCCAGTATAGTATAATCAGGAAGCATAAAGGTCAAACGATAGAGCAAGGTCTTGTTTACCCGTCTGCCAAACCTTACAGTTCTACTGTTAATATTAAAGTCTTCAGAACAATTTAAGTAAAGGTATAAATTTTCACTTTTTTAAAGAATAAATGCTCTAACTTGGCAACGCCACAAAATAAATTTAAAGACGAAGTACCGTTTTTTAGCATTCAACAAGACAAACAATAATAAAATTAAATAAATATAGGGTTCCATTTAACAAAACAAAGCTGAGTCCGGTCCTGCAATTATGGAACACCCTATAGGGATGAAACTATTTTTATTCGATGCACATCTAAGTCTGATATAGATCGGCGCTATAATATTTTTTTTATTTTTAATAATAAAGCCAGGATCTTCCGACGGCGCACTATTGATTCACCCTGTATATACACGCACACACACACACACACACACACACACACACACACACACACACACACATATATATATATATATATATATATATATATATATATATATATACACGCCTCGGTCGTTTTGGGGAAACTGTAAACATGTTTAAAAATATTTTGAAACATACAGTGTGGTCCAAGAAGATCTTATCTCACAAACCTATATTTTTTAATTTGGAATGTCCAATATTAATCGCAAATTTGAATTCTACAGTCAATTCCATTTCATGTTTATTCAGAGTTCCCAACACCTCAGTCTTACCATCTGTGAAAATTTCATTTTACAGTACAGAGGTTTTTCAAAAACTGAATAACTTTGTAGATTAAATCTAATGAAATTAGAAGAACTATAACAAGAAACTTTTTTTAATGTTATATAGGGTGTCAGATATTTAACACTCAATTTTATTAACTTCAAACTTAAAAAAACGTGATTTACTCAAATGGACGGCCCTGTATTTTCTTCATTATACATTTGCTTATGCAATTGTTTTTCAATCGATGTCAGGCTTCCCTATACCTAAACCTAATTCTTTCGAAGGTAATTCTTAAAAGTGTTTTTGTTAAATATTGTTCTATTCATATTTTATGTTTTTTAAAATCAAGATAAATGATGTCAGGCTTTACAAAACAACAGTACTTCAAGTCTTCTTCATAATTCAGTTAGCACTCAAGTATGTCTGTTAATAAACCATTTTAGATTGACATGATTGTCGCACTAGGAGAGTGTCATGAAAATTGTTTTCTTGCCTCAAGGATATACGCACAAAAGTATCGTCATCGAAAACACCCGAATAAAAAGGTGTTCGAAAAGTTGTTGCAGAGGTTTCGTGCTACAGAAAATGTTGCTCATCTGAAACAATAAAGCAAGTCCTGCAGCTTGTAATTAAGAAAATAAGTTCAATACCTTAGGATCCGTAATCGAAAATCCTAATACAAACTCAAGAAGAATTACTGATGAAACAGGCATTAACCGTACCAGTGTAAGACGGATACTTAAAAATTACAAGTCTCACCCATTCCATATCGAGTTTCATCAATATTTGTGCGGTACCGATTTTCAACGACGTATTGATTTTTGCACATGGGCTCTTGATCGGGTTCCAGAGGGAGAAGATTTTTTGAACTTCGTTTTGTTCACCGACTAATCAACTTGTCATAATAATGGTCTAGTAAATCGACGTAATTTTTTCATCATTATGATATAGGAAACCGTCACTTAAACAAAACAGTTAACCATCAGAATCGGTGGATTTTAAATGTGTGGTGGAATAGTTAGTGATTACGTTGTAGGGCCTTATTTTTTTATGGATACCTGAACGGCATAACATTTTTAAGGTTGTTGGAAAAAGACTTTTGTATTCTGTTTGAGAACATCCCTCTAAATATTAGAGGAAGAATGCGGCTTCACACACAATCAGAAATGTTCTTAATAGAAAGTTTCCAAACTAATGGTATATGTAACTGGCCAGCTAGATCCCCTGATCTTACCACCATGGATTTCTTCTTATCGGGATTTGTTAACAATGTTGAGTACAAAAGTTCTCCTACCGCTGCAGATGATACGAAGATGAGAATTACAAATTCGTTTGCATCAATCACACCAAACTGCAGAATATCAAAAGATCATTTGTAGGGAGAATCAGGCTTTGTATGCAAGAAAACGGAGGCCATGTCGAACAATTACTACAGTATTTTTGTATTGGTCTTTCTCTTTCGTAGTTTTAGAGCAAAACTTATTTTTTTTATACTAATTACGATAAATTACTTATAAAGCTTTTATTAGCACAGTTAGCTTGAATTTATAATTAATTGTGAAAAATCTTGGTTTATATCACAATACTTAAATTTACCAATTTCAACCCAATATGGCTTCTGGAGGGCACCTCCACGTTTGTTCACATGTAGATTCGTGTTAAAAAACCTTGTTTTGTTGTGCAGTTGGTTGTAGTAGCAGAAGCAGAAGGACAATGAACGTTTTTTTAAGAATTCCTACTCCACACAGTTTTTACATAAAGAAAAATTCTGTGGGGTGTCGCTATTGGTATTGACACATTGATTATTAATTTTTAAGCTGAAGAGACATGACGTTCACAGTTCAGAGTTAGTTCAAATTGTACAGGGGTTTCTTTTTTTCCATGTTTGTGTTTAATTGGTTTTTCGCTTTGAAATTTCGTTTTCCAAAGACAAAAAAGGAATGGGGTGCGACTATGGGCTCGGTTTAAGCAGGAAGCCCTTAGCAACACTTCTCACTTAAAGGTTACTTACTCTGTTGAAGAGCAGGTTGATATGGTTTTTACAAGAGTAGAATAAGAGTAGAACACAGGCACCTTGGCCGCCATCTTGGATTTTGACGTCACAAGACCGCCCACGTGAGAGACTGTTTTCCACCCCTATGGTTTCTTTTCGGAGGCCTTTTTCAACCCGTTGATTTTCACCCTAATTTGGTTGCATTAAGAGCCTTTTCTGACAGCCACGCCGTTTTTGTAATTGCTCACGTGAGCGACACATTTAGGCCTTGGTCTTGTATTTGGGGTTAGGGCAGGATGTACGCTTCTTTTCGGGGGCCTCTTTCAACCGTTGGGTAGAGTTTAACCCCTTATTAAGGTCCTTTTGTCGGCCATTTTTTATCGACTTTTTTTATCGCACATACTTGAGAGGCGTATTTAGGCCTTGAGCTAAGATTTGGTCTTGGAGTTGGTTTTTGGGATTGGACTAGGAGCTGGTCTTGGGGTTGGGGATAGGGCTGAAGGCTAGGGGTGACAACTATTTTTGGTAATTATCTCGTAGACCATTTACTTTTCCTTGACCCTGTACCCTGATTGGAGGAGCTAAGTCTCTGCATTCTGATTGGTGGGGAATTTGAAAGTGTTTTAATAAGGGACCCTAATGCTAACTTGTAAGACATGTGTCGCAACTTGTTCTCGGGCCTTCGCCCGTGTCGCGGCCCCTGGTTGGAGATGGTATGGGGTCCTAACCTTATAAGTCAAGTGTAGAGCTTGGCCCCTATCGTGGCCACTTCGTGCAATTGTATATGG
The DNA here is from genome assembly GCA_036346205.1 of Vesta saturnalis. Lineage (NCBI taxonomy): Eukaryota > Metazoa > Arthropoda > Insecta > Coleoptera > Lampyridae > Vesta > Vesta saturnalis. The sequence goes on along the minus strand of JARFJB010000542.1, from coordinate 3,031,350 downwards.
GTTCTAACCTAATCTTACAGGTGTAGGTCCTCGCCCCGTCATAAAAAATTTGTAATCTAATAAAGTGACCCTAGCCTTGTAAGACAGGACTTGTGTTAGGGTCTGCGCCCCGACCCCTTTGAGTTAAAATTGGTTTTTAGCACCATCTAGCAGTATATTTTAAAACAGGCCTCTAACACTTATCTTAAGAACTTGCTCAGGCCTTGGAGTTTAGATTTATAAACATAGCCTTAGGGCATGTATTAGAGTATGGTTACAGAAACATGTTTGAGTTACGTTCGCTAGATCTTTGCGATGTCATATCTCATATATTACCAAAAAAATCAGCTTCCAATTTCAAAAATACTGGTTTGGTTTAACTTACATCTCACGCAAACACATGCACAAACTTAAAAAACACGCAAACTCGCAAACACGCAATTACGAAAACACACAAAACGAAAACACGCAGAACGATAACACACAAAACGAAAACACATAAAACACGCAAATACGAAGACACGCAAGCTCGCAAACACGCAAAACGAAAAACATGCAAATACGAAAACACACAAAACGAAAACACAGAAAACGAAAACACGCAAAACCTAAAGACGTAAACTCGTAAACACACAAAACGAAAACACGCAAGCTCGGAAACACGCAAAACGAAAAACACAAAACGAAAACACAAATGCGAAAACATGCAAATACGAAAACACACAAAACGAAAACACGCAAAACCTAAAGACACAAAACGAAAACACGCAAATAGGAAAACGCGCAAAACGAAAACACACAAACGAAAACACAGAAAACGAAAACACGCAAAACCAAAACACGCAAAACGAAAACACACAAATACGAAAACACCCGAAACGAACACAAAACGAAAACATACAAAACGAAAACACGCAAATACGAAGACACGCAAGCTCGGAAACACGCAAAACGAAAAACACAAAACGAAAACACACAAATGCGAAAACATGCAAATACGAAAACACACAAAACGAAAACACGGAAAACGAAAACACGCAAAACCTAAACACACAAAACGAAAACACGCAAATACGAAAACACCCAAAACGAACACACACAAAACGAAAACGCGCAAATACGAAAACACAAAACGAACACGCAAATACGAAAACACACAAAACGAAAACCCGCAAACTCATAAACACACAAAACGAAAACACGCAAAACCTATACACGCAAACTCGTAAACACACAAAACGAAAACACGCAAATACGAAGATACGCAAGCTCGCAAACACGCAAAACGAAAAACACAAAACGAAAACATAAATGCGAAAACATGCAAATACGAAAACACAGAAAACGAAAACACAGAAAACGAAAACACGCAAAACCTAAACACACAAAACGAAAACACGCAAATACGAAAACCCGCAAAACGAAAACACACAAACGAAATCACAGAAAACGAAAACACGCAAAACCAAAAATCATAAACACGCAAAACGAAAACACCCAAAACCAACACACACAAAACGAAAACGCGCAAATACGAAAACACACAAAACAAAAACCTGCAAACTCATAAACACACAAAACGAAAACATGCAAATACGAAAAAGCGTAAAACGAAAACACGCAAATACGAAAACACGCAAAACGAGAACACGCAAATACGAAAACGCACAAACGAAAACACGCAATGCTGCAGAGTGAATCAAGACAAGGAGTTGGAGTCTATAAATAAAATAATTTTTCTTTATTTACTTTTAGTTATTCCTTATACCCAAATGGTAAAGTGTCAAAGTTTTCAATTCTTCGACGTTTAGAGTAACTTATTCTATACTGTTTGGATTCAGGTCTAGTTAATACATTGTAGCACCTGTCTCTAACTATTTTTCTATCATTATATACCAAAAGAGAGTCTTTACTATTGCTAAGCATCATATCCTTCATCGCTTCAAAGTTTATAACACGTGAGTTTTTATACTTTAAGGTAATGCCCTTCACTTTACATGTTGATTTAATTGTTTGATCACTGGTTGAAAACACATTATAACTGTAGCTTTTCGGTCCCGCACTAACAAATTCAGTATAACTTCCTCCGCCGTACGCCTCCAGCTCGTCGGTCACTTGACCAAGAAAAGTTGGTTTCCAATCGTTGGGTTTTGCGAGAAATATGACGCTGTCTGTATCATAATACAGAACACGTCGGTCTAGTTTTTCCAGGTAACTATATAATTCTAAACGTGCATGAGCTGCCGTGTAAGCGGCTATGAATACATTAATAGTTTTTTGAGAAACACATTCACCTTCCGGTCTATCCCAATTTACAATGACTACATTATCATTAATAGGTATTATGGATTGTACCTGAACCAATGAATCCGTAAACAATTTGAAAAAGTCCTTTGGCTCAGATACAATACTGCACTGGGTTAAATTTTCGCGTTGACCAAACTTGCCCCAAAAAGAATTTAACATTAGTTTAGCCAAGTACCTTAAACCGGGATTTTTCTTAATATTCTTTTCGTCTAGTTGAATCCCCTCTTTATGGTAATATTCCGTTATGTACAGCGCCTTTTCGACTTCTGACGTGCAATGGCTATGCAACCTGAACATTCCTGCTTGAGTTTCAGGAAATTATCGATGTACCCACTAAACAACCCACCCTGCTTCGTCGGATCATATGAGGTTACCTCATACTCCCATATCTCGAAAACATTTAACACTTTATAGTTTTTAGATATAGCCTACGCAACTCGTCCGCTACAAACGTTCCAACGAAACTGCGCTCGGTTTCACTATGCCCACATTCCCCTTTATTTAGCTCAGCGCCACATGCCCTACATAACAAAAACAACAACTTGCCGTGCATTTTTAGTGGCAAAACAAGGTGATAGAGATTAGAGGACGGTAGTACTCGACATATAAATAAACCCTCCACCGTGTCCAATGAAATACTCTTACAATCTAAACCTACATGAATTTTCGGATGACCTACAGGATATTTACAGTATTTATTTACATAAGGGTATAACGAGCACACGTCATAATACATGCTTTGTTACATGCCTGTTAACAAAGCCCGAAACGGCAGTAGTAATGGTAAAGCATCTATGTTTATCTTTTACGATTTGGAATGCATGCAAGAGAAGGTGTGTGAGGGGACGAATGATAGATTTCTGCATGAGCCCAATCTATGTGTGGCCGCGAATGTTTGCTCCGTTTGCATCCAATACACCGACAATTTGGATGAGAGATGTTCGACGTGTAGCGCAAGAGTGCACATTTTCAGTGGAAGATCCTGTTCAATCATTTCTAGCGTATGTTGCCGAGAAAGCGCGAAAATTTAAAGTTACTTGCATTGCGCATAACATGAAGGCGTACGATGGATGTTTTGTGCTTAGATCATGCTAGCTGATAATAATCGATGGAAACCCAAAATCACCACCAATGGTCTAAAACTAATCTCCATTCAATGCGACAATATCAGGTTTATTGATTCCCTTAATTTCATTCCATCACCACTCTCGGCATTTCCGAAAATTTCCAATTTCCCCGAGTCCAAGGGATATTTCCCTTTTCTCTTCAACATATCCACAAATCAAAATTATGAGGGTCCTTTGCCTGCACTTGAATATTATTGTGTAGAGCAGATGTCGGCGAAAGAACGTCAAAACTTTTAGATTGGCACACGACCCAGAGTAATTGCGTTTTTAAGATGAGTGAGGAGATTGTGAAGTACTGCCTAATGGATGTTAAGATCCTTGTTAAAGGTTATATTAGTTTCTGGTCCACCTTCACGACCCAAAACAAAGTCGATCCGTTTCAGGAGGCTACTACAATTGCTAACGCCTGCAATAAAGTGTTTCGTAGGCTTTTCCTCAAAGAGAACACAATAGGGTTCATTTCAAAAAGCGGCTATAGACGTGCCGACAAACAGATAAACGTCGCAATACAGTGGCTATGTTGGGTGGAGCATTCACAACAAATGACCATAAAGCATGCAGAGAAGGTGTTAAGGTCGACGGTTATTATGTCGAGTAAAATACAGTTTATGAGTTTCAGGGATGCTATTAGCACGGTTGCGAGGAATGTTTCCCCAACCAGGCCAATATTGACCCTAAGCCAGGTGTAAATTTGTCCATGTCTGCCCAAAACGATAACACGGTGGCACGATCTCAATTTCTACGCGAGCACGGATATATTCTACTGAAAATGCGTGAATACGATTTTAAAAGACTATTACTTGCAAACGATGAGTTGAGAAGCATTTATGCAAAATCTAGGTTGTCAAGACGACGAGCCTTTAAAACCACGAGACGCGTATTACGGCGGCCGCGCTAATGCCAGCAAACTCTACCATGAGTGTGACGGCATTAACGAGAAAAGCATGTATTATGACGTGTGGTCGTTAAATCCTTATGTAAATAAATACTGTAAATATCCTGTAGGTCATCCGAAAATTCATGTAGGTTTAGATTGTAAGAGCATTTCATTGGACACCGTGGAGGTTTTAGTTAAATGTCGAGTACTACCGTCCTCTAATCTCTATCACCCTCTTTTGCGGCAAGTTGATGTTTTTGTTATGTAGGGCATGTGGCGCTGAGCTAAATGAAAGGGAATGTGGGCATAGTGAAACAGAGCGCAGTTTCGTTGGAACGTTTGTAGCGGACGAGTTGCGTAAGGCTATCTATAAAAACTATAAGGTGTTAAATGTTTTCGGGATATGGGAGTATGAGGAAACCACATATGGTAAAGCGACGAAACAGGGTGGGCTGTTTAGTGGGTACATCGATAATTTCCTGAAACTCAAGCAGGAATGTTCATGGTGCATAGCCATTGCACGTCAGAAGTCGAAAAGGTGCTGTACATAACGGAATATTACGACAAAGAGGGGATTCAACTAGACGAAACGAATATTAAGAAATATCCCGGTTCAAGGTACTTGGCTAAACTTATGTTAAATTCTTTTTGAGGCAAGTTTGGTCAACGCGAAAATTTAACCCAGTGCAGTATTGTGTCTGAGCCAGTTATAATGTGTTTTCAACCAGTGAGCAAATAATTAAATCAACATGTAAAGTGAAGGCATTACCTTAAACTCTAAAAACTCACGTGTTATAGACTTTGAAGCGATGAAGGATATGGTGCTTAGCAATAGTAAAGACTCTCTTCTTGTATATAATGATATAAAAATAGTTAGAGACAGGTATGTATTAACTAGACCTGAATCCAAACAGTATAGAATAAGTTACTCTAAACGTTGAAGAATTGAAAACTTTGACACTTTACCATTTGGGTATAAGGAATAACTAAAAGTAAATAAAGAAAAATTATTTTATTTATAGACTCTAACTCCTTGGCTTGATTCATTCTGCAGCTTTGCGTGTTTTCGTTTTGTGTGTTTTCGTTTGTGCGTTTTCGTATATGCGTGTTTTCGTTTTGCGTGTTTTCGTATTTGCGTATTTCTTTTTACGCGTTTTCGCATTTGCATGTTTTCGTTTTGTGTGTTTACGAGTTTGCGTGTTTTGGTTTTGTGTGTTTTCGTATTTGCGTGTTTTCGTTTTGTGTTTCGTTTTGCGTGTTTTCGTATTGCGTGTTGTTTCGTTTTTGCGTTCTGTTTTCGATTTGCGTGTTTTCGTTTTGTGTGTTTACGAGTTTGCGTGTTTTGGTTTTGTGTGTTTTCGTATTTGCGTGTTTTCGTTTTGTGTTTCGTTTTGCGTGTTTTCGTATTTGCGTGTTTTCGTTTTGCGTGTTTACAAGTTTGCGTGTTTTGGTTTTGCCTGTTTTCGGTTTCTGTTTTGTGTATGTTTCGTATTTGCGTTTTCGTATTTGCGTGTTTTCGTTTTGTGTTTTCGTTTTGCGTGTTTGTTTTGCGTGTTTTCGTTTTGATCGATACGTTTTCGTATTTGCGTGTTTCGTTTGTGTTTTCGTTTGTGTCGTATTTTCGTTCTGTCGTGTTCGTTCTCGTTTTGTGTGTTTTGGTTTTGTGTGTTTTCGTATTTGCGTGTTTGCAAGTTTGCGTGTTTTGTAAGTTTGTGCATGCGTTTGCGTGAGATCTAAGTTAAACCAAACCAGTATTTTTGGAATTGGAAGCTGATTTTTTTGTAAGATGTGAGATATGGCATCGCAAAGATCTGGCGAACGTAACTCAAACATGTTTCTGTAACCACACTCTAATACAAACCCTAGGGCTATGTTTATAAATCTAAACTCCAAGGCCTGAGCACGTTCTTATGATAAGTTAGTGTTAGAGGCCTTTTTTAAAATATACTGCTAGATGGCGCTAAAAATCAATTTTAACTCAAAGGGGCCCGGCGCAGACCCTAACACAAGTCCTCTCTTACAAGGCTAGGGCCACCTTATTAGAATAATTTTTATGACGGGGGCGAGGGCCTACACCTGTAAGATTAGGTTAGAACCCATATACAATCGAACGAAAGGAGCCACGATAGGGGCCAAGCTCTACACTTGTCTTACAAGGTTAGGGCCCCATACCATTTCCAACCAGGGGCCGCGACAGGGGCGAAGGCCCGATAACAAGTTGCGAAGCCCTACACATGTCTTACAAGTTAGCATTAGGGTCCCTTATTAAAACAATTTCAAATTCTCCACCAATCAGAATGCAGAGACTTAGCTCCTCCAATCAGGGTACAGGGTCAAGAAAAACATAATGGTCTACGAGATAATTACCAAAAATAGTTGTTACCCCTAGCCTTCAGCCCTACCTCCAACCCCAAGGCCAACTGCAAGACCAAACCCCAGCTGAAGGCCTAAATACTCCTCTCGAGTATGCGCGATAAAAAAGGTCGATAATAAATGGTTGACGAAAGGACCTTAATTAGGGGTTAAACCCCGCCCAAGGTTTGAAAAAAGCCCCCGAAAAGAAGCCGACATCCTGCCCTAACCCCAAATCCAAGACCAAGGCCTAAATGTGTCCCTGACGTAAGCAAGTACAAAAAGGGCATGGCTGTCAAAAAGGCTCTTAATACAACCAAGTTAGGGTTGAAAAAGGCCTCCAAAAAGAAACCATAGGGGTGGAAAATTCGGTCTCCCACGTGGCGCTCTTGTGACGTAAAAATCCAAGATGGCTGTCAAGGTGCCTGTGTTCTACTAATAGGTAGAAAATTGTTTATTAGGGGCGAAGGTTTATGCTCAAAGGTTTCCATATACGAGGCGTCTCAGTAAAAGACAGAAGCATGTCAACCCTCTCTGTAATGGGATCGACTTTCATGTTCTCTTAGGCCTAATATCGGCTATCTTGATTTTAAAAAGATAAAATATAAATAAAAACACTTTTAAATTTTAAATAACTTTTTTATTTTTGTTTTAACTCTTGTCTTATGATGTTGGTAGTTTGTAGTCCAAATATTATTAGATTTGATCTATAGGTTACATGGTTATTCAGCTTTTTCAAAACCTCTGAATTTTTCAAAAAAATGAAATATTTCATAAATGGTCAGACTTAGGTATGCATAGCTATGAATAAACATGAATTGGAATTGACTGTATGATTCAAACTTGTTAAAAAAAAATTTTCTTGTTATAGTTCTTAGCCTATAATGTATGTTGGTAGATTTAGTCCAAATTTCATTAGATTTGATCTACAAAATCATTCAGCTTTTGAAAAACCTCTGTATTTAAAAAAAAATGAAATTTTCACAAATGGTAAGGCTGAGGTGTAGGGAACATGAAATGGAATTGACTGTAGAATTCAAATTTCGATTAATATTAGACATTCCCGCTTAAAAAAATAAGGGTTTGTGAAATAAAAACTTTTTGAATCATATATTTGAAAATGTTTTTAAAACATGCTTACATAGATCCTTTACATACACTCTGTATATTTTTACATTTTTGGAAAGTTCATTTGATACCAAATTGTACGGGTATATCTCATTTGGTTTTAGAGATATTCAATTGTTTTTCGAACCAATTATTCCACTGCCGGTCGCCGCCACTGATTTGTTAAGCGACTTTTGTTTATTTTAAAATCACAAAAAAATTTTGGTGGTCCTGTAGTATTTTGATATATCTTAATTTTCAAACAATTTCTTGAAATGGCACCCCCCCCCCCTCCCATGATTTATTTATTAACATGTTGCATAACATTATTTTTCACTAACTCTAATGTCGGCCATGTGATACTTTGAAAAGCATTTCTTATTCTTTCCTTTATATTTTCTGGTGTGGTTAATTTGAACATAATCAAATTGAGCGCTTCAGAAATTTTACTGAGTACTGATTTAGATTTAGAAATTACATTAAGGGTTGGTTTAAATTTTTCTTGAACAAAAACGTAGTGTAGGGACGAGAGGGAACGTACCAATAGTTTACAGGCGGACAAATGGGAAAAATTTATGCAACCAGTTAAACGCGAAATGTGATTTAATATCGCGTCGATTCTTTCAATTTTCTGCATTAGCTGATAAGATAGGCTTAACACATTTTACAAGAATAATTTCTGTACTTATAATATTTTTCGTAATAATTGAAACAAGTTAAATTCATTAAAAATGTTTATACTGCTATTATATAAAATCAAAATCATAATATTTTAGTAACGTTTTATGAATATATAAATATATATCGTAAATATATAATTTGGCAACAATTTTATTTAGAAAAACACATTGTACATACGTACATACATAGATACTTAGTGACCCGAAAATATAACAAATTTATTACAAAGCATCCGGTTCGAATATGAACTTTGAATATTCATTTTACACACATAAAGAATTCGTGTTTTAATATAAATTTCACATATTGATGGACTAATTGTATTAGATAAATGAGTAGAAGCATATTACAATGCTATGCGACATACTTAATGATTTTAGTACGACAGGTAATAAATACTTTTGGGGGACATACAATGAAATAATATAAAATTTTATTTTCGTAAATTTAGAGAAGAGCGTAATGACTTTGAAATGACCTTCAAGTAATGGATTTTACTTAATGGCCACTTTAATTATTATAACAACTAATGTAAATTAGAAGTAATGGAAATAAACCAACCAAATTTATTTAAAATAGTACTTAATACCGAGTAAAATATTTAATTCAATTTCCTTTAATTTTATGTTGAAATATTATATTAAATTAATTTCTTAAGGTTAAGTCGAAGCCTAGAACACATTTCTCTACGCTAACTGGTATTTATCATAATTAATCAGATAAAAATAAACCAATACTATACTGTACTTACGCGTGGAACAAAATGTTTGTTCCCGCTTCCGTGCTTCGTTGACCTAAACTTTTTTGTGCGGATCGATTAGCACAACCCACAACACAACATGTAACCATTTTCAATCGCTTCCGATCACTTTTTTATGCACTAAGTTAAAAAATGCGTTTATGAATACATACGGGCTCTTTGCTAATTTCAAAGGTTATGGTCAACACGTAACACAAGTCGTCTTACTCTATGAACGAAAGAGTGACTTGTGTAAGAGTAAGCACCTATTTTATTCCAAAAATAAAAAAAAAATAAGGAGAATGTAGAAGGAATGATGAATGGAACTGACAAGGAAATTGGAATAAATGAGGTAGAGAAAACGGTAGGAAGGTTGAAAAACTGAAAGGGAGCAGACTTAGATGAAATCACTGGTGAAATGCTAAAGTACGGTGTGCGAAGCCAAGGGATTGGAAGAGCGCGATCATTATACCACTGTATAATGGTAAGAGGAACAAGAGTGATTGCAAGACTACAGAGGAATAAGTTTGCTCAGCGTTGAAAGAATACCGATTGACAGCGTACGAGAAACTAACAAACTAAGATTTGGGATGTGTAGGGTTGCTTCATGCCAGAGAGAGGATGTGGCGATCAGATGGTTGCTCTTCAGCAGGTGATTGAAAAGTGTTTAAGTGTAAAAAGTAAGCTGTACTGTGCGTTTGTAGATCTCAAGAAAGCATACGACAGAGTCAGTAGGGAGAAGCTGTGGGAAACATTAATTAAATATGGCGTAAATAAAGGTCTAGTAAACGGAGTTCGACAAGGCTGTGTGATGTCACCGTGGTTGTTCCATGTATACATGAATAAATTTGTTAGACAAGCATGTACCGACACAAATGGTGTAATGGTTGGTGACATAAATGTACGACTTCTGGTGTATACAGATGACACAGTCTTATTAAGTGACAGTGCGGATGAGCTACAAACCGCTCCGAGGAAGTTTGATACAATCCGTGAAAGTATGTACCTAAGGGTAAACCTGAACAAAACTAAGATTGTGGTGTTGAATCGGGAAAGCGGAAAGGAGAGTAGAGAATTTACTCTGCAAGATGAAATTGTGGAGCAAGTGAACGAGCTGATATATCTCTGTAGAATGTTTACTGCAGATGGTACAATGGAGGGCGAGATTGGACGAAGGGTCAATGTTGGAAGGAAAGTGGTTGGAAGCATGTGGACGATAATGAGAAACGTAAGCATGAGCCTAGTTGCGAAACAAGCAATCTATAAAGGCGTGTTTGTCCCATCAGTACTGTATGGAAGTGAGACATTGGTATGTAAAAAATGCACGAAAGAAACATAAATGCCGTGGGTATGAGATTCCTGAGAAGCGCATGTGATAAAACGAGAAGGGACAAGATAAAGAATACATAGTAGCACGGGATGCTCGCCCTTGTTCTATAAGTGATTACATTACACCCACACAAACACACGAAGTAGCTAGGAGGACGGGGTGCCTGCCACATAAACCTACAAACACCTGTAGGGTAGAATAAACGTGCATGGTGAAATCGTGTGCAATAGTTGATCCAGTTACAAAAAAACCGCTTCTGTAATTAATACCTGTTGTAAAATTACATTCAAAAGATGTCCAGTACACCAAAACCCTGATATCCCGGAATTAAGACCGAGAGGATTTACTCACAGCGTAATTAATTAATTGCCGTATTTTTATCCCGCCGGCCTACAAAAGTCACTATAACACCACCAGCCATATGGTGAGTGAAATTCCCCTATATATTTCCAAAATCGCCATCCGTGGTAGTTTATTATTCTCCGTATCTCAATTAAAGTAGTTCTTTAATTATCCATTATATAATTAAAGTCTCCTTCCATTCCCGTAATTGTTCTAATCAAATTAACAATCCAACGAAACACGTTAGTAAAACTCCTAGCGAACAGTGTTCACTTTAAAAATAAAACATCGATTTTATTTAACGAACGTTTCTTTAGAACTGTATACAAGCTGAGAACATTGAAATATTTTAAAAATATTACCAGAAAGATACCCCTGTCAGACATCAGAGTTGCATTTATGAAATTTTATTAATTTATACATTAACGTATTTTGACCGGAATAACTGTCAAATTAATTGTGTTATCTATATTACTAATGGATTTTCTGTCAATTAATCAAATCCGAATAGAATCTCACAGCCAACCCAGGAGCGACTCATTCGCTTCAACTTGCGTTATTTTCTTGTCTACCTTCAGCAGTACATTAATTAAAGTTGGAGCATCTTAAGTTTGTACATATTCTGTTATTGTTATTAGTTTGTACGTTGAGATAATCAGTTTTTTTTATTATAAAGGAAGTATAAGATTTTATGAAACCAATCTAACTTTGTTTATCAGGCGGTAAGAAATAGGTAGCAAGTTTTTAAAGTAATTTTAATCAGTGAATCTCAGAAATACCCAAAACTACCTTCTCCAACATTTGAGCTAAGCTTCTGGTAGAGTAAAGGTAGCATTAACAATTTAAAGTAACTAATAGGTAGAAGGCTATTATAATATTATTAGTCGACTTAGGTTCGTTAATAATTTGGACAAATGCTGAACTTCGGATACTTGTCTATGGATATATTTAGGCTGGTTGGTAAAATTTCCGGTCGTTAAGCAACAGTTGGTTAGGGCACTGTCTGTTCAGGTAGTACTTAGGGCAGATATATCCTAGTTTCCCGTGCTTCCCAGTAGTGGTTCAAAGCTTTCTAAAGGTGAGGGTTGAAAAGATATTTAAGTCGGTAAGGTTAGTTCCCACACAGCTGTTCTTTATGAAGGTGGTAATATGGAAAAAGGAAAAAAACAAATACAAAGGTTTGCAAGTCGAGAGAAACGTGGCTGATAAATGTACATTGACGGTAAAGGATGATTTCTCACTTCCAAACTTTTTTCCCTGCGTTTTTGTCTCGTACTTAATTTAATTTGAAAATGTATCAGTTCAAAGAGGCACAGGAAAAAAACATAAAACTCCACAAAGGACATGTAAAGGGTTAAATTTATATTTTTTACATTATTTCGTGGAATTCCATATTTAATGCCACTAATGCTTTAAACACAATATAATTCCACAATTTATTTTATATAATTATTTATTCTCAACGCGTTTCAATAGATGTATTATTATCAAAAGAAAATATATAAGTAAAATACACCTGTACGTTTCCCATCTTCTCGAAAAAAACCTGGCTCCAAGGCATGTAATCTCAGCTGATTGAAATGCTCTCTTAAGTATATTGTTTATAGAGTAGTGACGACAGAGTCTACCTGCACTCCTAAGACATGATCAACCATGGTATCCAGAATAGTCTACGCCTGAGCCACAGACACAGACATGAAGAAATCAAACCTGACCCTGAGAGCAACTGCTATTTGAAGATTATGTTTGTACAGAAGGGTACCAAGTTGCGGTGATGGCAAATCTTCCAGCCAGGCTCCGAATTCTGTGCATGATGGGGAAAGAAGAACTGCCTTTCCATGAAGATCGATGTTGTTTAAAATTGAATTGCACTTGTTTTGAACACTCAGAGTCCCAACTTTTTTGTAGCTTTGAAAAAATTGATACAGACGAATCAGGAAATCTCGTTATCTATAAATCCGTAGCCTGTTTCAAGCATTCGCACTCAAATTCGAATAGGGAAGGAGAAAGAATCGAATTGATAAGAGTAGACGAACGAAGAATAGAGACCAAAAAAGCAGGAAGAGACATGTCCGCTCTAATACCAAGACCACCGAAACCAATTGGAAGGGAAGCATGATCTCATGAACTAAAACTAATATAATGACATCAAACTTCCGTAAAGAGCAACATTTCAACTAGTAATTGAATTTTGGAATCTAAAAACTATGGCGAAGAATGTATAAACCCGTATGGGAATTAACGTGAATTAATCTGTGCTGTTTTACATAACAATTTAAGATATATAAAATTGTATGTTTTAAATAAAAATTTCACAATTAAGCTTTTTTACTCACTTGTAACTAATCTAAAAACGAAAATTTTGTAAAAACTAAACACGCTAATTTAAATCGGTAGGTCCTCTAAAGTACGTAACAAATTTTCACTATTTATTTTATTGCGTCTAACTTCTTCTAACTGTTGCTTAGTCTCAGCTAAAGCAACAGTTAAAAACTCGACATGGGCTACCCCCGACAGCTAACTGGTAGTATATTTAGCAACAATATTGCTTAACCACCTCACACTCTTAGTCTTAAAGTCACTCAGTGTTGTAGGGACTTGCGTAAGTTGTGTGGGTGGTTCTGCTGCAAGATCCTCCTGATAATTATCATGCTCTTGTATTAATGCAAGATTTTTTCCACCATATTGAATGAGCCGAAGTGGTGGTGGTGGCGGCTCTGATGCGGTAGCAACAACAACTGGTGTAATACTAGAGAAATAATAAATTACGTTAATAAATATATTTTCAAAATATCTAGCAGCATCATCCTTCAGATCACTACCTCTGATAAAGATAAGAGGCGTCGAGGTCGATGCTGCAGTGAGAGGATCTGTTGTGGGTTGCAGCAAGGTATTCTGCTAGATATTAACTTTCTTCTTCAGTGGTAATTTGGATTTCCTGCTAGGTGGAGCCATCATGACTACTTCTAAGTAATGAATGAGTATTCACATAAAACTTTAACCCTATATACATGTAAATCTGTTAACGTTAACAGAATTGAGCAAAAAGTGGAAGTGGTTACTATAGGCGAAACTGACCTCTGTAGTCAAGGGTAACGCAGCATAAGACATGAGAAAAGTATTGATGTCAGCAAGGTATTATCAGTAAACGCTACAAAGTGCAAGGTATGCATGTGTCTGGAGCTATTGCCGCATAATCTAAAGCGTGAGAAAAGTATTCCACAATAATGAGTAGCAGACGTGATATAAGCATGTAAAGGGACGCCGTCAGACATCCCGATTTATTATTATTTTTAATTAGTTCCCAAAGTTTATTAACAAGACGCCGTCCTTTATAAAATTTTCCTATCATGATTAATTATTTGCTAAGTAAAATACCAATACCGATTCACAGAATTTAGTAAAATAACGTGACGCGCTAAATGCACAGGTGCAAGACATTATAAAGATTCGTAGAAATTCTAGTAAAAATTAAACAGATTTCATAACGTTGCATATAATTGCACAATAATTAATCATGCATCCTCCCTCCAGACGTAAAATCCCAAAACGTTTACAAGTTTTGATACGTCAGAGCATCTTCCACCAATCCAGGCTTACGGAAGCTCACCAAAAGTTTAGTAACCACCCTTGCGAATTATATATAAAAACGCGGCACGCGCTGCTAAAGAGAGTTTTTCCTTTTCTTTACCGTGTGCTATAAATCGCATTCGCGCCGACTACTACCTGTTGTAAACCAGCCGCCTGAAACCGTCGTCCGAGTAGAAACCGCGATTCCGCGACTTGATAGCATCACCGAAGTTAAAAGGTTAGAAGTTGCAGAAATCTAACGTTGAAAGTACGTAAGTTGAGATACCTGGTTATAGGGATATGCAGGGTTGTAAGCCCGACATACTCTTCTATTGCCAAACGTATTTCTTCTAGTATCATACATATACACACCTACACAGTGGAGTTTGAAGGGTAGTTGCCCGACATTCCATTAGACCGAACGAAATCCTACTGTTAGTATAACGGGTGGTTTGCCCAGATTGCTACAAAGGAGATCTACATACACACCTACACAGTGGAGTTTGAAGGGTAGTTGCCCGACATTCCATTAGACCGAACGAAATCCTACTGTTAGTATAACGGGTGGTTTGCCCAGATTGCTACAAAGGAGATCAACCTACACAATTTACACAAACCACCACGCAATACACCTCGACAAACGTACCATCGACCACCAGATACCTGTAATTGAAACCTCGTCGGAAGATTGAATAGAACACCTCGTTAACGCCGTAAATCCAGTAATATAGAAACGTAACCGTAAACACGAGACGTGTCCGTTAGTAGTTAAAACCACCACCCGTAAAGTAAACGAAACCACCACCACCGCTATCGTAAGAACGTAAGTTGCACCTTTCACAAGCATTAAGATTGTTACCCGTAAACCAGAGACTACCTGATAGTTTCCTGTCTTAAATAAACAATATCGTGATTGTTAAACGCGAAAGAAAGGATTTTATTTTAAAATAGAAAACGAAGGTTTTATATTTTAAAACACGGCCAACATAACAAAAGCTTGTAATTTTTATTTTGTTTAAATAAAACCGGTATAAGATAATTAATATCGTAAAAGAAATATAAATTCCGCAGCTACCGTATAAACGCTATTCTTATAAGAAAAGCTTTCATTTATTTAAAAGGGCAAAATTGAATGTAAATGGGACTGAGTTTATTCTCATAAGAAAAGCAGGTATAAAACTTTACACTTTTAAACGACCTCTTTAAAATATCGATTATATTTTAAAGGCCGAGTATTGAACCCATCTTATCGCGCACGTGTTTATATCGCGTTATCTGACTACCTGCTTCTGTATTTTATACAGGGACGTATTTAGGTAAAATTATTTATTAATTTATTTATATTAAAAATTAACCAGTATAAATTAAAACAGTTAAAAGACGAAAACTAAAAATCAAAACCCCAACCCTTCTATTAACGTCACGTTACAGAAACTACAGAGGACCACCTGACTGCAGATCAACCGAGGAAGTCATTACATTTGACACCCGAACGTGAGATATTATACAGCTGGCGCCTAAAGACCACCTGGAGAAGGAAGAGTTACAAATTTGCCTGTATTTATATCTTAAGTTACATAATATAGAAATATAATTAAATAGGGAATAAAGTATATATATATATATATATGAATCTGTGTAATCTATTTGTTCAACGTGTTAAGAGCCTGATTAACGAACCCCGATCCCAATTTTGCAAGTACAAAATTCCGACTGAGCAAGTAAGGGAAGACGTGTTTACATTTGACATTAGAGTTAAAGTAAATGCTCATTACAAGTAAAGTAAATGCTCAGCACAACTGAGCCGTTTACAAGCATTAGATATTCTCAGTAAAGAAAGTACAATGTATGCATATGTCTAAGGCTCTTGTAACAAGTTATAACCAGTTTGACCTTGAATGCGGGTTTATATGACTATATAAGCAGATAAAGAGCAGTTTATACCAGTTAGTACATTGCACTCGTAACAATAATTTTAATTGTAAACGTAAAGTACTTCTATAGTTATTAAGCTCGAAAGCAATTAATCATTGTTAGTGTTATCTTGTAATAGTTAAACCGTTAAAGAACGCTTCGGAGAAAAGAGGTAGTGGAATTGTCACTAAAAACCGTACACGCAAATTAGGTTGGTACTCTCTAGATTCATGCTTTAATGGTAAATTACTTACGGAAATTATTGTCAATATAGCAAACATCAATGACCCACTTATTTTTTACAAAATGCATACAGTAGTTTTGCACGAAAGGTTAAATGAATGCTAAGGCAATCGATGCTAAAGGTGAATGTCCTTTTAGCTGCAATTTTATGCACCCTCAAAATCAAGATTGCGACCAATTTACGTGACTGGTACAATGAAAATGTTTATTATCAACTACAAAAAAAATGAGAGGAGTTTTCCGAAAGGGATTCTGGTTGGGTATTATATTTAAAGGTGAATATTAATAGCTATATTCCACTTAGAGGTAGTCTTTCAACTTACGTTAAAGTTCCTTACTTCATAGCAATCAAGCGTGCTGTAGAGAATGTTAAAAATTAATACGAATATTGCTTCCTGTGGGCTGTTCTTGTTTCATAGCAATAAAGCATACGGTAGTGAATGTTGAAAATGACGACGAGCATTGTTTCCTGTGGGCTGTTGTTTCAGCATTATATCCCGCGCGACGTCATACGGAAAGGGTTCAAAGTTATCCTCATTTTAGAGATGTTTTGAATTATGATTCAATTCACTTCCTCATTAAACTAGATGATGTAAAAAAAAATCGAAAAATGAAACGGACTCTCCATTCATTCGTTTTGTATTCGAGGGAAAAGGATATTACCATTTGTATTAAATGAAAATCAAAAACTTATAAATATTTTATTACTTCCTGCTAATAATCGAGCCGCTGATGATATTAATACAAAAAATACTACTGTTTATCATTTCACGTGGATTACAAATATGTCAGCTCTTTTTCCTAAACAACTATCGAAGAGGGAGCACAAGAAATATATTTGTTATCGATGTTTAAATCACTTTTCTTCAGATCACCTTCTACAAAAACGTGTTACTCACTGTCATCAACTTAATCAATGCTCTGTCAAGCTATCTACCGAAGCAGAAATGTTTCTGCAGGTCAAAATTTTTGCATTCCAAGAAAAGGTGCCGTTTATAATTTATGCGGATTTAGTATTTTAGAAAAGTGTACAAATTCAACAAAGTATTATCCTATTTCACTCCAAACATATACCCTTCAGCGTTGCTTACTACTTAAAGTGTTCATACAATGATTCTTTAACTCGATTTAGACTTTATAGAGGAAATGATTGCATTCAATGGTTGGTTAAAGAACTTCAAAGTATTGCACATTGGACTACCGAAGTAACCAATAAAATAATTCCTACGGATACTTTAAGCCTCACTCAGTTTGAGAAATTTGAAAGTTCCCTGTATCTACGAATGCATTAAGGAAGACATTGATAAATTCGACACATCTGATTATAGTCCTGACAATATCTTTGGACTTCCATTAGCAAATAAAGAAGTTCCCGGCTTAATGAAAGTTGAAAATCATGGCAAAAATTATGTTAGAATTTGTAGGACTTCGTGCTAACATCTATGCTTACACGGTTGATGAAAAGGTTGTAAATAAATCAAAGGGTTCTACCCAAGCAAGTGTCAAACAGATCACGATAAATGATTATAAACATGTTTTGTTTGATATTGACAAAATAAGGCGATATCAACATTTGATAAGGTCATGATGTGTTTACAATCAAACAGAATAAAGTAATACTTAATCCTTACGATGATAAACGATTCACGGATGCTAGACCTTGGAGCTATAACTTCACATAGAATTTTCTCTTCTGTTTTAGAAAAGAATTCATTATGAGTAGTAGTAGTCTTGAAAACGAATTTCAGGAAGAACTGCGGCGCAGTAGTGATCAAATCTACAGAAAGTACTTGAATCGTTCTTTGATGGGAAAATCCACCCCTGAAAGCTATTTATATGTACTGAATATATTGCAATATGTTGTTATTCCTGATGAGTGTTTTCACTGGTGTGCTATAAACCCAAAGTGCAAATGAAGCTATTATTATTATTACTTGATAGAAAAATTAACTTAGACAATACTATTAAAAGTTTTATGAAATTGTGTGCCGATAAAGGTTACAATTCATTATCTTCTAATGAAATAGATAGGGTCTTACACGATATGAATTTACTCGGTGACATAACAACAATAAATGTTAAATCTAGCTTAGAAAATATTGTTTATAAAGACACTTTCTCCATTATGAGTGAATGTATTGAGAAAGCAGCATATTATGCTAATTACAAGTGCCTCGATATTTTGATTGAAATATTATTAGAACAAAACATCACATATAAGTTTCAACCGTGGGAAAACGAGGAGCACAAAAAATTTACTGCTGGATATTAGAAAACATCGATAAAGATCAACAAAATTCAAATTCCTGCTTGGGATGGATATGTAGACCAGATTCGGAAATATGGTCATCCAGTAATTTAAATGATAGAAACACTTTAGGTTTACTGTATAATACGATGAAATTTTGGAAAAAGCATCGTTTATGTGCAATGTTTAAAAATAAAGTACAATAATTTTTTTATGTGCGTTTTTATTTCATCTAAAAGTTATAAACTATTCCTATGGCTAGTAATTTATTTCATAAAGTTAAATGTCTACTTATAAAATTATATCGTCTTTATTGATCCATGATCTTTCACCCAAACCTCACCACTTTACGAAAAACGTATTATTCTTAGAGGGAAGCACTTTTTCCACCAGGAACACTTTGTTTTCTGTAATTCGTGTTCATAAAAGCCTCCCAGTACGGGTGCTCCTTTCATGTCTTCCAACGTGTATGTGGTAGGGTTAGTAATGTGAACTTCACAATCTTAAATAGTTCACTAGACCAGCTGAGTGTGTCCTTTAGCAAAAATTCTTTTAAATTTACTGATTCGTACTATGTGACCCACACAATATCGATTCCTATCGAATATTTTTATATGAGTGTAATCCTTCAGTTTTGTATGATTACCGACATCTTTGGGCTTCATTCCTGTAGTTCTATGCTTACGATCGTTATAATCCATCGTTACGGTATCAATTGTACCAATCCATTTGTATTTACCTTGTAGGCTAAACGACTTATATAGAGCAGATTTAATGGTTCTGATAATACGTTCCGCAATTGCTGCCTTCTTTGTGCTATAGTTAAAGTAATGATTGACTCCATAATGCTGCATTAGTTTAGTAAAATGCTCATTGTAGGATTCTTTTCCTGCATCTGTATCCAAATTGGCAAGATTCCGGCCCTTCTTGAAGATGAAAATGTAAGCTTTCACCATTATCACACATAATAAAATACTCATCTTTTTTTTTGGGATTTTTAATGGCGGATTTTAAATTATACAATCTAAACGTTTCGATAACATTTACAGTTATCTTCGTCAGCAGTAATCTCTATTAAAATTGTTAAAGATGTAAAAATTTTTGTCAAAGTTGAAAAATTAAAACACCATTAAAAAGCCCAAAAAAAGATAAGGACTTTTTGAAGATTGTTTTGCATGACCTTGGTAACTTCTATGGCTGTTTTCGTTTTTAATTCTTTAGTCTACAAGTATTTTGAAAAACAGTCGTTAACCACTAATATATACTTGTAGCCCTTATTTTGTTTGGCATATGTGTTAAATTCGGCCAAATCTGCTTGCCAAAGGTCATCGAAACCCTGAATTATTGTTCGATTTCGTTTAAAATTAGTTCTTGCGGGTTTGTGCATTTCGTTGAGGTGTTATAATTTGGACATGGCACTAATTTATCCATGATTTCTTTAAGTTGTAGTTTTTGCTCCAACACTAGATAAGCGTTAGACTTTC
Source organism: Vesta saturnalis (assembly GCA_036346205.1). Lineage (NCBI taxonomy): Eukaryota > Metazoa > Arthropoda > Insecta > Coleoptera > Lampyridae > Vesta > Vesta saturnalis. The sequence goes on along the minus strand of JARFJB010000542.1, from coordinate 3,011,050 downwards.
CTTTAAAAGCTTTCTGAACTGATTCTAGACAAAAATGAAGGTATCCTTTACTTATGGCACCACCATCTTCTTCGAGGTCCGTCAACCGTGTCAAACGGTTTCCATCCAAATTGAACCTTGTCGATATATAGTATTGCTTAGAGATGACATCTTGAAGATATGGGATTCACAACATTGCTGAATCTCTTATTCTCGATATCAAATTGATCATCATCAATCAGTTTAAACTGAGGGGTTAATTTCTTGAATTGATCTGGACATGTCCAAATTTGTCAAGGGGCATTTTAGTTATATATCATCATCATTGCATTCTCATTTATACTGTTTAGAAAACGACTGTTTGGTTTTTCAATGTATCCATCTTCATTAATTCTTCTACAATCGATATTGTGCCATTTACGACACCTGTGTGTCCCGCCAATTTTTCCTCCACGATGCTTCTAGATCACGAATTAGTTCGTGTACATCATTCCAATATTTATATTCAATTCAATTCCGCCTACCTTGGTTGTGGGCGTTGATGATGATGGCAAGGGTTTAATTATTTGTGTATACTTTTTGCTGCGGTTTCCTCGAATTTGTCCACTTACATCATAATTCCGCCTTGCAACATTCGTATCTTCTAAAATACTTTTATAATTCTTTCTATATTTTGAATAATTTCATAATAATCAGGTCGTATAAACCTGGAGTCCCTTTATACGTGACACCTTTAATAATCATATCGTCTTTATAAATGCCATCATCATCACCACCATGGAGTTCTTGTTCACGAAAACGACGGTAGTCAACAACCTGTTGTATGAACTTTTCATAAAAACACGCCAGATTGTAAGATTCAAGAAATTCCAATCTACAGCTTATTATATCCTTTAAATTGAACAGTTCTTCTACATTATGTGTGCAAGAATAGCAGTTGTAGTTTTCGAGAGATTTATAATGTTTACACTTGACCAATTAATTTTGTTTTCAATTTCAATTGTAATTCTACACATCAAAGCCATCTAAGAAGTTCATTCCACTCCTTCATGTCTAATACCACATTATTACTTTGATCGCAGTTGCCGTACCCCATACGCACTACTGGTGCAAGATTGAAGTGTGTACTGTATCCAATTTCAATATGTTTTGCATGATGAGTATCGTTCGATAATTTATAATAAGCACAATCGGTTAAATATTCGTTAGCTGCTTATTTATACACTTCATCCTTATCTTGAGACCAGTCAGTGTTAGGAGAAGAATAACCTTCATCTTGTTTCTATTTACTACTACTATTACTACTGCTACCGTCACTATTGTGACAGCTCCAAGAGCACAAATTACTGCAACTATGTAGGGTATCCATATGTATATCGGTGAACTGAATTTTGATCGTTCCAGAAATGATTTTATTGCTGCCTGTATGACTTTACTTGCTCACAATTGCACTATGACTAAACATTGGAAATGATTCTAGATAATGGGTGGGGCACTATTAAAAACAAAATGTTATGTTTGTTGTTTTCCCTGCTGCACCCAAACTACTTATGAACACATCCTTCGTGTTTAGTAGCGTTTTAAAGTATTCAATTCGAGTTTCTTGTTTGAAATACTCATAAAAGCGCTGAGGTAATACACATTTAAAATCGCCCGTTTACTTCACTATACGTTCACCGTAGTTAGTATTAATTACTGCCACATTAATCACTTTATACTTTTTCGATAGCTCGAGGTCACACACATTTCTTTTGGGTTTGCCATAGGTGCTTTGGTTTAACCCTGCTAACTCCATATTTGCTAACTGACTGATCTCAACACACATGTCTGTTGGTGTTGCGATGTTTTGTTGTTATTGTATAGTTTACAATCCTGAGATGTGCTTATTTTTGGTGTAAAAAGAAAGTTTATTTATTTAATATTTAATAGTGGGTTAATTGGCTTAAATGTGTGTATTGTTAAGTGGAGTGTAGTCTGCTTAGTGTGATTATTAGATTCGACGTCCGGTTTCTTGCTGGGTCGTCATCGAAGACGGGGGAATGCGGAGGGCATATGGGATGTGGTCCAGGAAATCTTCTATCTCCTCGGGGAGGTCGTCGAGGAGTTGTGTAAGGATCGCGGGGGGATGTTTGAATTTTAATTTAGGTTTTCTTCGTGGAAATTGGGGAAACGGTAGTTGTATGGTGTGGTAAGGATCTCTTTGGTAGGGATAGTGTCGCCTAAGATTCTTTTATGTGCAAAGTTTTTCTGTAGTGTTTGGATTCTGTATGTGATGGTTGGTATGTTTGCGTGTTGTGTTGTGAGGTCGCTAGGATACCTGAGAGGTAACCTGTGTATGCGTCTGAGGATTCGGCGTTCACAAGAGGTGATAGAGGAAAGGTGATTGCGGTTTATATTGGTGTATATTGGTGATCGGAAATCCATAACAGGGCGGATGTATGTTTTATAAGTGTGTAGAAGTGTTTTGGGGTGGCAACCTCTGATTCTACCCCGGAGGGCGCCCAGTAGGTTTGCGCGGTTTCTAATCCTATTGATTGTTTTTTAACATCGGGGAGTCAATTGAGGGTTTCTTGATTTAGGGTGAGGGAAATATTTCTGGAGGCTAGCTTTGGGAACTTGTCTTCAGTGTAATTAGGATGGCGGTAGAGGATAGTTTGGGTTTTGGTGGGATTGACGGAGACTCTCCACTGGTTAGCCCAGTTGGAGAAGTTCCGCATTGTTTTCGATATGAGGCGGGAGGCCGTTTCGCTGTTTTGATTAATCGCCCAGAAGGCGGTGTCATCCGCAAACTGCAACGGCTACTCCGGGTTGTATAACTTCGGGAATGTCGGATGCGAAGATAGTGTATAGGATCGGGGCTAAGGCAGAGCCTTGCGGTACGCCTGATTTGAGTTGAAAAGGATCGGAGAAGGTTTTCCCTACTTTGACTCAAACTGGTCGATTGGTCAGGTACAAGAGTAGCAGTTTGGAGAAGGGGTCTGGTATATTGAGGTTACTAATTTTGTGCAGGAGATCGGCGTGTCAGAGCCTGTCGAATGCATGCTTAATGTCCAGAAACACAGCCAGATTGCATTGCTTGTGATTGAATGCCCTGGTGGTCTCTGTAAGCAGCTTCAACAAGGGATCGTGACACGTTCGGTTGGGACGGAAGCCGAAGTGGCTGTTGGGAAGAAGGTCGTTGAATTCTAGGTGTTTCCTGAGTTACCTGGCTAGAATCTGCTCGAAGCATTTTCCGAGGCAACACAGGAGGGAAATGGGTCTATAAGAGGAGGGTGCGGTTAGGTCAGTGTGGAGTTTTGGTATCATGACGGTGGAGACCGATTTCCAGTCCGTCGGGAAGTGAGTGAGGGTTAAGCATTTGTTATAAATGTCGGACAGTATACGGGGGGCTGGGTCAGGTAGGTGGCGGAGGATTTTCCTATTTAGGCCGTTATGACGTGGGGCTGAATTTTTTTCTTTTTTGAAATATGTTTGGACCTGGTCGGGCGCGATAGGGGCATAAAAAGGACTCTCGTTATGGAGTTGGGTTTCAGGAAGGTTAAACTTGAGGAACTCTTCAAGGCGACCCTCGAGGAGTGCCTTGAACCGGTTATCGAACTGGGGATCATCTAGGGATTGAAAAATGGATTGAAGGTAGTGACCAAAGAAATCGGCCTTTCTTGGTCAGAGGAGATTATGTTGCCCTGTACGTCGGTTAGGTGGGATTCTGGTTAGTCTATCGAACTGTTGCCAGAAGAGTTTACCATTTCTATAACAGCTGGGAAGTGACTTTGGTCCAGGAGTCTTCAGCGTGATTATTGGTTTCTCGTCTGATTAAGGCGTTAAGGCGACTGTATTCGGTCTTGACAGCCGGATTCCTGGATCGCAAGAATTGACGATATATTCGTCTTTTCTCTTTGATCCAGTTCACAATATCCTGTGGGAGCGGTTCGCGGGAGATGTCGATGTTTTTTTAATGACACTGAGATTTCGACCGCTTCCGTAATTACGGAAGTTAGGCCACTAATGGCTCTCTCGAGATCTTGGGTCGTTTAAAGATTGGGTGTAGGAAGGTTGTTGGAGATGTGTTCGGAGAACACATTCCAGTCTGCTCTAGAAAAATCTTTAATTACTGTGTATTGAGGAGGTGTAGGGGGAGCTAGACAAAATGAAGTTTTGACCAGTAGTGGTATGTGATTAGATGTTATCGTGGTGCCTAGAAAGCACTCACGATTGAAATAGTGGGTTCGGAAACTATGATATGGCCTACTATAGAGGCATCTAAATGTTCGAAATAGGTTGGTTGAGTGTTGGAGATTCGCAGCAGTGGCAACTGCAACAGAGAAGATGATAGACTGTTACCGTTGCCATGCGTTGCGGTGTCTCCGAATTGGGCGTGGCGGGCACCTAGGATAACAGCATTAGGGAGGCTAGAAGCGTAGATTAAAAGGTCATCTGATAGTGTGTTGTAACCTGGCGGGTTATAACAGGAAATAAACACTATAGGAGTGGGAAATTGTACAGTTACAGCAACGCATTCGTGATGCTGTAAGTGCGCCGGGAGTTGAAAAAGAGTGTAGTGGAAGCATGTTGGCTATTGTTTGAATAAGTGTGAAAGGTGTTGAAATTAAGGGTGCACCTGGGCGTAAGCTTTGTTTCGGTGATGGAGAGAATTTGAATATTGTGGAAGTCTAAAAAGTGTTTGATTAAGGGACGTTTCCGACGCACGCCCATAGTATTAACGGTCTCTGCTATGATATCCATTGGGAAGGAGTTAAATATTAAGTTGGCGGATTACGGCTACCTTCATCCGCGTACCTGATACGCAAACGTTGATACGCCGTTGGAAAAAGTTTTGGGAGAGGGAGTCTAGGGAGCGAAAAACCATGTCCTGTCGGTCAGGGAACATACGAAAAAGGGAGTGTGTAAGGACTTGCAGGAAGTCCTTAATGGAAAGGGGGTCGGTATTGTGAGTGAGTTTGAGGTGGGTGGTGTTTTCCGACTCTTCGGAAAACAGGGTGGGTTCAATAGGTGCCATTATCGATGGGGAACTGGGAGGTTCCCGCCGCTTCCGGCACTTAAAGGAATAGATAGGGTGAGCATCCCCGCAGTTGTTACACCTTGGGTTTGCAGATGATTTGTAGGCGGAGGATCTGTGACTTTCGCCACAGTTTGGACAGCAGATCGCGCGGGAAGGACACTTCCGCGGTATGCCCCACCTATGTGCAGGTAGAACAATACTTTGGGAGAGGTTGTGGGATAAGGGAAGGTTTGAAACGGTAGTGTCGCCCGAACATGACGACACCGCGTGCGGCGAGGTATTCTAGGGTGGTTTGAGAAGGAGTTATGATGCAAACTAGGGAAGTTGGGGCATTCGTGACCTTCCAGATGATGCGAACGGCCTTCTTCACATGTGGAAGATCGATCGTATCTAGGATCTCTTGGGCTAGGATGTCCTTATCTAAGTGACGAATCACGCAGGAGAAGGAGGGAGGTCTAGGAGTGGAGTTAGGTAAACGGGGACCGGAGAGTTGGGTGAGGGTGACGGAAGGGTAACCGAAATAGTGTCGCAGCCTAAGCTGCGCACCATCCGGCAAGAGAGAGGCGGTCTCTAAGAAACAGGTATGGTTATGGTTGAATGTTAAGTTCAACCAGGGAAGGTCAAGGGATTTTAAGGAATTAAAAAGGGATTTCTGGGTTGTAATGGATTTTGGGATATTTCTGATGCAATACCTCGAGGATTAGGAGCGGGTGGGTTCAGTATTGGGGGAAGTGGGAGTAGAAATCACGGCAGGTACAGATGGCTGGGAAGGTGTAGATAAGAGGGCGGGTTTGTGTGAGTGTGCGGGTTTGTGTGCGGGTTTCTGTGTGTGTGTGCGGGTTTGTGTGGTTTTGTGGAAGCGGTGGAGCGTGTTGAAATGTAGGAGTGTGTTGATGAGATGGAAATTGACGAGGCGTTTGAGTGGAAGCGTCTGCTTGAGGATGGTGGTGGCGAGGTGAGGGTGTGTTCGCATGTGTGTGTGTGTGTGTGGGAGTGTCAGTGTAGGTGCACTGGCGGCGTTGGGGGTTGGGTATACCACCGTTACGGTAACACGGTGGCGACCGGAATGACGAGCGTAAAACGCTGAGTTCTTTTTTGGAAATTAAGAGATTTGTAATAAAAACCACAAAAACTCTTACGCGAGAAGGGGTTTACGTATCGAGGTTCGGACTGCCCAGCCTCAACACACAGCTCGCTGCGGTTTATATAAGTTGAAAATTGTTTAGATTTCTAAGAATTAATAACCATTTCCATTTGACCTTGAAAGAAGTAATATGATACACACAAGCTTTAGATTTTTTCAACCTTGACTCAACCACACTACTACTACATTAGCATTACTGCAATTCTTGCGTGTGTCAGGATCGGCCCTATATCTTTCTCCTGTTGATCAGGATTGGCCCTATATGACTAGCGAGGGAGTGCACACGTGCACGACGGGCTAACTAATTTGACCTTCAATGGAAAATTCGTACACTGTGGATCAGAACCGGTCCTATATTACTACTACTTACACACATTTAAATCTTTGATATATAAACTGTATAAAATAAAATATATCCCGAAGAACATTATCAAATTACGACTTATTGACAAGATATTAATATCTATTAATCATCTTTTCTTTCGCGGAAACAATTGCGATTTAAAAATGTTTATTAAAATAATAAAATTTTCTCGTTTCGCTACCCACAAATCCTATTCGAAACATTTAATTTGGAAATTTGATCGCCTAATTACCAATAACGATATTAGCTAAAATGGGCGCAAATAGACTGCCCATAAGTAAACCATTTTTTGTAAATAAAAATAAATCTTGAATATGCAATAATTTTTCTTAACATAGAGATCAAATAATTGAATTAACTCCATTCTTGTAACTAATTCATCATTATCGTTAAATAAAAAATTACTTAATGAAGAATTACATTCTTGAGGGGGGATTTTGCTAGTAACATCAGGTCTTACAAGCGTATTACTTTGTAGTAATCTTATGTTTTGTAGTTTATTAATTATTTTTAAAGAATACTTAATACAGAGTACGTCGGAAAAATGTATACACACTTTAACAGATTATATCTGAATTTTTGTCGAACTTGGATTGGATTACGGCAACAATGTGTAGTATGATGAAAAGATGTCGTTACTCATATGGCTGTAGATGCAACAGTGTAAAGAGTACGACTGTAAAAGAAAACGAAAGAAAATGGCTGGTGGACGATTGACATTCAAGCAGCGAAAATGCATTCTGAAGTGGTTCATCAGGTTTGATAATGCCGTTGAAGTGCAACGTCAGTGGATGCGGAAGTTTCAAAGAGATCCGCCAACGCGCTTATCAATTAAACCCATAGTTGACAAGTTTGAAGAGCATGAAACGATTTCTGGTATTCACAAAGGAAGATCGGAAAGATGGCGTACAGCTACAAGTCATGAATCGTCAGCTCTCGTGTTGGGAAAGCTTGTGGGGAACTGTGACGTAAGCCACGCACGCTGGAGGAACTTTTCTAGAAGATTACAGCGGCATGTGCTGCAATCTCCATTGAAACATAGACTATAGTAGTTGCGGCGACCGCTCGTCGTTCAGTTATGTGCCTAAATGCCAACGGCCAACAGTTTGAATATTTAAAGTAACCATGTGCTGAATTGAAGGCAGTACACCATGTGTGATCAGTATTTAAATGTAAAATAAACACATAAGTAATACTTTTCGTTCCTTAAAGTGTGTATACATTTTACTGACGGACTCTGTAGAAAGTATTAATTTGTACTTTAACTGTTACTTATTACGTGGTTTAGCTTATTTGGTAAAATATGATTGTGTGCTTGGATGTAAGAAACTAGTGGGCATATTTGGTTTGAAGATTTTATGAGACCGAATAGTTTTGGTACCTTTGGTGGATTTTTGTGTAAAATTTGTTGTTCCTCTAAATCTGTAAAGCAGATATTGCAGTTTTGTAAATTTTGTCTCATATATGTTTAAAGTTCTGTTCTTTGTTAATAATAAAACCTTTAACTTTCTACCTTTTCAAAATATTACTAAAGCGTTGCCTTTATCTGCTTTAACAGAAATTGGATTATTGTCACTTGCAATCTAACCCACATTCACATCAATAGGTATAAACGGTTCAATCGAGTTATTAGCTCATTCTAGAACGGTGTGTTTGTGCGCATGAGTGTGTGAGTATGTGAGGGTTTGTGGGAGTGTAACTGTTAGTCAAAGTGAAAGTGAAAGTGTGATTGTGAGTGTGGTGTGAGTGTAAGTGTAAGTCGAAGTGAAAGTGAAAGTATAAGTGTCAGTGTAAGAGTAAGTGCAAGTGTAAGTGTAGAAGTGTAAGTGTAAGTGTATGTAAGTGTGTAAGTGTAAGTGTAAGTGTAAGTGTAAGTGTAATGTAAGTGTAGTTGTAATGTAGTGTAAGTGTAAGTGTAATGTATGTAAAGTAGTGTAAGTGTATGTAAGTGTAAGTGTAAGTAGTGTAAAGTATAGTGTAAGTTTGTAAGTGTAATGTAAGTGTAAGTGTAGTGTAAGTGTAAGTGTAGTGTAAGTGTAAGTGTAAAGTGTAATGTAAGTGTAAGTGTAATGTGTATGTAAGTGTAAGTGTAAGTGTAAGTGTAAGTGTAAGTGTAGTAGGTGTAAGTGTAAGTGTAAGTGTTGTAAGTGTAATGTATGTAAGTGTAAGTGTAAGTGTAAGTGTAAGTGTAAGTGTAAGTGTAAGTGTAATGTAAGTGTAAGTGTAAGTGTAAGTGTAATGTAAGGTGTAAGGTAATTGTAATGTAGTTAAGTGTGTAAGTGCTGTGCGAGTCCGAGTGCGATTGCGATTGCAAGTGTAAGCTTGAGTGCGTGTGCGCTTGGTGTGTTGTGTGACGCTTGAGTTGTGATGCGTGTGAGTGTGTCGTAGATGTTCGTAGTGCAGTGTAATGGTATGCGTGTGTGTGGTGATTTGTGTGTACGTGTGGTGGTAATGTAATGATGTACATGTGTTGTAGTGTGTGTGTGTAGTGGTGTAGTGTCAGTGTGGTATGATGTTGTAGTTGTAGTGTTGTGTGTAGTGTGTAGTAGTTACATTATTATTATATTAACTGTATTATGTAAATGTGTGTAATATATTATTTAGTGTATAATTCATATGTTTAATGTATGCTGTTTACGCATTCTACTTTCAAAATCTCTTGAATTTTGCTAATTAATATAGAAAAACAGCAATACTTATTACCTTTCTGAAGAAATTTTAATTCTTTATTATTAAATTGAACATTTAAGTAGTTTACGAATCTTGTGTGAAAATTATAGAAATGGTACTAATTTATGCTTGTTCTATGTTGATGGGGTTGTTTTTGGATAAGTTTTAGAATTATATTTCTTTGTGTGATGCATTTTTATGCTTGATGTTTGTCTACCTGTTGCCAAATATATCAAATTCAATATTATGTATTTTATATCAAATTTCAGAATAAAGTACTTTTAAATAAACATGCAGGTTATCTCTAATTCGGAATCACTTATTAGCTTCGTTTTTAATCCATCTTCTTGTTGGGTTCTTAATTATCTTCTGTTTCTTTAAGCATTCTTGGTTAAACCATACATTTTGATTTGCTGTTCCATGTTATATCACAAGTTTCTTATACAGTTGGAACTGTTCGTCTAACGAAAATTCTTTGATTAAATGTATATTATTTAATCTTACTTCGTGGTAGTCCATTTAATAGCACTAATGTTTTATGCAATGTAATTATATTTAAAGCGTTGGTTTTATTGTATAAAGAGTTGTTTTGATACAGTGCGTTGTGCTGATGCCCTCAATTTGAGAAAATAAAATCGATGGCTTGATAGATGGTCTTAAATTATAAATCAATTGACCTGAAAACTATTTATCCCGAACTACCGGCCAAAATAAACATTTATGTGAAGTTACTTAGATTAAATGAAAATCTGCACGTAATTGTTATATTCTGAACAGTTAATTGAGAGCACTTCAATTTATTTTTAGAATAAGCGTGAAACTTTTACTTAATGTACCTACATACCAGAAAACTCGGCCAGTTTAATAATAGTGTGCAGAAATTAATTTGTCTCCACTTTGAAGTGTTATTTTTATATTTGTAGGTAGATTACAATTTCAGGTCAGTTTTAAATTTTGTTAATTGTTAGATTAATGGCCTGTTTAAATAATTTGGCTAAATTAAGTTTCATAGATAATTAATTAAAGTTCACTTTAACAATGAGATTGGAAACTGGCTTCAATTATCTATATATAAATACTTGATAAGCAAAAATAAACAAATAAACTTAATAAACTCCTTTACAATGTCCACAATCTGATAAGTATAACCATTGATTTTAATCCATGGCATAACTCAGCAGCTGGCGAAGTAATTAGAGCACTTGGATTGCGTGGTCAGAATGTTTATTATTTGCAGTGGACTAATATAAGTGTTGGTAAGCATAAGCTTTTTTAATAAAAAGAGGGCGTCACAACTTTCTTAAATGAAACCTCTAAAGTTCAAAAATGGTGTAAGGGAAAATAAAAGCTTGAAGGGAAACAAACAAAATACGCCCACGTACCACACCGAACGCGTTTCAATAGCTACGCTATCATCATCAGCGGTCGACGTGTGAAGGGAAAATTTTAACCAGCATACACACAAAGAAAAAGATATACAAAACATACGAAATTAGGTACCCAACAGAATAAAACATTTATTTAACAAACATGAGAAACAACTTTTACATAACCACAAACTATTGCTTTGCTGGGTGTTAAATAAAAAGAAAATCTACAAAAAAGGTTTTGTTCCAACACACATGTGCACACGCACATACGCACGGAATCATAGGCGCACAAACGTATAAGGGTCTAGGACAAGTTAGCGCTGCCGGCACATCGCGGCCGATTCATCGCCGCCATTTCACCGCCGGCTAACTCACCGCCAAGCCATCTCATCGCCGAGGCTGACAAATGGTGCAACAATCGCGCGTAAAAAGAATGGATTTATGATGTCGTCTTTAACTTTTGTATTTTGCGTCAAGGTATAAACACAATATAAAAATTCGACAAAAACAAGTTAATATTAACCATCATTATGGATTCAACTTAGGATTAAAGTAAATTGATGATGGATATCGGTATTTATACAGGCAAGCTTAAGAGGATAACAATTTCTTAAATTTATCGAAAACAAAATCGGCGATGAGTTGAACGGCGATGAGATGGCCGATGGCCGCGATGAGTCGGCGGCGCTGACTTGTCCCATTCCAACGTATAAACGCACACACGCGCACACACACGCACGCACATACGCACGCACACACACACAAACACATACACGGTGTTTATTAAATAGTGTTAAAGCTTCAGCTAGCGTTATAGCCCATGCGAATCTAAGAAGCCTCCTAAAATAATTAATGCTAGGCGATGCGCCGTTTCTTCTAATGGGCCATTCAAAAATGACATTAAATTGCAACGTTGGAAGCTACATGTAAACAAATTCACCACATGATACGTGGCACAAGGCGTCAAAAGCATATTGGTGATCAAAACAATACAAAAAGTACAGAACACATTTTTTATTATTGAACATATTGTTGAAAATGATCCACCGCCCATGTCCACGCACAATTCCAATCGAAGAGGGATTGAATCTAAAACAAGTTCCAACATTTCCAGGGTTATTTGCTGAACAACAGCACGAATTCTCTCCTGGACAGCCTGCTCATTCTCCGGGGGCGTCTTGTATACTTTGTCCTTGAGGAAGCTCCATACGAAAAAATCTAAGGGATTCAGGTCGGGAGACCTCGCTGGCCAGGCAATCGGACCGTACACTATGTACATATCTGCGTACTCGTTGAATGAGTACATGATCACCAGTGGAATATGAAATCGAACGACGCAATGGGTGCAAAGCATGCCTGTCACACTGATGTATATAAACGTCACCACAGAATTGGCCTAGTTGACAAACGTATTTTTCTCAAATTCTGCATCTTTTAAAATCTTAATCTGAGGTTTTAGAAGGTGCGGAATGCAACCAAAAAATTGCAAAAAAAATTCAACAATATTTTGTTTAAAAATGAATTTTTCATGGAATACTTTCCCAGATAAAAGCTAATGAAGTCGGTCAAATTTCGAACTTTGGGTGACTCGTGAGAAGAAATGGCGCACCGCCTAGCAATAGTTTTGTTATAGGGTTTCTCAGCTTTGCCTGGACTATAACGCTAAACTTTAACACTAATTAATAAACACCGTATATATATATATATATATATATATATATATATATATATATATTGTGATGGCAACAAATTAATATGAACAAATAATGGCTTAAATTTTATTATAATAGTATTTACTTGGGGATAGGGTTCAAATGCTTTTTAATTATTGTTATTAAATTATAATGTAATCGTGAAATCATAAATTTTTTTATTTTACACATGTAAATACTCATGTTAATAATTAAATTGTAGTTTGTAATTAATAGTTTCAATGTGAAACAGACTTCGTTGGAATTTGCACAAATTACGCATGCGTTGCGTCTTTGCTAACTTAAATAAATACAGCCTGTCAAAAATTTCACCAAAGGATCTAAAATTAGTGAGTACACTTTTGATTTTATTCAAAGTATAATTATTATTTTTATCATTACACCTGCTCATTGACTTTTCAGATATTGATACATATTGTCGCACAAACATTTATACATAATCAAACAAAAAACATAAATACTGGATATCAAAAAAATAATCAATGCAATGGTTGGGTTATGATAGAAAAATTTAACTCACATGTGTTGTTGCAATTTGCAAAGAATGGTCACATTAGGCTTGTTCCATATTAACATTCGACGTAGACTTCTTTCCATATATCGAACTTCCTTGCTGTTGAAAATGGTGTTGCTTAATTTCCATAACTTCATCCAAATCCATTAACTTGTGACAAATCTTCCACGTGGTAAATACGATGTACTTATGTGATATGCTCATATACTTTCAGACAAGCACTTTTATTTTATTTGTATATTTAAATGTTGATTTAAGTATTTAATAATTTTTTGGATTTGACTTGTACTTTATTCTTATATAAAATGTTATATTTACTTGCACTTTCATTTTAGATCCCGATATGAAGTTAAATTTATTTTATAACCTCCATAACTTTCAAAAAAATAAACATCACATTCAAAATAACTGAAGGATTTTATTGACATAAAAAATATCCCGATGTTTAAACACGATTTCGAAATTGAACAATTACAATGTTATCGACAATTATAATCGGTAACCTTATTTTTAAGTTTTGTTATAGGTTAAAACAATTGTTTCTAAAATCTCAACTCTACGTTGATCGCGTTTCAAATCCGATAATGTTACCGAAAATTTTAACTTACATGTTAACAAAAGCACTACTCTGACTTAGTCACAAAAAATTACAAAAGCAAGAGAAAGTAAGAGAGAGAGAGAGAGAGAGAAATCTGGAGTAATTCCTTTTATACTTTTCTCATGGATACCAAATTTTCAATTTTTTTTCTACATTACATACAAAAGATCCTAGCATTTGATTGGTTTAAACAAAAATGTTAAATTAACTAAAACATAAATTATGTCATAACTTTTTCAAATCAATTCGTATTTGCTTTTTAAATACATTTTTGAAATCAGGGCAACTTTTGCATAAAAAGACACCTCACATTCCATACTTCGCTTCAAGAATTTACATTTTGACAGACTAATACCTAAATGTACTAATATCTAACAAATTTTATATTTTACAACTAAACTAATTACATATTCAAATTCTAAATAAAAAACTATATAAGAATACACCTATTTCAACCCATTTTACCTAGTTTTAACAAAATTTCTACTTTCATACCTTAATTTTAGGTAGTTAACCAAACTTTTCTAATTTTATGTTTAGATTACATATTTACTGCTAATTTCTTTGTGAAAATGAGGGAAACTACTATTATATGCTTTTATAATTTATTTTGAACTTATCTTATCCTATAAAAACTATAAATTTGTAAAATTCTTGATTATAGTACTTAACCTAACTTTATATAATTTACTTTTAACTTGCGTTTTAAACGTCTATATTACTTGAAATGTTTATTTAATATGTTCTTATATATGTCTCTAACACAATCACTGTTTATTTGTACTCCATAGTTCATAATTTTGTCTTTTCACATTTCCACATTGTTAACACATTTTTAAATTTTTATATACAAATTGTAATTATGTATTAAATATCACATTGCACAAATGTTGTTCATGTTCTTAGCTATGTTTCTAAGTCACTACCACTTCTTATGCACTTTTTAAACACTTTGTCTCTGATTTACCAATATACTGTCTTCGTACCATAACCCTTTTTTATAGTTCGCAGATTTTATGCATTGTACCTATTACTATACATGTTCTACACATTAGAGTTATCGTACTTCATGTAATCAATATCTGTCACGTGTTCAAATTGCTTAAATAAATTGATTTAAATGTGAAATTACTTATATATATATATATATATATATATATATACATGCACACACGCTCATGCATACAATCACACGCTCACATAGACACTCACAACCCACACGCCGGCATATACACTAAGGTGACTATTCGTCCCGTATTATACGAGGCAGTCGCTTTTTTAAACACATTATTTCGTATATGTAATTATTTTAATAAATTTCATGAATATTTCGTATTTATAAAGAAGTCTTTTTGTCTCGTTTCTTACGTTTCATTGTTAGAAGGAATTAATCAAAATCTAGAAAGTACGTCAATGCAAAAGAACTTGTTACGACAGTGTCTTGTACGTGTGAAAAATAAATATACCAGTGCGTGTAAATAAATATAGTGTAAATAATTCGTTAGTTAAGGTTAAGTGTTAATAAATAACTGTTTTTAAATAAATAATCGTTATAGTGTATCTAGGACAGTAGAAAATCAGAAAAAGCCAAAAAGAAAGTTTACATTTAACAGAGATTGGAAAGTGAATATCCATTTATTAAAAAGACAACCTCAGATAGTGATATAAAGTGCTTAAAATGCTGTGCTCAGTTTTCATTTGTACATGGTGGAAGCGCGGATATTGACACTTAAGGACACATTTGGAAATGAAGAACAAAAACTAGCTGCGATTGAATGTACTTGCTCATACCACAACGAGATCCACAATCAGTCCTTCCTTTAAAGTAATGGAAATGTGCGGTGACAACACAAATTGCAATTTTGGGGGAGCAGCAAGACATTGCCGTAATAACGTCTCTCATAAAATTCAGCAGTTACTTAAAAGACCTTTAGTTCGGGTGAACTGTGCTGCTCATATCCTTCATAACTGTATTCAAACAGCAGACTGCTTACCTATTAACATCGAAGCCATCATTGTGAAATTTCTGGCTATTTCTAGATTTATACCATTCGAGTTGAACAATTAAAAGAATTTTGTGAATTTGTTAATGTTGAATACCAAAAACTGTTGGGATACAGTAAAAGCAGATGGTTAGCGTTGTTACCTTCGATGGAAAGAATATTAAAAGTGTTCAAACCGTGTAAATGATTATATATTTATTCATTTCCAAGCTTTTATTTTTCAAATAAAACGTTAATTATATCAAATGGTGACAGTTTCAATTCTTATATCAAACGCCTCTATGAGGAGGCTGTTTTGAAAAAAGGGAGTGTTCGAGAAATTAAAAAAAAAAGAATATAAACCAACTTGGTCACCTAACCTTCTTAAAACGATGTAGATCTAACAGCTTAATGCCTAATTTCATTAAAATCAAACATCATTACCGAACTACTGGAGCAAAAAGGATTTTGAGTGAAGCGAATCTGTCTCTTCTAAGAGAAGTCATCCAAACTACAAGAAGAGATCTTGACAAACTGGATAGGGAAACGTACCATTTGCATTGTCTTTTATTAGGGCCGCTCTCAAATGATAACTGGCGATTCATTGACAAACCTTTTATATAGAAGATTAGAAACACGAAACTCAAAGGAAAACTCGGCAGATGCAAAATTTTATTCTCTTAATAATAAACAACAAAACACAACACGTACACCTTACACAGTTAATCTTAGTTCTTGTAATTTATCTGATACTGCTCATTCTATTTTGTTTAAAGGGTTGGATTTTGCTGTGACTCCTTCCAAAGTTCCTGTTACAGAGATCATCTTTAATATTGAAACGGGTATTAGCCATCTTCCATCTCCTGAAGTAACCGAAATCAGATTTGAAATTATGTAGCGCACAACCTCCAATAAAGAATTTAACTTATGCTGATTATCAAGTACGTAACAGCAAAGACATCATAATTTTACCAGCAGACAAAGGACGAACTACTGTTTTAATGGATAAAATTGATTACATAAACAAAGCTAATAGTTTACCAAACGATTCTGCTTACACTAAACTATCATACAATCCTAATAACATGTTCAAATCATGGTTCGAGCAACTTCTCTATAACGAATTAAGAACATTTTATTGAATTGATTGGGAAATTAACCTTAACCCCAGATGATTTGTTAATTAGTTTTAACGTGGATTCCTTGTTCACAAAAGTACCAATGAATGGCACAAGATTAGAACGACATTGCAACCAAAACGTGACTAAATCATTTAAACATTGTCAACAGTTAGATGGAGTAGCTATGGGATCCCCAATTTCACCATCGATGACAAATTATTTTATAAAACATTTCGAAGAACAGGCTCTAAATAATGCACCTAAGAAACCAAAACTTTGGCTTAGATATGTTGATGATATTTTTTATCTAACCTTTTGGGAAAGAAGAATTAATGGTGTTCCTAGACCATCCAAATAATCAACATACGAACACTAAATTTACAATAGAAAAAGAAAAAGAGGGTTGTCTTCCATCCATTGATGCTCTAATTAAAATAAAACCAGATGGAAGCCTAACACATTCCGTATATTGTAAGCCAACTCATACAGATCACTATATTAATGCTTCATCATATACCATCATCCAGCACAAAAGTTTTGGTACGATACGAACTGTGTACAATCGTGCCACAGAGATTTGTCACCCAGATAAGCTTCCACATGAATTAAACCATCTTCAACATGTCTTCATAAATAATGCCTACAACAAACAACAGATTAAAAAGTCATTTCAACCCAGACAAACGAAGCCCACGGATGATAAATCTACAACTTCAAACCTTTCCTTGCAAACACAAAGATTAAAATTCGTGAAATATTACAAAAGCATACTATAAACGTAGCTTACAAAAACAGTATTAAAATTCGAAATCCTCTGAATTCTGCTAAAGACCAAAAACTATTACATACATGTGGTGTTTACGAAGTACCATGCTATTCTGGTAAAGTCTACATTAGGAAATTTGTAGGAGCATTAACACCAGGTTAACAGACCACAAAAGACGCTTACATTTACTTCATCCTAATACATCAGCAATTGCTCAACATACCTTAAACACTCTACGGAGTATACAATTTGAAATCCCAAGAATCCTGGCCAACAATAGGAATTAGTATCCAAGGAAGATTCGAAAAGCTATTGAAACTCAGAAGCAGCCTAACAACTTGAACAAGGATAATGGATAATGAATGTCCGATACCTGGGTGTCTATTCTCAAGCACTGAAACATTTACCGACCACACAATGATTTTATTTTAATTCTATAGTTACTTAGTTAATATTTGTCATTTTGATGTTACCTTGGCCATATTTGTCAATTTCATATTATGCCTGACGAAGGACAGGGTATCTGTCTGAAAGCTTGAGAATAAAAAAATATATAATAATTTACACCATTTTTTCCAAATAAAGCGTTAATTCCTGTATGAGAATTAAAAGTAACTTTAATGAGAAAACATAATTTTGAAACGAATTGCCTTGAGTGTTTTAAGTACCATCAAGATCGCCCAGATATGTTACGAATGGTGCATTCAATGGAAGAATATGAGAACGAGTGAAGTTTCGCTCGCGATTTAATTAACTTTTAAAAACCGAAACAAAATTCGGAATTAAATAGATTTTTTTTTATTTTTGTCACAACCGTTACATACACACACGTACGCATGTACCCACGCCCAAACACGCACGCACGCATCAACACACACAAGCAAGCACGTTCGCACGCGCACACGCACACACACGCAGACGACACCGCACGCCACGCACCACACGCACACGCACACGCAGCATCGCACTCGACTCGACTCGCACGCACACGCACTCGCACTTTCACCTCATGCACGCCACGCGCACGCAGCACGCAACACACAGACACCAGACACGCAGACACGCAGACACGCAGACACGCAGACACGCAGACACGCAGACACGCAGACACGCAGACACGCAGACACGCAGACACGCAGACACGCAGACACGCAGACACGCAGACACGCAGACACGCAGACGCAGACACGCAGACACGCAGACACGCAGACACGCAGACACGCAGACACGCAGACACGCAGACACGCAGACACGCAGACACGCACACACGCACACACGCACGCACGCACGCACGCACGCACGCACGCACCAACCACCACACCCAACCCACCCACCACACCCACACCACACACACACACACACCCATCCACCCACCCAACCCACCCACAACCACCCACCCACCCACCCACCCACCCACCCACACACACCCACCACACCCACCACCCACACACCCACCCACCACACACACACACACCATCCACCCACCCACCCACACACACACACACACACCACCACCCACCCACCCACCCACCAGAGACAGAGACAGAGACAGAGACATAGACAGGGACAGGGACAGGACGGGACAGGGACAGACAGGGACTGGGACTGGGACGGACAGGGACGGGACAGGACGAGACGGAGACGGAGACGAGACGGAGACGGAGACGGAGACAGACGGAGACGGAGACAGAGACGAGAGACGGAGACAGAAGACGAAGACGAAGACGAAGACGAAGACGAAGACGAAGACGAAGACGAAGACAAGACGAAGACGAAGACGAAGACGAAGACACAGACACACATACGCATATCCATTTCCATTTAGATTTTTAGCGAAAATAAACGGCTTAATTAATTTGTTGCCTAGAATACAAAAATATTATTTTATTCGTCAGGCGCAGTAAAGGTTATTTTGAAACCTAATATCTTTGTCTGTAGAGGCCATTTATGTAAATTATTCGAATTTTCCCAGCAATGATGATTATGCCTATTAAATACTCCACAATTCGTGAATCGTGTTTCATCTGTCCAAAAACATTGAATTGAAAGTTCGGTATTTCTTGGCATTTCCTTATAAACCATTCACTATTACACTATTAAAATCTTCTCCGTGAAGACTCTGTACAATACGAGATTTGTAAGGAAGAAAACGATATTGTTTTCGAACTCGATGCACAGATGATACAGGAATTGCAGTAGTTTTCTCAATTTTCTTACTGAAGTACCGTAAAACGGGCGACTTGAAAATATCGAGGCGACTTGATAACTTCTGCAACATCTAATGAAAACACGCGATGCGCTCTAGCGGCCAGACATTCAATTACTAAATATGGCAAGATCGAGGGCTAACAGGTTGATTAGTTAAATGTACGTTGTCAGAGCGTTGTTTATACCTGTGAAAAGTGTTACAAAAAGAAAGGTAAGAAATGTTATATTTTAGTCTGTAAACTTCTTATTGCACGACGTTTCTGAAAAGGCACTAACATCGCAGTATTTTTTTCCAAGCAGTAGTTGATTGGGCTTTCATAATCTAACTAAATTTCATTATCATATCCTACTGTCCAGTGGCGTGACATTTTATTTATTCGTGTAATTTCAGGTGAAGTGAAAATGGTTCGCACTTACAAAGAATACCAGGAAGTCGGAAATATCGCGACTACACTGAAGAAACTGTTCAAAGTGTTTTCAATTATATCAGCAAGAACGGCACTTGAAGAATTTGAGTAATGGGTATGAGATTCCATATATAACTTGATATAAAGTTAAGGACAAACACAGAAAATCAGCTGGGGTCAAACTGCAATGTCTGCTGAAGAGGAAAACTAGGTACTTAGTTAGCTATATCTGTCGCACAGACTGGTGTTATCCTTGCGATTCAAACGACATACTAGAAGTTATAAGATCCTATATAGATAGAAGCGGAAAACAATTGCCGCAATTTCGAGATAACAAGTCTGGTAAAACTTAGCTACAAAATTTATATATCGGCATAAAGAACATTTGTCTAAGAGACTCTCAATCCATAAAAAGAGTAGGGATGAAGTTTCCTCTGAAAAGTTAATAAATATGTTTTGACCATTTGTCAGAAAGTCTAAAGGATGTTCCAGTAGAGGCAATTGTTAATTACGATGAAACGAATTTCACCGACGATCCCGGCCGAGTAAAATTGTTCGTAAAACTTCAAAAGGGCAAAAGGTAATCGACACATCCATGGCAGCTATATCTGTAATGTTCTCTTGTTCAGCTTCTGGAGTTATGCTTTTCTACACCGTCTATAAGGCGGATCATCTATGGTGAACTTGGACGGAAAATGGGCCACCAGGTGCCAGATATAATTGAAAGCATTCCGGTTGCTTTGAAACCAATACTTAAATCAAACACTAAATAGAGTTGCAGCAGATAGCGAAAAAAATATAAAATCACGCTTTTAAGCGACTGGTCTGGTACTATTAAATAGACAGAAAGTTTTACGAAAATTACCAAAAAGGATTCAGAAAAAATTCAGCAAGGAGTTGCAATTGTCGAATCACTGAAAGAAGTGTTTGAGAAATCTAGGTTTAAGGCACCAACTTCTGTCGGTAGAAAAAATTAATTTCCAGGGGAATAAGGCAATAATACATCCCGGGAAGAGATACAACATCAGCATCATTACCACAACCATAAAAAAATACGAAACCAAAGAAGAGATGACGTCTACTGTTATCGTCGTCTTCCGAAAGCAGCGTAAGTGAAAGGGATTTAACGTCGATGGCGATCAAGATATGGACCCAGAAACATTTTTTGATATGGAAGCTGAAAATGGTTCTAACATTGATGAAGAAGTTACAAAAATGCAAGACTTTCTGATCTGCTGATCTAAGTGGTCTTAAAACAGGGGATTACATTCTTTTCGATATGAAAACTGAATCAGGAAAAAGTAAGAGATACGTGGCAAAAATATGGAAATGTGAGAATAATCACATTACTGGAGTTGATCGGCCTATTTCCACAGTTTTGCTTTTGGAGCGCGACGTTTCGGAAGCGGACTTTGCTTTCGTTATCAGGCTTAGTCCTGAAAAGGACTGTTTTCGCACTTGAGGCGAATTCATATGTTATATATAATTTTTCCTTAAGAACTTGACTATCTCAGATTCGAACTTGGTACCTTTCACTTACTAGTCTGACACCTTTACCGCTGAGCCACTGAGTAATCCAAATATATTTTAAAACTTTATATATATATATATATATATATATATATATATATATATATATTATTTTAGGTGCAAATGCACTTGCGAAACGTCGTTTTGTACTAGCGGAGTGAGATTCTACAGCGAGTAGGACTTTAGTTTTGATGGTTGTTTTCATTTATATACTATATATATATCATATGAGTAGTATTATATCATATATATATATATATATTATCTTTCTGTTTCGCTGAAGCTTCTTGCCAGGTATTCCTTAAGCTTTGGCATTATTGAAATGCTATGTTCATTTCTACACTAGCTTGGCTTATTGGATTTACTCTAGTGAATGTATGATGCTTCTTTGAGGTTTTGGAATTTGTTCTCGTATTTTGTCACTATCTGTATGTTAACCATTGGACGGTGGTCTTGGTTCCAGACATTTGATTTTGTCGTTTCTGTTTCCCTTGAGGACGTTGTTCTTATGTCTGCATTCTTTTTATGGTCTACTGCTCTCCTAGGTATGCTCTGCCGCATTGCATGGTAGGTTGTATACACAATTCTTGGAATTCTGATCTTCATTGTATGGTTTGGTTCTGGTGAGTATTCCACTGAGCGTTCTGGTCGATTTGAATTTGCCTAATTCCTTCGTATTGTGTTGAGGTGCCTTGTATATATGGTATTATCGCTGTATATTTAGGTTCTTTTCTTGGTACTTCTTCCGAATTTAGTTAGGTGTTATATCGGGTAGCCATTTTCTTTGAGTGTTCTAGTGATATTTTCTTTTTCTTTGTTCAGGTCCTCTTGTTTTGAGCATACTATTTTGCTCTATCGTACAAGCATTTTGCACGCCTAACTTCACGTTTTGTGGTGATTGGAGTTGTGTAGGTATCTCCCGTGTGGTAGTTTCCTGCATACACTTGTCGTGAAAGTGTTGTCATTCCTGTGTACATGTACATCCGGAAATAGCAGTTTTGTTCGACTCCAATTCCATTGTGAATTTTATGGAGGGTGCGCTATTTAGATGATCTAGGAATTCATCTAGCTTATGCTTGTCGGTTACAAACTGAAAGTATCGTCCACGTATCTAAGCCACATCCTTGGTTTCTCTTGAATTTGGATGTCGCTTGGTCTTCAATGTCTTCCATATATATATATATATATATATATATATATATATATATATATATATATATATATATATATATATATATATATATATATTGGATGATTATAAATAGGTGTAATAGAGGTAGTTTATCGAGTTCAAATAAGTTGAAGAAGTTATACAATTTGTTATGAGGAAAATATAGTACACGAATATAAACAGATGGTTTTGATCAACAAAACAGGTTTTATGGCGTTTGCACAATGATGTAGTATTCATAAAAGCATTGAGCTATGGCAGTAGCATGTTAAAAGGTCAACACGATACATATTAGTGTGTTAAAGATAAATAAGAAATTTCAATATAAATCAACATCATTAAGCAATTAAACACATAACAGATATTGATTACATGAAGTACAATAATCCTAATGTGTAGAACATGTATAATAATTGTACAATGCATAAAAACTCTGCGAACTATAAAAGGGTTATGGTACGAAGACGTATGTTGGTAGATCATAGACTAAGTGTTTAAAAGTGCTTAAGAAGTCAAAGTACCTTAGAAACATATCTAAGAACATGAACAACACATGTGCAATGTGAAATTAACAATATAAATATAATTTGTGTACAAAACTTACAAATAAGTTAACATTATGAAAGTATGAAAGTACAAAATTAGAAACTGTAGAGTACAGATAAACAGTGATTGTGTTAGAGACATATATAGTAACAAGTTAGGTAAACATTACTCGTGATATAAACGTTTAAAACGCAAAGTTAAATTAAATTATATAAAGTTAGGTTAAGTACAAAATTTAAAATTTTACAAATTTATAGCTTATTTAGACAAGATAAGTTCAGAATAAATTATAAAAGCATATAATAACAGGTTTCCTTATTTTTACAAAGAAATTAACATTAAATATGTAATTTAAACATAAATTTAGAAAAGTTGGGTTAAGTACCTAAAATTAAGGTATTAAAGTAGAAATTTTGCTAAAACTATCTAAAATGTTTTGAAATAATTATATTCTTATACAGTTTTTTTATGCAGAAGCTGAATATGTCATCAGTTTAGCTGTAAAATATAAAATTTGTTGGATATTAGTAATTTTAAATATAAAATTGTCAAAAGCTAAATTGATGAAGCAAATTATAGTATGTGAGGTGTCTATTTATGCAGAATTTTTTCCTGAGTTCAAAATGTATTTAAAAAGCAAATCCGAATTGAATTGAAAAAGTTATGGCATAATTTATGTTTTAGTTAAATTAATTTTTTTGTTTAGACCAATCGAATGCAAGAATCTTTTGTATATAATGTTATAAAAAATTGAAAGTTTTGGTATCCATGAGAAGTTATAAAAGGAATTGCTCCTGATTTCTCACTCTCTTTTTTTTTATTCTTTTAATCTTTTTGTGGCTAACAAGTCGTAGTGCTAATAGCGCATTTTTTAACATGTAAGTTAAAATTTTCGTAAATATTATCGGAAATGAACCGCGATTAACGTAGACTCTGAGATTTCAGAAACAATCGATATAACAAATAACAATTTTATAACTAAGGATACCGGTTATAATTTTCGACACTATTGTTTTGTTTCATTTCGAAATCTTGTGCAACATCGGTTGATGTGCATTTTTTTTTATTTAAATAAAATTCTTCTGTTATTTTTGGATGTGATGTTTATTTTTCTCAAAAGTGATTGAGGTTGTAAAATAATTTTAATTTCAAATTGGTATCCAAAATAAAAGTGTTAGCAATTGTAAAATTTTATGAAAGAATAAATTACAAGATTAATCCGGAAAATTAGTGAATATTTAAATCAATAGTTAAATAAATATTCAATTAAAATAGAAGTGCAATTATAAAGGTAAATGAGCATCTTACCCAAGTGCAGCGTATTTATCACAAAGCCGATTTATCATAAGTTAGTGAAGCTGGATGAATTTATGGAAATTAAGCAGTAGCATTTTCAACAGGAAGGCAGTAACATCGTTAGATGGAATGAAGTTTACATCCAATGTTAACATGGAACAAGTTTAAGGTGACCATTTAATGGAAAATTCAACAACACATGTGAGTTTATTTTATTATCATAACCTAACAAATTGCATTGAGTATTCTTTTGATGTCCTGTATTTATGTTTTTTTTTTAATTTGTGTATAATTGTTGTGCGACGACGTGTATTCTGGAAAGGTAATGAACAAGTGTAATCATAAATATAATAATTCTAATTTAAAGAAAATCAAAATCGTACTTACTAAGTAAAAATCGTTGTTGGAATTTTGACAAGTTGCACATATTTTAGTTTAGCAAGGATGCAACGCATGCGTACATTTTGCAAATTCCATAGAAGTCTGTTACACGTTAAAGCAAATAATTGCAAAGAATTATTAAATTTTACACATGAACATTTCCTTGTGTGAAAATAATTTTTATGATTTCACGTTAATATTTCAATTTATAATTAACAGGTTAAATGTATTATTTTTATTTGCCAACAAAATCAGTTGAACTCTATCCCCAAGCATATACTTATTAAATTAAATAAATAGTTATCAAGTCAATTATACATAGCAATATATTGCTCACTATGGGTGATAGTGGGGAACTCATCGCCATCCCAAACTCTTGTTGGTAGAATTTGTCTTCTACCTGGAAATATGTAGTTCTAATGCATATTGTCAGAAGTTCCATTATTGTGTTTACGCAGAGTTGCGTGCGTTCGTCTAACGTTTCATCATTTTACAGCTTGTCCCTATGATAGTTAGTGCCTTATCGGTAGGCACATTTGTGAATAGACTCATCATGGGGCGACTTGAAAAATGGGTAAAAAAATTTTGTTCTCATAAACTGTAGGGACTCAATTTTTTTAGAGACTGTAGCTCGTACCCACTACCCCAAAGTAATGTTGAATTATTTTTGTTTCAATTAACTCTACATAGGTATGGTGACAGAAAGTCAGATATCCCAAAAAGTGTATCAAGTTGCCTCCTTTACGGCTTGGGTCGTCCCTGGCAGGTTCCACTATTTGGCATTTCTTGTCTCACTATTTTTGGTGTAAGCTTTGGGTTTTGTTATCAAAAGATCCATAAGCTATCAAGTTCGTGTCTAAGAATAAAATGTCTCTGGTTATCTTGGTGACGCTCAGGAAATTGTTCTTCTTATGCTTGTGCTGCAGCTTCTGAATTCCTCTTAGCTTTGGAATAGAGTTCGATGATGTCTAAATTTTTTTCATTAGAATAATTAACAGCCATACTAAGCACTTGAAAAAACATTTACACACGAGGCATTCTTTTGTTTCATTACTACGGCCACGCGTAATCAAAACCTACTATGAAAAAAAATATGATTTCGAATTTTGAAGCTTAAAGAAATTATTAACATAGACTCGTGATACATCAGAAAAGGTCTAGAGGTTATCCAAAAAAAATCCACTATGGCGGGTAAAAAATAAAAAAACACGTGAATATCTGGAAAACAAATGAATCTAGGGACATTTTTTTTCTTTATTAACTTTCCTACTTTAACCAACCCTGTAGCTAAAACAGTTTCCGAGATAGCAATGCATGTCAGCCAAATTTGGGACACACTGTATATGTAAGGCTTATTCCCAATTTCAAAATTTCGAACTCTGTCCTTGATTTGCTCGCTCCCTAAGTCGTATTTCTTGAGAATGGCGCTAAGAAAAGCATTTGCATTTCCCACTAGATTGCAAAAAAACTCATAAATAATAAATATATAAATTAAAAAATTCAAATGAGTAGTGAATAATAATAATAATTGTAATAGGAAGAAATAGTGACAAATACATCATTTAAAAAATGTAAATTTAATGAGACATTAAGGTAGATTTAATTAAAGTAAATAAAAAGTGATAATAGTAAACAATTCCATACTTAATACGTATTAAACAACATTTACTATATTATGTCCTCCATTATAATAATTAAGCAAATAACAATAATCGTATTTTAAATAATTTTCTAAAGAAAACCCATTCACTGTTTGATAACCGAGATATCGTAACCCAAAGTAAATATTTCGTAATATAATATACTACGTAGT
This sequence comes from Vesta saturnalis, assembly GCA_036346205.1. Classification (NCBI taxonomy): domain Eukaryota; kingdom Metazoa; phylum Arthropoda; class Insecta; order Coleoptera; family Lampyridae; genus Vesta; species Vesta saturnalis. Next base: position 2,984,458 of record JARFJB010000542.1, on the reverse strand, counting down.
TAACATAAACACACGAACACGCCTCTTTTGATTCTTTCGGCACATTTCATTGGCTTTTGCACATCCAATTTGTCCAAGTTATAGTATATTTACACACACAAAAAAAAACACCGGAATGTCAATACACGTGTAATTTTAACGTAGTATCGCTGATATTGGTAAAAGTGGTTATTAATCTTTATTTTTATTATGCTTTCCCAATTATGATAAGGATTTATAATGCTTACAACGCATATTTAAAAAGTTGCAGAAATGTACGGAAACCGCAATTTGACCGGGCATATCGCGTTTAATTGTAATACGGCTCTCCATCTGTTTTAACAAAATAATTCCATTTTTGCTGTTTCGTTGCTTAATGATAACGGTTTGAGAAATCAGTTGATTTTCTATATTTATCAATGAGATGGTTTTTTTTCATTATTCACTATACAAACAATATAGAATAATATTTATGTAACGTAGTTGCGCGTTGTATTACACATATCGTATGAGAACGACGTTTATCTATCAACTTATCTGCCATTACCAAGGGCAAAAGAAAAACTAAGGTCATTTCAAACATTTTCTTAAAATTAAGTGTTTGGAACATTCTCTTAAATCAGGCAAACAAATGTAAAGCCATACTGTCTCACCAAATTCAGATAAATCCCTACACTTGAAGTAATCAGTTAAAGTTTATCCAATCAGGTAAATAAAAAGTGGTACGATCAGTGTATCAAATGACACGAAATGGATATTTTATACAATGACGATGACACCTTGGATAGAGTTAGTAGATATAATGTATCTATGTATTTATTTCTTTAGAAAAAAATTTTGAAACATCCGTTTTTACACGAATACGTAAAATGTGAATATAACAGTTAATCCCTTAGTACGAGGCACAATCATTTAATAATAAATCGTTTATGCCTGTATGCGCCACAAAATATACTACAGGTGTATTTAGTTCATAATGTGATATAGACCGAAAGACGTACAAACAAATTAAATAAAAATACATTAAGGGCCGGTTGTTCAAGGCTAGTTTAAACCAGGTTTTAGTTTGAACCCGGTTTAGAGGATCAACTGTGTTGTATAGTAGCGCCGGCGGACTCAAGAATGGGGATATAACTATTACTGCAAAATGCATCCGTTTCCTTTTATCTTAGTGCGAAGTTCCCACTTAAAGAAAGACGGGTTATATAATATACGCCTGCTATATATTTTAAATGCAGGATTTAAAATCGAATGTTTATTCTAAACTCAGAGCGCATGACTATGTCAGATGTCTTCTTGACTATTTAACCTCAAATTATTCTTCGTATTTCGTTTCGTATAATCGCATCGCGTTTTGACAGCACGGCTTAAATTTGAATATAACCTAGGAACATTGTCGATGTTTTGTTGGTATTCAAAATTACTAACTATATGAACCAATAACGACATACGTTTTTAAAATCTTAAACCATGCTTTACTAAAAGATGAGTCATAAAACACTGTTTGGCTCTTTTAGAAATGGTGCTAGTTACGTTGAGGTTTCTGGCATCGACCTCAATTTATTAACATGCCTTCAACGCCAATGGAAATTTCACACGTGAAACTGGAATTTTACGCTATTGCTAGATACGTGTACACGTACACGTACACGTACACATGCAGACACATACCACAACACACACACGCACGCACGCACGCACGCACACACACAAACACACACACACACGCGCGCGCGCGCACGCACACACGCACACACAATTAATCTCTCCCGCATAAACACACACATACAAACAAACACACACGCACAAACACACGTACACTCGTCCGCATACACGCCCGCACAAACGTACCACATCCACACGCTCGCTCACGTACGCACGACAGTGTATACACTCACGAACCCACACACACCTAGATACGCAAACGTCCTTGCACATGCACGCACACGCGCACACACCCACACCCGCACACACTCACTCACATACAGTAACACTTATGCACACTTGTACACACACGCACTCACGACGTACGGACGCATTCACACGCACGCATACGCGGCCACAAATTCGCGCCCATGAACACCCATACTTACATTCACACGCACACACACATAATTGTACACACGCACGAATGCATGCGCGCATACACGATTGCACCCACCCACACAAACGTACGCACACGTCAACACGCACACACACATACACCACGCACTAACGTACACACTCACACGCAAGTACACACAGGCATCCACACACCTGCAAGCACGCTCGCATACACTCACACGCCCCCATGCACACATGCTCGCACGTACAAACACACCTATACATACATACTTTTTCAAAAACCACACACACACGCGTCCCACAATCACGCACATATACATGACGTACACACGTTTGCATACATGCCCGCACATGTGCACCCATCCTCACACGCACGCACATGCGCATGCGGCCACAACCACACACACACACACACACACACACACACACACACACACACACACACATGAACCTATACATTCTCACACAAATGCAAACAATCACACAAGCGCACGTACATACTACCACTGACACAAGTGCGCACGTACACGTTTACACACACAAGCACACCCACACACGCAGACATTTTTCAAGAACCACACACACGCGCGCACTCGCGAGCGTACAGGCACCTTTGCATACACGCCGCACATTTGCACCCACCCAGACACACACACAGCACACACCACACACACACAGCACACACACACACACACACACAAACACACGCACAACGCACGCACACACTGTACAACACACACTACACGTACTTGTACAAACACACACGTACAAACACACACGCACAAACACACACGTCACACACACACACACACACACACACAACACACACACACACACACACACACACACACAACACACACACATGACTACATCACACACACAACACACACACACACACAGACACACACACAACTTCACACACATCGTACAAATGCACATGACACACTGTAAAACTTTTACGTTTGTAATAAAATTTACGTTTATTTACGCAATTTAACGTGCATTTCGTAGCGTTTGATATCTAGTTATAAGAACATGCATTTAATTTTAGTTAGAACTTGTACGCATTGTGTTGTTCATGCGCAGACTACTGTAGATGCTTGTAGGTGAGATTTTAAAAGGTGGATGTAGCATCCATTGTTTCTTTGTTCATTTTTTTATAAAGTGCCATATTGTATGGTAAGTTGTAAGAAACTATTATATTAAAGTTTGACGTTTGCTTTAGGCACTTTATTTTTAATATTTACTTTAATTTCACCTTTACTGAGATACTTTTCACACGTTATAGACATCTACGCAATTAATTATTTTACTGTTAAACCAATTTACGGTATTTGTACGATTAATCAAGTGTGAGCTAATCACCTACGTTAATGGGAAGTGGAATTTTAAAACCCCTTAATCAAGAATTTTTTTCATTTGGGAATTACAATGCATACAAATCCAGATTTAAATCAACCTGAAGTAATATTACGCATCAATTTTTCAAACGCTGACTCAGCATGCAGCATTTCATTATCTACAGTGTGTCCAATACCAAAGTATTGTTACTCCATTAATTACTTACAACATTAATGCTTATTCATCGTTTTTAACGTTATTAATATTAGCTTTAAGGTGTTTCTGTTTATAATTAATTATAGGTTGTGTTAATAAAACTTGTAGAAATTTTCTTTTAAATTTATTATATAATGGTTTACTTGTTTATTCGATATTTAAAAAGAAGTTGACGTCCGAGTATTTAATAATTATTTTCAAGAAACAGCAACCCCGATTTTAAAGCGAACATATCTAGGTACATGTAAATATTTTTTCATTAGTAAGGCAAATCCATAATTTTAAGAACCTGTCAAATTTAATCTACGACTGAGCAAAAGGCACCAAATCTTTTTGTTATTAGCCAAACTGTTAAGTAGCTAAAATTTGTAGCCATGGGTGTAGAAGTATACGAATAGAATTTTAAGATTTGTACATTGACTTAAAAGGGTTTTACAACACAGGCTCACAAACGCACGCACACGCACCCATACAACCATACACGCAGACGTTTTTAAAAAACGTCCACGCATTTGCATTCATACACGCACGTACGCACCCACACAGAGCGCGCATACGTACGAAAACGCCACAAACACACTCTCATACAAACACTCGCACATGCACACACAAACTCACGCACCCACATCCACACACTCATATGAACACACTCGTACACTTTTTTTGGGCTCCAGCGATCTCAAAATTATTTTCTTATCTCGCTGATCAATTTCTGATTTGTTGACCTATACTATAACTGTTCCTTTAGCTAGAATAGTTAAATATAAACCATTCTTAGAATATAAATCCTTCAATCCGGGATGAAACGATAAAAGGTAAATTAGAAAATGTTTATTAATAACTAAAGGCAGTTAGTACCTTTAATTAACGCCCGCACAGGAACATCCAGTTCTTACAGCACAAATCGAAAGATTATTTTTATTTTAATACTCGTAAAATGTATGTTTGCTCTTTTGGTTGTACAAAAAAAATGTGCATAATTTTTAACCGGGTAGAATTACAGCAGACGTAAAACTCAAAACAAACAATTCAAATGTAACAACGTTAAGATAAGTGGGATTCAAATCCAGTGATGCGCTTCGACAGCCCAGCAGACCCTATCTTAATTTGTATTTAGGTACCCTATAAAGTATTTTGTAATCTCGCAAGGCAATTGTCACTGGGACGCTTTAACTCAACATTGACCAGTAGCTACCAAGCTTCCTAGTATAATGTTGGTAAGCATACATTTTTCAAATCTTAAAAATCCAAAATAAAAAGGGAAAGCTGAAAAAGAAAATTTTAATTGGCTGATATAGGGTATCCAAAAATTTTTGGAAACGGTTTAATAACTTCTTTCAGGCAAAAAAATAAACATTTGAAAAATTTTGAATATTTGATTCAGTAAGGTATTTAACATTTTATCCTCCAATAATGCCCTAGGGCCTTAAAAAGGGCAACACAATTAACTTTGGGCCGCTTAAGGGCCTAAAATGATACATTATTCAGAACCTTTTAGAGCTATATATATATATATATATATATATATATATATATATATATATATATATATATATATATATATATAAAAGAACTGCACGCACACCATGAGGGTGTGGTTAAAATGAACACATTGACTAGAATCTATGTGTGGTAGTCTTTAATTGACCAGGACATCGAGGATACGACAAAACAGTGGGGTATCTGTATAAAACAGAGGCCTCATCCACCTAAACGTATTTTCAGCTCTTAGATGTCAATGCAAAGGGTTCATGCAGATTTTTTAGAGCGAGTTTTTGGCAAAACTTTTTTAGTAATTATCGATTCATTTTTTAAGCGGCCAGAAGCGTATATTATGAATAAGGGTAGGGGATAGTGGAGCTCCTTCAGACAGAGGACAGCTTCAGATATTGATATTGTGGTGAAATTAAAAGACTTGAGTTGGCAACACGGACATCAAAACATTCCATTCTCGCTCACACTACTGTAGTTCTGTAACTAGAGAACTGTGGTAAGGACTTCTTGCCCTAAAGTGGATAGTTTGTTCTTGGTGGTTGAAAGTACATTTTTTGGATTACAAGTAAGATGAGTTGTTTATTAGAAGATAAGACAGGGCAATAAACGTTGTAACCCGTTTTAAGTCCATTTATTACTGTACAACGTATACTATTCAAATTTGTTACTGACGGTACTCTTAGATTACATTTTCACATTTAGACAAAAGGGTATGCGGGAGCATCAGATAAAACCAATGGAAAAAGAAATAACGTGCTTAAGAGTTATTTAAAACAAGGTATTTCTGTGTTACAGATTGTCTGAAGATAATAAGAAATAGGAAGAAAGAAAAAATAAAGGGAAATTTCGATGCCGAAACAATGAAAGAATGTGTAAAGGCCATAATCGAAGGAGAATCGATAAGAGGTGCTGCTGAAAGATTTGAATTAAAATTTCAAACTGTTGGTATGTACGTTAAGGAGTTTACAGATAACCCAGATGGGGAACATGAAGTGAAATTAAGAAACGATACCTACTAGAAAAGTGTTTACTGACAAATAGGAAAATGTCCTTGAGGCATATTTAATTAAATGTTCATAAATGTTTTATAGACTTAATAGCCTAGACAGTCGAAAACTAGCATATGATGAGATGGCTAAAATGAAGAATATTGACTGTCCCGAAAACTGGAAAGCATCAAGAATGGCAGGAAAGGACTGGCTGTACGGATTTATGAAACGTCACCCGAATTTATCTCTCCGTGCTGCCGAAGGATGCAGTATTGTGTGTGTTATTCTCTTTAATGAACATAATGTGAATGTTTATTTTTGATAATTACGAAAAATTATTCGAAGGATATCCAGAACATTGTGATCCATCCCGGATTTGTAATCTGGATGAAACAAAAACAGAAGCTAACCAACAACCTTCTCGTGTGATTGCTGAAATGGCACAAAACAAGTATCAACTGCTGTAACAAATAGCAACTACTGTTAATAATGAGCGAGGAACTCTAGTTACAACAGTTTTATTTATCAATGCAGCTGGCAATGCTATACCTCCTGGTTTGGTATTTCCGAAAGAGCACTTTAAGATCCACATGATAAATAGAGCACCAAGCGGAACCTTGGGATTGGCTCATCAGTCAGGCTGAATGATCACTTGATGTTGTGGAAAGAGAAAACTGCTTCTCATTTGCGACAATCACGAGTCACTTATCGATAAAGGATATTGAACTAGCAAGAGCTAATGACATCCACATTGTACCCACATGATACAACCACAGGATGTGGGGTTGATGAAACCATTCAAAACATATTATAATGCAACAATTGATTCATAGATGATGACTAACCCAGGTCAACTTCTTGGAATCTATCACGTGGCGTCATGTGTTGGAATAGTATATGACCGTGCCATATTACCACAGAGCATTACAAATTGCTTCAAAAAAACAGGAATATTTCCAGTTGACAGGCACATTTTCACCGAAGATGTTTGTTCCCCGTTTTGCTCAATGCGAGACTTACTCCTCCAGATGATACTCTTCCTGGTGCACCTCTAATATGCTAAAATGATGATAATGATGACAAAGACTCTTATGATGAACTAACACAAGAACCACAGCAAGATTTTGACAAGAATGAACTGAAAATTGAAGATTTTGTGCTGGTTAAGCTTGGGACTGAAAAAAAATGGAACTTTACTATGTTAGGAGAATTATTGATAAATGTGATGATGGAGATGTAGAAATTTCATTTTTGAGGATGGCATCTAAAATTAATTATAAGTTTTTTTACCCTACCGTACCAGATATCTCTACTGTTTCATTATCAGATATTATAGCCCTTTTCCCAACTCCTTCTGAGCAGGGTACAAAGCTACAGAAGTCATTTTTGTCTTTTTCAGTTTCATTGAAAACTTCAATATGGGTTAGAATTGATTACAGGGTTTGATTAAATATTATAATTTTAAACGTTGTATTAAATAATTTTTTAATAAATTTATGAGGTTGTGAAGCTGCCCCATGGCCGTCTGAACGTGCCCCCCTAGTAGGGCACCTTAAAATTTTTTTGAAAGTGGTTTCGATTTTTTTTACAAAACATATATATATATATATATATATATATATATATATATATATATATATATCAACAGTTCAGGGAATAATATATTTAATGAATATTTTTTCTCTTGATTTGGTAAGGTATTTAGAGAGATAAAACAGTTATTAAGGATGAGTCCAATAGAAATGTGAGTGTTGCTACATTTATGTACCGCTCCTTATTAAGTTACCGTAACACAAATCACACTTCTACAGCAGTCACTCCTTCCAGTGTATTAAAGTTTAAAGTACTTTAAACTAGATTAGATCTGTTAAAGAACTTACTTTTAAAATAACAAATTTTGTGTATTTTAGCATTTGTGGGCCGAGATCAAGACACAAACGGAAATGTCGAGCATCTCTATGCGCATCAACTACTAATGATTATTACCACTACCCGTCACTAGAATTTTGATCTACTAAAGAAATTCCACAGTTAGTAAGGGGTCTTTAACGTGCCAATCATCGTATTGACACGGGACCTACAGTTTTACTTCCTATCAGAGGAGTGCTTTGGTTTTTCTCAGTTTTAGAAAAACGGCTACCTCGCTCGGGTTTGAACCCACGTCGCTCGGGTGAAAGGCAAGCACTCTAACCATTCCACTATCGAGGCAGCTCTTAAAATAATTTTAAAAGAGTTAATACAGTTAATTAAGATAATAATGTGTAAATTGTAATAGGCATTATATTTATTATGATCAAGGCGGGCGGGAAAACGTGGCCGACGATGATGTAATATATAATTAATAATTAGATAGAATTATTATTCATTTTCAGTTATTAGTTTTTGTAGTTCGTTACTAAAGTGTACTCTAATATAACATCGGTAGTTAGATTCAATTGGGTTATATATTATCATTGTTTATATATTTAATACTATCCTCACCAGAAGTGTTTACCGCTAGGTCATCACATACAATCATGTGAAGTAATATGAAAAACATGAGTAAAAATTATTAGGAGACGAGGCGGTAAACAGAGGAACAGACGATGTGGTGCCGACGACACATTGCGCATGCCTTATCTACATAAATAGGAATTTTTATAAACGGTTTAAATATCACTTTCAATGTCAAACTGCTAGAGCGCTGGTGGTGTAGTGGTAGCGGTCGCCCTCCACCCTATTGGTGCGGGTTCGAATCCCGGTCCATGCAATTTTTTTATGTTACTGTAGTTTTGTTTATCTAATCTACTTTTGTTAGGTTACAGTAGGTTTATTTATCTAATCTAGTTATGTTAGGTTACAGTAGTTTTGTTTACATTATCCCGCCAGCGCCTTGTCCTAACAGCTACGATGACATTACACATCGGCACCGCATCCTCTGATTAACGCTTCCTAAATTATTTTCGTTATAATAAATTCTGAGTATAAATTATACCCCGAGATGGCAGCACTTATTTATTGTGATTTATTTTGTAAATATCTGGTGTGGAATACTACACGACCTTCCAACCTACAAAATGGAAATTAAAAGAAATGAAACATATATGTATAGTTAATACATACATAATTATAATATTTTTTTTAGGATAATTACGCAACCTCTTTTATAATGTTAATTACTAAAAATGCAACATTGTAAAAACAGAAACAATAATCTATGTCAAACAGACGTTTAAAATTAAAAGAAATGAAATAATTTTAATTTCAATTTTTTTGGGATCATTAAGCAACCTCTTTTTTTATACGTTCATAACGAAAACAGGCAACATTGTAAAAACAAATCTGTCAGAATGACAGATAGATAATATATACGTGTTAACTTAAAAAAAATTCCAAAGAAAGCCGGCCGCTTCTATAAGACATCAATAATGCAGTATAACCATTTTCATTTATATTTAATTAATTTTTTAACTTACCTAGTGAACGCGTTCTAGGAAAATTCCGAGACCAAAGAGTCAATGAGAACGGTGAACACCTGCTGAACATCTGTGTGGAGAGTGTATCCAATATGTGGTTTAAACATAAAAATGTGCATATGTAGACATGGCAAAGAGGTAAATCTAAAAGTATGATAAACTTGATAGTGTATGATGAACGGCTTAGAAACCTGATGAAAGACACAAAAGTAATGCGCGGATCGGAGTGTGGATCGGACCACTTTTTGGTTGTATCGAGAGTGTGTTTAGGGCAAAAGTAGGTCTGGAGAAGGAAATCAAACGTAGTGCGAACGTCCAGAATTAGGGTTGACAAACTAGTGGATAATGGTGCGATAATTAAATACGCAGATGCTGTAAGTAAAGTGTTGAATGTGAATGAAACAGTATGGAACGAACAAATAAAAGACACTGACGTTAAAAGTGCATGGATAAGCTTGAAAAACTCTGTTGTCAATTGTGCCGTGCGAATATGTGGAAGAGTGACTGTAGATAAACAGAAAGAATGTGCTTGGTGGAATGAGTCGGTAAAAAAGGCAGTATGTAAGAAAAAAGATACGTACATGGCAATGATTGCTGCAAAAAATGAGACTGAGAAGAAGCGATTGTATGAGGTGTGCAGATTAAGAAACAAAGAAGCGAAGGAGGCAGTGAGAATAAGTAAAGAGGAAGTGATGGCTGTGGAAGGAAAGAAAATGCAGAATGATTTTGAGGGAAACAAAAAACTCTTCTGGAAATGGGTCAAAAATACAAAACTTAGCCCAAAACAGAACACTGCAGGAGTGATGAATACTAGCAACGAAATAGTATGAGACGATTGTGAAGTGAGGAAATGCTGGCAAGAATATTTCGGAAAGCTGTACAGTAGTGAGGAAAGTAAGACTGAAGGGTTAAATAAGGAGAATATAGAAGAAATGATGAATGAAACTGAGAAGGATATTGGAATAAAGTAGATAGAGAAAACGGTAGGAAGGTTGAAAAACGGCAAGAGAGCAGGCGTAGATGAAATTACTGGTGAAATGCTCAAGTGTGGAGGTGCAAAGCTTATACGAAGATTGTGTGAATTATTCAATGTATGCCTTATGTGTGGAAAAGTGCCGAGGGATTGGAAGAGCGCGATCATTGTATCATTGTATAAGGGTAAGGGGAACAAGAGTGATTGTAAGAACTACAGAGGCATAAGCTTGCTCAGCGTGTCTGGTAAAGTATTTGGAAGAATACTGATTGATAGAGTACGAAAAACTACACAAACTAAAATTTGGGATGTGCAAGGTGGCTTCATGCCAGGGAGAGGATGTGTAGATCAGATGATTGCTCTCCAGGAGGTGATCGAAAAGTGTTTAAAGCTAAAAAGGAAGTTGTACTGTGTATTTGTAGATCTGGAGAAAGAATATAAAAGTCTAATAAATGGAATAAGGGCAGTATACAACGGTAGTCGGGCATGTGTTAGGGTGAGAGGAGGTGTGAGTGAATACTTTAGTATTGAGCAAGGAGTGCGACAAGACTGTGTGATGTCACCGTGGTTGTTCAATGTATACATGGATAAATGTCTTAGACAATCATGTACCGATACAAATTGTGTAATGGTTGGTGTATGCAAATCACATAGTCTTATTAAGTGACAGTGCGGATGAGCTGCAAACCGCTCTAAGAAAGTTTGATACAGTCTGTGAGAGCATAGACCTAAAGGTAAACGTGAACAAAACTAAGATTGTGGTGTTCAATCGGGAAGGTGGAAAGGAGAGTAGAGTATTTTGCAAGATGATACTGTGGAGCAAGTGGACGAGCTGGTATATCTCGGTAGAATGTTTACTGCAGATGGTACAATTGAGAGCGAGATTGGACGAAGGGTCAATGCTGGAAGGAAAGTGATCGGAAGTATGTGGACGATAATGAGAAATGAAAGCATGAGCCTAGCTGCGAAACGAGCAATCTATAATAGCGTATTCGTCCCGTCAGTACTGTATGGAAGTGAGACATGGTATGTCAAAAAAACACGAAAAAAAATAAATGCCGTGGGTATGAGATTCCTGAGAAGCGCATGTGGTAAAACGAGAAGGGACAAGATAAAAAATGAATGCATAATGACGGAGTGTGGTGAGGAAAAGACGATGATGGATAGATATAAAAGTTGTACATTACGTTGGTTTGGTCACATTGAGAGACTGAATAATGTAAGATTAATGAAACAAATACATGTGGGTGAGGTTAGGGGAAAGGCCGGGCCTGGTAGACTGCGTAAAACTTGGTTGAATGTAGTAGAACTTATGATAAGGGACAGAAAGATAAGGAGCTTTAAAAATAAAAGGGCATGTCAGAGACAATGTATGAACTATGCTGAAGCTAGGGAGGTATGCGGAGATAGGAAAGCATGGAGAAAAATTGTGAATGAAAAATAAGTAAGAGGCAGGGATTGTTGTGCCTACCCCGCAAGGGAATGGCGTGAAGGTTAAGTACCTTGCGTTACATTAAAAAACTTTATAAAGAAAAGGAATGTAAAATTAAATTTTCTTTAAAAAATACGTTTACACTTTTTCTTATAAAATTAATCGTTAGTCAGACAATGAAAAAATTTGAACTAACACTTAAATTCTACTTTAGGAATTTTTTGCCATCGTATCAAAAAATTGCATATAATAGCGCCGGGGAGAGGTGTCTCATGGCGGACTCGAGAATCGGTATATAATTATTACTGTGAAATGCATCTGTTTCCCTTTATCTTAATGCGAAGTTCCCACTTAAAGAAAGACGGGTTATAGTATATACGTCTGATGTATATTTTAAATGCAGGACTTAAAACGTATGTCGATTCTAAAGTCAAAGTGCATGACGCTGTCAGATGTCTCTTTGGCTATTTAACCTCAAATTATTCTTCGTATTTCGTTTCGTATAATCGCATCGTGTTTTGACAGCGCGGCTTAAATTTGAAAATAACGTAGAAACATTGACGATGTTTTGCTGGTATTCAAAATTACTATCTATATGAACCAATAACAACATATGTTTTCAAAATCTCAAACCATGTTTTACTAAAATATGTCATAAGACACCTCTCGCCGGCCCGACCATAGAAAATAATCTATATTTGTAAGATCTTATCTAGGTATTTTTATATCTTTGAAATATGCAGCTATTTTAGAAATATTTGATAAAAACAAAAAACACGCACACGCACACTTGCATGCACACGCGCACGCACACGTACACGCACACCCACACGCACGCACACCCACACGCACGCGCACACCCTAATAAAACCCCCTCTCCGCCGCTGAATTTTTCCCAAAATCTAATCCGCTCTAAGCCAAATGAAAAAAAGCATAAATGCAAAATTTTAAGTACGTAGGTATTAAATTTGAAAATAACCTAGAAACATTGACGATGTTTTGCTGGTATTCAAAATTACTAACTATATGAACCAATAACGACATACGTTTTTAGACAGAAATTGCTGTTAGGGATATTATTCAATCTCTCAAAAGTAGTAATACAAGAGATTTCTATGGTGTATCCACCAAAGTGATTAAATTTAATGGTAGCATGTTAGTAAAACCTCTTACTAAGTTAATCAACTTATCGTTTGAGTGTGGCCTCTTTCCTGATGAGCTTAAGATAGCTAGAGTCTTCCCACTTCATAAAAAAGGAGATATTAATGATCCTAAAAACTATCGGCCCATATCAATATTACCAATTATTTCTAAAATTTTTCAACGTGTGATATACAATCAAATAGCAGGTTTCTTTGAATTTAATACATTATTCTTTAAACAACAATTTGAATTTCGCCAAGGACAAAATACTTCAGATGCAGTAGCACATTTTATTAACTATACTCTAGATTGTTTTGAGAAAGGTGAATATTCTATAGCCTTGTTCTTAGATTTTGCTCGAGCTTTTGATAGTGTGTCGCATGAGATTCTTGTTCAGAAATTAAGACAAATTTATAATTTTGGTACTCTTAGCTGCAATTTAATTTATTCTTACTTAAAAAATAGACGCCAAGTCGTAACAGTGAATGATAAAACATCAAAGTCTCGTTTATTGACTTTGGGAGTTCCCCAGGGATCAATACTAGGACCACTCCTTTTTAATATTTATTAACGATTTACCGCCTCATTTGTCTAACCTTAACCATTGTCTTCTGTATGCAGACGACACAACATTAATTATTAGTGATACTGATCCTTCTAAAGTTTTAATCAAGGCCCAAAATGCTTTAATTTCGACAGAACAGTGGTGCCAAAATAATCTTTTAATTCTAAATAAAAACAAAACCATTCAAATGATGAGCACCTTGAAACCTCATTCACTTCATAACCCCAACTTTGTGCAATTTTTGGGTGTCAAATTAGATCCAAAACTTAGTTTTTCAGAACATGGTAAGTCTTTAGCCAAATTATTATGTTCTAATATATATCTCATGCGCCGCCTTGCAGATAGTATTTCAGAAAATATGCTAAAAATGGCCTATTTCTCATTTATTCATCACTGCCATCTGTGTTACTGCAACATAGTTTGGGGCAATTGCTCTCAATCGTCGCGAATTTTCGCCCTTCAACGTCGCGCTGTTCGAGTACTGGGGGGACTAGGGTATACCGAAGATTGCAAATCTCTTTTATTAAATTTCATATTTTAACTGTTCCTAGTACTTTTATTCTAAACTGCATACTTTATGCTAAAGCTCATTCTGATATTTATTCAACTAGGTCCACTGTTCATGAGTATGGATCGAGAAACAGTAGTGATATATGTAGAAACTTTTATAGACTAACAAAACACTACCAACAGAAATTAGGAACTTAGATTTTGGATTGCTAAAACAGAAAATTAAGTTCTTTTATTAAATAAAGCCTTTTATAGTGTTCAAGAATTTGAATCTTGTAATTTAAGACCTCTGTAAAGTGTTTTTTTTCTATAACATGTACTACAGCAATAAAGTATATATTATTATTATTAATTCTGGCAGTTTCATGTTATCCTCTACCTTCTCGTACCAATGCTACAATTCGTGCCACAACAATAGGATCTAGAGGCATTATGGCCTGATAAATAACAATAGGAACAGTAAACCGTCACTACCCACAATAAACCATATAACGAATACGTTTTAGACAAAAGAATGAATACTTAACTTAAAAATAAGTAACGAAATGTGAATGTTTACTTAGGACTTTTTTTTGTTGTTTAACGAACATTGCAAATATGGTGACAGACGCCAACAATATAACTTTCACCGCCTACTACACCTATTACTCCTTTTTTAAAATTATTTGTAATTTCTTAAGTTATTTAGAGTGACCTAAATGTTTTGTTCGGCAGAGTATTTAAATTTGCATCAAAAAATTAAGTATGACCTGCAATATAATTAATGATCCTTGGATCTATCTACCTGTGTCCAAAGTTATATTGTAATACAATTTTTTACAAGGATGTTCTTTTTATATTGAAGGTTTTGTATTATTTTTTATTTTATTTATTTCCTTTTTTTTTTTCTAGTCCATTTACACAATTTTTTTCCACAACAAGAAATCAACAAGTTGAACCCACTGAACGACTAACCACCAAAACACATCTATTGTACTCCAATTTGTCGGACTCCTGAGTGTATGCCAAGGATATAGGACTCCTAAGCACATCTTAAGGGTCCGAACTATCAGACCCCTGAACCTACAGTAAGGATCCAAACTTTCGGACCTCCACAAAATTCCTTTTACTTATACTTAGATAACATTAAAATGACAGAAAAGTTGTGCATAAGCAATGTATACAAATATCTACCAAACGAAATGTATTTGATACATCTACATAAGTCTCAATTTCAATCTGTTTATTTCAACAAATTCATAGCTATAAAAATGCCAATAAATCAATTCAGCAATTTAATCCGATGAATAATTAGCTACTTATACGTATATTACTTATTCTTAAAGATATTTAGGCATCAAACCTCCAATAGTCTTTCGAACGAATTAAAATTGATCCAAACTTCCTTTAATTACGTGGTTTTATTTTCACTACCTCTTCCTACAAAATATTATA
This sequence comes from Vesta saturnalis, assembly GCA_036346205.1. NCBI lineage: Eukaryota > Metazoa > Arthropoda > Insecta > Coleoptera > Lampyridae > Vesta > Vesta saturnalis. Next base: position 2,968,863 of record JARFJB010000542.1, on the reverse strand, counting down.
ATATAGTTATATTAAAAAAAAAACTACAGTTTATTTTTTTTTTCTAGTCCATTTAATTTTAATTCAAATTTTTTAAACTCATTTTCACTAACTTTATCTGACGGTTCATCGACTTGTTCAACAGCAACAACTTCCGGAATATAAAACTGAAGCATATTTTGTACTCCATTCTTTAGTGTTACTATTGAACTAGGACAACTTGAACATGATCCTTGCATTTTTAACTTCACTATTCCATCTTCATACCCCATAAACAGTATATCACCTACAATTCGTTTAATAACAAATCTCGCAAATCAAATAAAAACACACCTCCATCCTCTTGAACCGTAGGTCGAATTCTAGTATCCAGCAATTCTTTTATCATCTGAACTGTTTCGCTATCATTTTCATTAATTTCTATAATCAAATTTATTTCAGTTTCTTAAAGTAATTTAAAAAACATACGTGTATCTGAATTCGGTACTGCATCATTTAATATAGGTAGACCGCTTGCAAAAAAATCCATAATTGTCGCAAAAATCTCAGGTTTCATTAATTTCCAGTCAACATCATCATCATTTTTGGTAACAGTAATAAAATCTGGACCTAGAAATACACCTTTTACACCTTCAATTCGAAAAAGTAATTTTCCTAAAGGTGAACAAAATGCAGATTGACCATTTGGAAAATCCATCGTTTGTCCTGGTTCTAAAACTTTAGTACCAGGTAAAAATTTTAAACTATTCGGATTTGGTGTTTCTTGAGTTTGTACGAACATAGAGAGTAAAGGAGATGTGTTAATATGTTTTGTTTTTTGTCGGAAAATGGTTGATAGTGCACTAAAATGAGAAATTTTCATTGTGATAATTTTAGTGTAATATACATACTGTTTCTCGTTTAAAGTAGTTACTGGGTTTTTTGTACTTTTAATTAATTGTAGTGAACTACGCCACATCTTGTTCAAAACAGAATTTTAGGTTAGGTTTGCAAAAAGAGAAAGGTGGATAAAAACAATACTGAATGCCAATGTCGCTATTCTCATTCCTATAATTTCTAAAGGCTTATTTGGATTCAAATCTAAAATTAAATTGTCTTAAAAAATATGTCTACATATTTTTTATAAAATTAATCATTATTCAGACACAACGGCGTAGCTAGGGGGGGGGGTGCAGGGGTCCGGACACCCCCTGGAAAGTGACATTGTGACAGCCTAGAGAAAATTAATGAAATATATTTAAAAAAATTGTAGTTATTAATTAAGCCTTCAGCCTTGGATTCTGAAGATACAAAAGAAACAATCTGGCTCTAGGTTCATAAATAAGATACCCAAGTAAAAGATTAAACTAAACGCCTAATCCGGTGTTTCCTTATTTAATTGTGCTGTTCTTATAATCCCTCTAAAATGACAGTACTGTAAAAAATATTAAAACATTTTAATTCATGCAATCCAAATGAATAATTTTTTTATGACTATCAGCAATGCTCATATCAAACTTGATTTAAATAAGTACATACAATGAGAATCTTCTAAGAATGAAGAAAAATCTGCTTAATAGGACCTGTATCATTTAATTTGCACTTAAGGGATTTTTCGGAGATTACCATTTCCTGTCTAGTTTGTGCAGAGAACAAAAGAATAAATAAATTCTTAGGATGAACTTATTTTTAAATTGAAAAGCGACTTTTTACCCGAAGGACATGAAGTTTTGTTAAATGAAATTAAAAACAGAAAACAGATTTTTGATGAAATTCCAACCCTCTTTATATGTGAAATGATTAATTTATTTTCTCAATTAGACATTCCTACTTCTGAGGTTGAACAGCAGTAGATATACTACCCCACTTCTGGGCCACTTTTTCAATTACATTAGGATATCTACATTTGCCCTGCATCAGAGTCTTATAAAAATTATTAAATCAGAAGGTCAAGGTCATCGCACACATTCGCTACGTCCAAGTACATGGTTTTTCAAGGTCATCATACACATTGTCTGCATCAAAGTATATTCCTCAAGGTCACTTTTGTCACTAGATTTGTCGCCAGATTTGGAAAGTCACCAGAAGAGTCACTATATTTCAAGGTTGGTAACATTGCCTTCTTCAAGGTCACCGCAGGCCACGTGGTGGGAAAGGTTGGTAACAGTGTCTCTTCAAGGTCACCTCTTTAAGGCCACGTGGCAGAAGAGGTTGGTAACCCTGCTTAGTTTCTTCAAGGTCCCAGCTTCAAGTGCTTATCTTCAAGGTCATGCTCACACGTGCCCTTCAAGGTCGCACGCTCCGTGCATCGAAGTATATTCCTCAAGGCCATTGAAGTAACTATATTTGAAAAAGTCACTAGAAAAGTTACTAGATTGTTTTTCAAGGTCATTGAAGCAGATTGTCCACATCAATTGTTTTCAAGGTTATCGTACACATTACCTGCATCGAAATATATGTCTTAAGGTTTGTCTAAGTACGTGGTTTACAAGGTCATCACATTGCCTGCCTATAAACTACCAGGTTTTTCAAGGCCACGTTCCCTGCATCAGTCTCCAAAGCCATGGTCACCAATCAATTCTCTGGCTGAGTGTTAATTTTCAAGAAAGTTCATTAACCTCTGCCTCAAGCCCTGAGGTGTTGTCTATGCATGATTCAAGGTCATCAAGCAATTCTTGGAAGTTTACTTTGGTCACGCCCCCCAGAGCACTGACCTCAAGTGGTCACCCAAAACACGTAGCCGTTTCCTAAAAACAGGTAACCGTTTCCTAAAACTGGGGGTCCGTTTCCCAAAACAGATAGCTGTTTCGCAACACAGGTAGCCGTTTCCCCCCATTTCAAGGTCACACCTCTGAGAAAAGAACAAATGCGATTCATTGTTTTGGCCGAATTAGGGTCATAATTCCTAAAAATAGATTGTTATCCAGCTATTCCAACCATTTCAGGCTCAATTCTAGGAAATCAATTTTCAAGAACAAAGGGATCCATTGTTCAGGCCGACGCTTCAAAGTCTATGCTTACAATTTTCGAGGTTACATCTCTGATAAAAAACAAAGGTGATCCATTGTTTTGGCTAAGTCATAACTTCTAAAGATAGATTGTTACTTAGATACCTTTTTCAGGCTCAATTCTGGGAAATCAATTTTCAAGAACAAAGGCGATCCATTGTTCAAGCCGACGCTTCAAAGTCTATGCTTATAATTTTCAAGGTCACGCCTCTGAGAAAAGAACAAAGGCGATCAATTGTTTTGGCTGAATCATAATTTCTAAAAATAGATTGTTATCTAGATACCCCCACCTCGATTCTGAGAAATCAACTTTCAAGAACAAAGGCGATTCATTGTTCAAGCCGTCGCTTCAAGGTCTATGCTTATAATTTTCAAGGTCACACTTCTGATAAAAAACAAAGGCGATCCATTGTTTTGGTTGAGTCATAATTTCTAAAAATAGATTGTTATACAAATACCCCCCACCTTTTTCAGGGCCATTGAAGTAACTAGATTTGAAAAAGGCACTAGAAGTTACTAGATTGGTTTTCAAGGTGATGTACCCGTACAGATTGTCCGCTTCAAGGTCACGCGGAAATGGTCACTGTTATTGTCAATGTTCTTAACGTACACACACGCTGCTTCAAGGTCTTTCAAGGTTAGGTGATCAACCTTCTCGTTTGTCAAAGTCACACAATTGAGAGGAGGATGCACCAAGAACTCAAGCTCGATTCTAAATCAAATTTTGATTCTTTTCACAGCCCCCCATCAAGGAAGTTCATTGACCTCCGTCTCAAGCCCTGAGGTATCATTGTTGTCTATGCTAAGCATGTTTCAAGGTCATCAAGCAATTCTTGGAAGTTTACTTTGGTCACGCTTACCCAGCAAAGTGCCCTCAAGTGGTTCCGTTTCCCAAATACAGATATACCTTTCCCAAAACAGGTAGCCGTTTCCTAAAACACGTAGCCGTTTCCCAAAACAGATAGCTGTTTCGCAACACATGTAGCCGTTTCCCCCCATTTCAAGGTCACGCCTCTGAGAAAAGGACAAAAGCGACTCATTGTTCGAGTCATAATTCCTAAAAATAGATTGTTATCTAGATACCCCCACCATTTCAGGCTCAATTCTGGGAAATCAATTTTCAGGAACAAATGCAATCTATTATTCAAGTCGATGCTTCAAGGTCAAAGTTGTTTTGCTCAAGGCCATCATACACATTGCTTACGTATATTTCTCAAGGTCGCAGAGCATTTCTTGGCTGAGCTAAGGTGTTAATTCTTATAAATCAATTCTCAAGGCCAGGAGTATTAAATAGACTTTTCAAGGAGTGGGGGATTCTACCTTTCAGGGTCAACCTTGGCAGAGTCAAGACGTTACTTCTCAAGGTCGGGGGTAACATGCAGGTTGTCGTTGTCTATGCTAAAATGTGAATCAAAGTTCTTGTATTGGCTAAATTGTAATAAAAAGATTATGCTTACACTATGTGGATACATAATACTACTGTCCTAAACCACCAGGATGAGGTAGTTATCCTAAGCACCGGACCGGTTCCCAAAGACAGATAGCCATTTCCCAAAACAGGAGGGTCGTTTCCCAAAACAGGGATCCGTTACCCAACACAGGTAGACGTTTCCCTCACCATTTCACGGTTACACCTCTGAGAAAAGAATAAAGGCGATCCATTGTTCTGGCTGAGTCAGAGTCATAATTCCTAGAAATCACTTGTAGGGCTATCACATAGATAGTCAATGGCTAAAATGTATTGGTATCAATTTTCAAGGTCCTAAAAAATCAACCTGCAGGGGTATCCTGATATATAGCCGGTAAAGGTATATAGGAGGATGCTCTTCAAGGTCACGTATAGTATAAAGTTAGTTAAGGTTAAAGGGCAGCAGCATCATGGTCAAAGAAGTCTGCACCACTCTGAAGTTAGTCTAGGTCAAAGGGCAGCAGCATCATGGCGAAGGAAGTCTGGAGCACTTTGAAGTTAGTCCAGGTCAAATCTATAGAAGGGTAGTAGCATCACCGCCAAAAAAGTCAGCTCGATTATGGATCACATTATACGAAATTCTGTGCTAAAGTTAGATTAGGCTGTTCAAGCAATTTGGCAGAGTCACGGTGTTAGTTCTTAGAAATCAACTTGCAGCTCATAGGTCGATTCTGAAAAAAAAATGATTTCAAGGTCCCAATCCTGTCCGATCTTATCCATACTTTAACCCCGAATGCAACTGATACAACTTGTAACGTACAAAAAATTCATCTGCGTAAATTCTGTTAATTGCTAAAAAATTATCTACTTTAACTCCTTCTCTATATGTACTAAACGCACTATTCGTACGATTCGTGTGTAACACCTTACAGTAATTTTACATGTCTTCTATTGTGTAATTTAACAAAAATCCGATTCATGTTAATAATTCTATCAAAAGTAAATAGGTATGACATCTGTCGGCGTGTAGCCAAACTCTGTACTACATAATGGTTGTAAACACCAATACTTTAAGTTAGTTTACGAAATTCTCGTAAGAGGGCGAGGTTTAAGGTATCAAATAACCAATAGGAAATTGTTTTATTGAACATAAATCTAATAGATCAAAAATTCAGTTTTGATAACAAACATTTTCACTTTCTTCTCCGCCATTTTGTGACGCTACGGAAATTTTGTGATTTCTTTTACACTTTCTCTACTAAACGAAATTATTTCGGATTCTGGTAAAAGATTTCAAAACAATAGGAATTCCTACCAAATTTGCTAATCCTATTGATCGCAAGCTTTGCGGATTTCAAACAAAATTTGGTCGTGTCCAATAAGGGGTAAGAAGTACAGTTCTCTCATTTGGTACTAATTTAAAATCTTTCTTCTTAGGGAACGGAACACATACAATCTACAAACATAAAGCTTTAGATTCGAACCTATCAGGCTCGTCTTAACATTTATTGCACGCCTTACAACATAGTGGTAAGTTCATAAACCTTTCTATCTTCGTGCTTACCTACCTTTACTTTTTTTAGCGGTTTTGTGTTGGTTCTGCGCTGGTTGTATGTTGGTGTTGTGTTGGTTTTGCGGTGGATTAGTTTTGTATTAGCTTCAATTAGAAGGAAAAATTACTTTTCTCGCGAACCTACTTTTCCTCATCTGTAACCTTCCTGTAACTTAAATGTGAAGTTGGATTGGCTACGCTAACCTAAGCCATTGGACATATCATATCGGGAGCGCTGCACCTGCTTTAGTGGCTGTCCCATCTCTAGAGTAAGAACTCTCGACATCAGATAAGGTCAGGGTGTTTATCCGTATTATTATATGTACTACTTCCATTATTGTCTGCGAATGAAGGTATAGATTTCAATTAGGATTAATAACCCTAAAACTGCTCACCTTAATTGTATCTGTAAATATGATCAGCAACCTCTAGCTAACATTGATTGATTTAGTATCGTACTACCTTCCTAAGCCTATACTTTACTATTAGTTTCATTATCTGGGTAATATTAGAATTTACAGCTTTACTTAGTGATTAAAACTACCGTTATGTTTAATGTAAATGTCAGCTGCGTGGCAGACGAGTTTCATTATATAAGTATGCGCGTCACAATTTAAGTAACTGGATGTGTCTAAATAGTATCATTGAATCTAAATTACCTGTGCCGAACTTATTACTTTCATTGTTGAATGTTTCTTTTCTCATCAAAGATTTCTTTGCTTTATCAAAATTAGGTTACGAGAACGATTTGGTTACTCAATTATTTATTTCTGGCTCTTTTCTTCCTAAATATTTGGTTATTGATTTAGTTTTTCTCAGAAATAAATAAGTTTGGGTTAATTGAATCGTCCCCATTTTCTTTCAGCGACCGCTTTAATGGGGCGGTTAAGTATTTAAATATTAATGTGTTTTATGTAAATGTCAATAAGTATTACTTATCTATACAATAATTTTAGGGAATACTTCTGCTATTCGTGTACGCTGCGGCAAGTATTAGTCATTATTCTGTGTTTCATTCTCTTGTTATCTAAAACGCTTGTTGTAGCGAGAATCTATGTTTTCTTTCGGTGTACACAATCAAAGGTCTTTCATTAAGCAAAGGAAACGTTTTCAGTTAATTATTTAAACTTTTCTCTAGAACTAATTGATTTTGGGTTGCGTATAGTTACCCAGCAACTTGCTAAAGTACTGTAAACATTTTTGTTTTATTTATTGGGTATTTGAGTCAAATTGGGGGTTATTCTGGCCCGCAATAATACTACTTCTGTTGTTGCATTAAGTATATTGTAATACAAATATTTTTTTTTCCTTAATTATTAACAGAAATTGACACATCTGTGAGAATAAGTTCTACCGTTTTGAAAAAGTAATTAACGATAGCAATTAAATTTACTTTTACTACGTGACTTTGATAGTTTTGTTTGATGAGTTTTCTTCCTCCTCCTTCTCTTCCTTAGTTCCTTACCCATCCACTGTACCACCGTGTATCCAGGAGTCGGGATAACGGTGTGGCCTAGCGTAGAGGGGCGATTCCTGGCGCCCAAAATTACTGCAAACTTATTCCCCTACGCACGATCCGTTCTGAGCAAGCGGTAGTTAAAGACCTACGGCTGGGTAGTGAACTCTTTCTCTGTCTCCTTTGATAATAGACACACCCACGCATCCAGTGCCTCCGACGAACTGAGCTCCGGCATTCTGTAATCTGTTGCCTCTGCCTTATTGGTACGTAATAAACTATATAAGGAGAGTGCAATCATGATGAATAATTTTACGGTAAACCTAAAGTGCTGTGAAGAGCAATTAGATATTAGTTAAAGTTATAAATAGATGTCTGACACTTGCATAAAAGGGAAACTTATGCGTCGAATTGTACGGTTTAAGTTAAAAACTACATATGCATTCTTGTGCATTTAAAATTCTGAAATTGTGTCTTGAAAATTGTGCATATGTTCTGCGAGTACTCATAAGTAGTTAAAAGTTAGGTACAGGGTCACGCTACAGAGACGATGATTGTAATAGTTGATGTACAGGGATTCAAAACGGCAAAACATGTATTTACACCCAAAGAGCTAGCAATATATAATGGAAAGCAAGCTGCCCATTTTATGTTCAAACCACCATTTCGTTGGCACGTCTTAGATGTAGTATTTGAACGACAAGCCATCTGGTTAATCAATAATCATCACTGCATCATTATGGATATACCTCTACACATCTCTTTCCACATATACTCGTACTTCGTGAACTAATATCGATAACAGATGATGTGTACGTTAATGGGCGACAAAAAGCCGATTGCGTTCGAAAAATATTGAGACAGTCAGTTATAGAAATTGAAGAACAACCAGCTTTACCCAAAATGAAAACAACTTGTTTCTTTCATACACAAACCACTTGTAATTGTGCTTTGACGAATGTACACTTTTTGTACAATAACTATGTAAGACAATAGCAGTAAAAGGTTTATGAAATGTGTGTGGTGATAGGGGTTACAAATAAAAGGGAAAAGTTTGTAATATTTACAATAAAATGCAATATATATATATATATATATATATATATATATATATATATATATATATATATATATATATAATTTTAAGTGTATTATTTCATGTAAAAGCCCTCTGATGCAAACTATTTCTATGGTTATACCTCACCATATCCATCTAGGGAAACAATGTTAAGCAATCAAGTCAAATTTTAGCACTTGGAAGTAAAATTTTGGGAAATAGCAAATTAGCGTTCCTATTACTGGTTTCTAACATTAGAATCAGTTCGTGGAAACAAGAGGGTTGTTGTCTATGCTGAACGTATATCAAGGTTCCTGTATTGGCTAAATATTATGCTTACAGTACCTGGTTGTGTGGTTGGAAATTTTCAAGGTCTCCAAGCAATTTAATTGTCAGGATGTGTTAACCTACAGGCTATCCCGATCTTATCCGACCTCATTCGATCGAAATGTAGTCGAGTCAAGGTGTTAAATCAACCTGCAGGACCAATTCTAAACGGGTCATGGAAACAAGAAGAATGATGGGGTTGTTGTTGTCTATGCTAATATCAAGGTTCTTGTATTGACTAAATTGTAATAAAAAGATTATGCTTACGTGGGCTCATACTACGGTCCTAACCGCCAGGATGAGGTAGTTTCCCCAAGAACCGGATCCGGTGCCCAAAGACAGATAACCGTTTCCCAAAACAGGGGAGCTGTCACTCAACACAGGTAACCGTTTCCCCTCCAGAGCCAAATAGCTCATTAATCGTAGCTGAGGCTAAATTGAACTAGGTCAAAACCATTTATCTTAGAAATCTAAACATGGAATCTGGTCGTGAGGGGTTAAAGTTTATTGCCTCTGCTTAGAAATCACAATTCGTGGAAATATGAAGGTTGCATCCAAGTACAATTCTTAGAAATCTGAAAGTAGGTCAAGGTACTGATAGAACTAGTTTTATATTATATAAAAAGCTAGATAATCCGCTTAAATCACCTACTTTGGGAGTATTTTTTATGGGTCAAGGTACTGATAGGGGGTAGTTTCTATATTATGGAAAAAGGTGGATAATCCCCTAAAATCGCCTACTTTCAGGCGTAAAGGGTAGCTTTTCCAATAGTTATAGGTACTGAGTCAACGAGGCTGATCATCCAGGGGTGCTTAGTTAAATTCTGACCCGTGTTCGAAAAAAATGACGTTTTGAGTTTGAAAAAAGATGAACTTAGAATTCTGCGCCACTTTTGAGAAGAAGAATGACTTTTTATGTTTGAAAAAGCTGGAATAAAAAGTGGTGTTGGAAACCATGATTGAGTGTTAGGGTTAAAATGCGGATATTTAGAATAAAAGTTCTGTGTGTGTGTGTGTGTGTGTGTGTGTGTGTGTGTGTGTGTGTGTGTGTGTGTGTATGTGTAAGAATCAGTATACTCTTGATTAGCAGAAATGACGAAAGTAGTAGTACGTAAGGTAGAAAGAGAAAGTACAAAAAAGGCAGTAAGTGTGGAGGAGCGAAAGAAGATGTTGGAGACGTTCATAAAGCAAGTAAAAGAAGTAAAACTCGATTTGGAGTGTTACATACTGAAAACAAAAATGATGAAGCTGTATATTAGCAATGAGCAATATGTAAAAATAGTGTAGTAAAGTAGAAGCATGAAATGTTGAGAAGTATAATGTTGGAAACGGATGAGTTTAAATGCATATTACCTCAGCGTTTTCACAAGTGTGTTAAAGAAGAAAATTTAAGACGCTGCTAAACACAAAGGGTGTGTTTATGAGTAGTTTGGGTGCAATCGGAAAAACTACAAACATAACATTTAATAGTACCCAACCATGATTTAACTAGAATCATTTTACATAACTGTACAAAGGGTATGTAAAATGTTGTTATAAGTATCTCACAATTATATGTATTAGGTTTAAGTAACAGTATATTTAAAAAAAAAGACTTTAAGTGTCGTGAATATGTTGTTCTTTTAAGTTAGAGACGTAGACAGTAAAATAACTTCAAAAAGCTTTTGTAGTACTGGTTTTCGGTATTCTCTTCTTCAACCCATAATGGTTAAACGATTCCATATTGGCTCTGCATATCTATGTTTGGGCGCGGGAACTTTTTGACGTCTAGTCATTAGTACCGTCTTAGGATTTTATCTGATATCGACCTTCTTCCTCCAAATGAGAAGGCGACACATATGTGCTTTATCGAAACACTGAATTAGGGAATTGTAATCTCCCTTAAAGAAATGGAACCCCTGACGTACGTTGCAACAGGCTTTAAAGAGGAGAAATTGGCCTTTATACAACGTATAAAAGAAGAGTATACAGATTTATTGGAAAAGAACAAATAATGACAGCTATATAAATTGCAGTATAGAAAGGGAGTTAAAAACGTATAGATTTAAATTTAATGTACTACGTCTATATAAAATCTAAATGATCCATAATAAATAAAAAAAGCAATTTAGTTATAGATTTATTGGTTTTAATGTATGCAGATAACTAGACAAAGAAACGTGATTGTTTTTGATCATTAAATGGCATTTATGCATACGTGAACTAAAATTTCTTTCTTCAAACCTCGAATTCATGTTCAGCGTCCCAAAAAAAAACATAAATTTCAGCCCTTTTTATTGCTAAATTGACTATCCTTGGACTTAAAAGATCAAATAATAACATCTATATAAATTGCAGCATAGAAATGGAGTTAACAATGAAAATTTGATGTACTATGTCCAATGTTTCGGTCAATTAAATAAATAAAATTTTTATATAAAAGGTTGTAAATGATCTCTAAAGAAATAAGAAAATCGATTTACTTAGAGATTTATTGGTTTTAATGTATGCAGATCTCTAGACAAAGAAACGGATTGTTTTTATATAAATGAGTGGTTTTTATTGTAGTAGGCGTTAGAATTATGCTTCTATTTCCAAGAATTTGCCCTTGAACAGTAAGATCAAATCGGATAAGATTTATATCTCTGCAGGTGACCTTGAAAATTGCTTTCTAGAAATTGTAATAACAGAACAAATAAACACCTATTATGTTATGTTTTTTACTTACACCACACAGGTCGCTAACACCAAAAACATAGATACGCGTTTAACCTTGAATAGCTTGACTCAATTTAGCCAATACAAGAACCATTTATCCCTTATATGCCTTTTGGCATAGACAATAACCTGCCATTCTTCAACAACTCGTTCATGTTTCTTTCACACACACACACACACACACACACACACACACACACACACAAACACACGCACGCACGCACCCACGCACACACACCCGTCAAAATTTAGTTTAGAACCCCCATAGTAAGGTCAATAAACTTTAACCTTGTGGGCAAACACCAAAGAATTTGGCCCGGGCAAACTGCCAAAAACTACCAAAATATTGTCGGTAAACATCAAAGTGTTTGGCCCGGGCCAATTGCCCAAATATAGTTCCCACGATCCGCAAAATTTTCCCAAACCTTTCAAAATTTTACCACGCCTTTCAAAATTTTGCCACGGTTAACCGCCGTAACATCTATTTCATACAAGAAGTTTTACAGTCTTCAAAAATTTGACTGGCTTGGAGTCGGGCATGGATAGTTGTTAATGTTACAAGCTCCTTTTAAAATACATATAAACAGGTATAAATGCTTTACCACAATTGAAATCTTACTGTTTGAATACATCCCGTATATTGTCTCACGGATAGATGTGGCATTTAAGGAATTTATATCCGTTACTTTCTTATTTCGGTAGCGTTTTCTTTCCGGGGAAGCCAGCGTTTTATTCTGTTTGACAGCTTGACAAAATTCTACTCACTGTTGAAATATTTAACTTCAACGCTGCTGCGGCCCGTTACAAATTAATAGAATTTGATTTAAAAGTAATGGAAATTTCATATTACCTCTCGAACAGAACTTAATGGTATTAAAGGACCTCCATTATCTCGTTCTCATTTAAAGTATCGCATTAACAAAACTGCCAGCTCCTATGCTTTACTATCCAAATGTTTCGGCATTTCGCCGCCATTAGGCAAGTAAATGTAAATACAAAAACACTTGCCGCTGCAACAGCATGATACAATTAACAACACTAATTTTGTTCTGAAAAGGACAGATTTTTATGCTCAGATGGACAATGAATATAAATGGAAAATTTGCGATCGTAAAAGCAAAATAAATTGTCAGCAGCGGTCACAAAACGTTTGGCATCGATGTTAGTACAATATACGGATTTGCCAACCTTTTCCACTAAAAAGCAACTAGACCTTAAAGAAGTCAAACTAACGAAATACTTGTTTTAAAGTGGCATGGCATTTTACTCCGTCGATGACATACAACGCTTGAAAAAATGAACAAATTATATATGAAAAACCCTAAGGACTTCTGTGTATAAATCTATTTTTTTTTATTTGCCTCCTAGATTTGGGAGTTATTTTTACAAAGTTGGTATAATATTCTTCACTACCCTCAAATTTAATTAAATGATTTTCACAGAGCAGTGTGGTTCATTTATTTATTTTTAATATTGTTGAAAATAAATGTTTTTTAGTTGTATCAAATTATTTTGTGAAATTTAATAAAAATCTTTTATTTTAATTGAAAGTCACTCCAAAATAAATTTATGTGTAAGTTATAATGCGGCGGAACCTTACTCCTTCACTAAAAATTCAATAGACTCCTTCTATTATTATACAGTGGTCCGTGGTTACTATTAATTTCAATTAAATCTGGCAACTGGTACATTAATTTTGACATATAATCAGATTTGAGGTTAGTGAGAACCGTCTAATATCAGCATACTTTTAGTGTAATAATAAAACACTCCAAATTTAGGGAGCAAATAAGAAAAATAGATTATACGTTATGTAGTCAATGGTTATGTCCACCCGAAAACATGACAACGTTGGTATGAGATATTTTTCTTAAAAACACAGGGTCTAAAAAATTCTAGGGTATTTAATAGTTATTATTGGCAATATTGCACATATGTCATTTCAGATACGTTTGAGAAATGGTCGATTGATCTATACTAAATAAATACATAGAAAATCAACATATATATAAGTGTGAGTAATTTTCAAATACTAATAGAATTGTATTCTACACTTCTATTTTAATAATAATTAAAACAAAAAAATGGCTGACGAATTGCAAAACTACAAGCTACAACTTCAACAAGTAGAAGCAGCTTTAGTAAGTGATCCTCAAAATAAAGAATTACAAAAATTGAAGATTGATTTGGATGAAGTAATCGAATTAACTCTAGATCTTAAAACAAAAGCAGAAGAAGCTGCAAATCAACCTGAATATCATGAGATAGCGACAAATCTACAAGAAGAAGATGAAGTTACACGTTCTCTTTTAGCAGTCGAACAGTTTGTAGCAAAAAATAAAAAGAAGAAAATGTGGCGTATTGGTGACACATGTATGGCTAAATGGAATGATAATTTACAATATTACGAAGCTAGAATTGATGCTATCAACCCGGACGGACAGGTAAATGTTACTTTTGAAGCTTACAAAAATCGTGGTATTACAACCTTAGCTGAACTAAGAGAATTCACAGGGCAAAAACGTATCTTAACAGAAGCAGAAAAACTAAAACGTGCCAAAATGAATAACAGAGAATACTTAAAAAAGAAAAAGGCCAAGAAAATGCAAAGATTTAAAGAGTTAGAAGAGGAACGTGAATGTGAAAAGAAGAAATGGTTGGCTTTTACGACAAAGGCAAGTAAAAATAAAAAAGTCGGTGTTAAAAATAAGAGTATATTTGCTTCTCCTGATTCTGTTAATGGTAGAGTTGGTATTGGCACTTGTGGCATAAGTGGAAAACCGATGACTGAATTTGCAACTGCTAGTAAACTACAAAAAGGTGCATGAGAGAGTTAAGTGAAGATTTGGTAATGTTTATCCTAATGGATTAGTAATAAAAAATAATTGGTATTGTAATTAAAACATATATCATTAATTTATGTATATATTTCTAAACTGCATATTGTATTACATTTTTAAATAAAAGTTTCTGTTTTACATTGTAATCATGATTCTGTCACATTTAGGATTTATCCTTTTCCACTATGACACCTTAATATCTAATAACTACCCCAGACTTACTACTACACATATTGGAATAAAAGTTACGAACATTTATTTTAAAAATAAGTCATTTTTTCAAATTAATGCAATAAAATAAGACAAAAAATATGCTTATACAGCAACATTAAAGTAATACAAGAAAGGTAATGTATCGAATACATTAATATTTTCTAATATTAGACTTATAACCATATCTGTCAGAATCATAATTATTGATTGACGGTGGAGGTGGGCAAGATGTCCCCATATTCATGTTGGGTGCACCCTGAAAATTTGGTGGTGCTGCATTACGTGACATACTTCCCGAATTCCATCTAAAAAAATATTTATAGAAATTATGAAACTGAGTAAAAATGTTACCTTTGTGGAGTATGAGAAGGTTCGATTGTTCTCCAAGAATCTTTTGCCCAGGGTTTTGGTATTCCAGGCCCACTATTTGTGTTAAACACTTTATTGGATGATGAATTGGAATGTCCTCTACCACTCTCATTATTTCTATCGAAACGTTGTTCTACAAAAAAAAATAAATTTTAGCCAACTTTAAAATACTTGCAAATGAATGAAAAATTACTAAATACAACGAGCTTAAAGAATTTGTAAGGTATTGATAACGAATAAATTAATTAATTCACAGGTGTCTAGTGTGCATTGTTGTTTAACACGTTTGACTGCCACGGAAATTTTGAAGACTTGGGTTCCCCAAGCTAAACTAATTTAACCATATAATGTTATTCACAAGGTTATTTATAATGCATAGTAACATAAGTGTACTTATCACCGACCTGTACCTAATTACCAACCGACGAATATTTTCTATTTTAAGTTGGTTAGGTGGCGCCAGTTTAAACATTCAAATTCAAAATGATACTATTTGAACTTCCTGCCTCGATAATTGTGTGATTTCGTGGCAACCTGCCTAAGTATACGTCAATCATTAGCCAGACACCACCAAAGTTTCCACGATTCCTTAACAAATGACCTTAATTTGTATAAGTTAATTTAAAGTGATTCTATAAAATCATGTAAGTATTAAAAAACCTATTTGTTCTAGTACATTAAATATGACGTTTTGTTTTATTTTTGTAATAAAATGTAATATTGTATTGCAAATAATGTTATAATGTAATAAAATAATATTGGTCGGTGATAGGAGCAGTCATTATATACCAATACTTATTACCAACCAATCGGTCGGAATCAAGATATTGCATTATTTTTTCTTTTTTACATTTTCAATTTATTAGAAGGATATAAAGAACGGAAGCTATATTTTTTTATTTAAATGAGTTTTCAAATTTAAGGAGCTATTGCCAATCACTAAAATATTTTTATACGCTTCCAATGAGGATGTATAAAACTGATATTCTAGTTTAAACATTGAATTGTTATGTATTTGTCCGCAAATATCTAGATTGTTTTTGCATAAATACTGTTAATAAAAACGTTTGCTGAGATTATTAAAAGCGATGTTACCCTAATACGGCATTAATACTTGTCTAGCCTAACTCACAATGTAATTAAAATAAAAGAAAAATAGGTTGGTGTGTGTGGAAAAGTGCCAGGTGATTGGAAGAGCGTGATCATTGTACCATTGTATAAGGGTAAGGGGAACAAGAGTGATTGTAAGAACTACAGAGGAATAAGCTTGCTCAGCGTGCCTGGTAAAGTATTTGGAAGAATACTGATTGATAAGAGTATGAGAAACTACACAAACTATGATGTGGGATGTGCAAGGTGGCTTCATGCCAGGGAGAGGATGTGTCGATCAGATGGTTGCTCTCCAGCAGGTGATCGAAAAGTGTTTAAAGGTAAAAAGGAACATATACTGTGCGTTTGTAGATCTGGAGAAAGCATATGACAGAGTGAATAGGGAGAAGCTGTGGGAAATATTAAATGAATATGGCGTAAATAAAGGGCAGTATACAATGGTAGTCGGGCATGTGTTGGCGTGAGAGGAGGTGTGAGTGAATACTTTATATTGAGCGAGGAGTGCTGTGTGATGTCACCGTGGTTGTTCAATGTATATATGGATAAATGTCTTAGACAAGCATGTACCGATACAAACGGTGTAATGTACGACTTCTGGTGTATGCAGATGACACAGTCTTATTAAGTGACAGTACGGATGAGCTGCAAACTGCTCTGAGGAAGTTTGATACAGTCTGTGAGAGCATGGGACCTAAAGGTAAACGTGAATAAAACTAGGATTGTGGTGTTCAATTAGGAAGGTGGAAAGGAAAGTAGAGTATTTACTCTGCAAGATGAAATTGTGGAGCAAGTGGACGAGCTGGTATATCTCGGTAGAATGTTTTACTGCAGATGGTCCAATTGAGAGCGAGATTGGACAAAGGGTCAATGCTGGAAGGAAAGTGATTGGAAGTATGTGGACGATAATGAGAAATGAAAGCATGAGCCTAGCTGCGAAATGAGCAATCTATAATGGCGTATTCGTCCCGTCAGTACTGTATGGAAGTGAGACATGGGTATGTCAAAAAAAGCACGAAAGAAAAATAAATGCCGTGGGTATGAGATTCCTGAGAAGCGCGTGTGGTAAAACGAGAAGGAACAAGATAAAAAATGAATGCATAATGACGAAGTGTGGTGAGGAAAAGACGATGATGGATAGTTGTACATTACGTTGGTTTGGTCACATTGAGAGAATGAACAACGCAAGATTAACGAAACAAATATGTGTGGGTGAGGTTAGGGGAAAGGCCGGGCCTGGTAGACCGCGTAAAACTTGGATGAATGTAGTAGAATCTATGATAAAGGAAAGAAAGACAAGGAGTTTTAAAAACAAAAGGGCATGTCAGAGACTATGTATGAATCTTGCGGAAGCTAGGGAGGTATGCGAAGATAGGAAAACATGGAGAAAGGTTGTGAATGAAAAATAAATAAGAGGCAGGGATTGTTTTGCCTACCCCGCAAGGGAATGGCGTGAAGGTTAAGTTAAGTTAAGTTAAGTGTATAGAGCCTAGATCATTATCGATTTCCTATGACCGACCATCAGTCAAAACACATGCCATTGCTTTTTATTATCGACCGGTCATAAAGAAAGGCAACAAATAGAAATAATTAAGAACAAATGATGGAACAATATTATTATACAGCTAGCTTATTAAGCTACCAAATATGTTTTATCTCTGGTCAGTAAATTTTTAATTTTGTCTTTTACAGAATGCAAAATTATGGATAAAAAACGAAAACGTTACAGTAAAGAACAAATTTAAAACGCTTTACAAGCCATTAAAGGAGGTATGTCATATGGGAGAGCAAGTGAAGCATTTAACGTACCAAAAACAACATTAAAGGATAAAATGCATGGAAAATATGCTGAAGGATATACCAGCGGGGCTCACAAAACCACGAGCAGATATCACCGAAGAAAGCATTTGCGATTGGTTTGGACGAGTTTCCAGCTATATTAATAGAAATGATTTTACCGATGTATTGAGAGATCCCAGAAGGATATTCAACTGTGATGAAAAAGCATTCTTTCTAGCTCCAAAAGAAAAATACGTCATAGTTCGAAAAGGCTCAAAAAAGGTACATACTAGAATTGCAAATGATGAAAAAGAATGCCTTACAACAGTACTTATAACTGTGTCGGCAGATGGAAATTTACAGCGTCCTACAGTCCTTTTTCCTTATAAGCGGATGCCTCCAAGTGTTCCTAGGGAGTGAGGCACTGGAAGATCTGACACAGGGTGGATGACTATGAAATGCTTTTTTGAGTATATCACAAATGTCTTTTATAAATGGCTAGTGGACAACAATATAGCGATGCCCATAATTCTCTTCTTAGACGGTCATTCCTCTCATCTCAGATTGCCTGTAACTGAATTCTGTAAGTCCAAGGGAATCATTTTAATAACTTTGTTGCCAAATTTTACACATCGCCTACAACCGCTGGATGTGGCAGTATTTCATCTAGTTAAAAACGCGTGGAAAACCAAATAAAAAATGGAGACTGGTAAATAACGGCCAAAAACTTAGGCGGAACATTTTGCTACTCAACTAAATAAACTATCAAAAATGGAGTTCGGACTTACGGATTATTCCCGTTTGATTCGAATAATATTGATTATTCTAAATTACTCCTTCCAGTAGTGATAAATAATGCAGCAAAAGAGGAATCGACTGGATGTGCGTCAGATTGGGCTACTACTCTATCACAAATGGAACGAAGGTTGGATCCAAACAAACTCAAAGAATTTCAAAATAGCGGATCGAATTGGAATGGTCCAATAGAAGACAAGAGTTTATTTTATTTTTGGAAAATGGTAAAGAAAGAAGGGTAATCAGCTACTGTCCAGAATGATAATGTCATTAATGCGCACGACGCTACGCTAGCCAATAACTTGCCACTTTTGGATGATGATGCTTTAGATCTGGACTTGAATCATTCCAACAATTTGTGGATGTTATGATATGGACAACGAAGTTGTGGTCGATGATCATGAGTCAACGGTATCCATGTCACAAGATCATGGTAAAATAATTGTGGTTCTCTGTATCGAACCCGTTGGACAACCGGATGCTAAAGTGTGGGTTCATAATACCGCTGAGTAAAGTAATATTTTAACAAACTTATATTTTTAGTTTACTTGAATAAAATTTACTTTGTAGCTCCAAGACCCAGCAAAAAGGTGATAGTGATGTTCATATGCCCCCTAATTCCTCTGTCACCTCTTCAAACCTAACCAAAGACTTGCCTGTATGCTCAAAGGAATTATATAAAGATTCAGGAGCGACTGAACCCAGAGCTATACCAGGCAATACTACTAGCGATCACCAAAGGATACTTAATGATATAACTAGAAGTGGTGGTGGTATTATTTACCTCCCCAAACATGAATTCATTTATTGTTTTTATTTATTTATTATCTTTTATCTTTAGCTTCTTCCACTTCCAGCACAATTCAAGACATCGCTAAACCAGTTTGACAAATTTACTCATTCTGAAAAAATAATATTGAAAAATGTAAAATGTAAAAATATTCTAACCCCATTTAAAAATATTACAACGCCCTTTAAAAAGCTTTATATTGGCCTGAAACCAATAAAAATTTGAATGCCAAAAAGGTTTAAAAAATAAATAACACCTACAGTTGTGACATCCGAGGAATTTATAGAATATCAGAAAAAGATAGAGACGGAGAAAAAGAAGAGGAAGAAAAATCAGAGAGGGTAAAAAAAGGCACAAGAACGATCATCAAAACAAACAAAAACAGTGAAATCAGTTGACAAATCTAAACCAAATTTAAAATTTAAATAATCGGACAAATAATGAAGAGGGTGATAGTAGCGAAAAGTATGTCATTGTCACATATGAAGAGGAATATTTTCCTGGATTAATCCTTAATTCAAATTCGGATGGTGTGGTTGTGAAAACAATGGCAATGAGTGGTGTTAATTGGAAGTGGCCCGAAAAGGATGACATACTAACATACAGTTTAGATGATATTATACGAAACATCAATTCACCAACGTTAATTACCATCAGGGCATTTATGCTGTACCTGAATAGACGCGTTTAGGAAAGTAGTTTGTTGTAAAATAACGTAGAGATAAGTATTTTGCATTTAAGTATGTATTTTTTTCTATCTTATAGTGTTTCTATGTTCATGAAGAAACTTACATGAGCTAGTCCGCTTTTGATTATCGTATTTT
The DNA here is from genome assembly GCA_036346205.1 of Vesta saturnalis. NCBI lineage: Eukaryota > Metazoa > Arthropoda > Insecta > Coleoptera > Lampyridae > Vesta > Vesta saturnalis. The sequence goes on along the minus strand of JARFJB010000542.1, from coordinate 2,948,683 downwards.
ACAAGTCCCTATAATGTATCAAGGTAAGTAAGAGTAATATTCTGCAATAAAAATGGCGGTCGGTAATTGGGGCAAAAATGGTCGGTAATAAGAAAATTGCTCAGAAACGGTCAGTAAACCGTACATATCATCAATCTGAGATACAACAAATTATTCACTTATTTTTGTAACGTAGAAATCAATATTCTTGTCATTTTATAACGTTTATTTTCTCAAAACTCTTCAAACTTCAAATAAGAAAATGAAGTTTTTTATCACAAACCTTAATATAACCTGTTTTGGAAAAAATCTTAGTTGGTCGGTGAAAGGTATATTTACCTAAACTCTTATAAAATAATTTTTATAAATATATGCCAGCATTAGTTGACTTTCCCGAAAACGGTCAGCAAACAAAATACGAGATAACTCTAATCGGCATCAACAGTAAAATTATCCACTACGAATTGTCGTAGTTGGCAGTCAACATGTTAAGCAACCAATGTACTGGAATGTTTTAAGTTCAATGGTAGACTAGTATACCAGAACTTTTAAATTTTTATCAAAGCATGGTAACATGAGTTACAAATTACAAATATGATTTAAATAAATATACAGGGTGGAAGAAAAGTACAACTTAATCACACCTAAATGATTTAATTCCGCAACACTAAAATTTGGAAACAATTAAATATTTAAAGGGTAACAAAGGCAGTGGGAAGACGTATGGGGGGGCTGGCCCTCTATTGCCTAACCAGTTGCCAATTTTTTAACGGTAAATTCCATTACCAGTGTTAGGTATTTTAAGTTTTGCTGTTCTTAAAGAAGTATGAATCACAAAAATAGCTATGTTTTAGAACTGGTTCATTTATTAAAAAGCACGGTGATTATTCACCATGTTAAAAAGATATTTTATTAAGAAAGAATGAGTATGAATGTTTATTTTATAAAAAGGCGAATTCGAAATCTGTTAGTTCAGTGCTCAAATGAACTCTCCACACTGCATTCCAATGGTGTTGGGTTGTTTTATAATAAAAAATATAAAACTGTAGTAATATTGATTAGATATGTCATAATGAAATTAATTTTTTTGTTTTAAGTTTTCAATAAAACATTGTAATCGTCATTTGTTTGTCTCCAAAACCCATGTACGTGCCTATGATCTTTACTTTAAAACTCAACAACAGGTACATTGTTCAAGGATTAGCAGCTATTGATACATAACTTTAGTTGTAATGATATAGCATGGAAATGGTATATCCTAAAACTAATTTAAGAAATCTACTAAATATTTAATACAAAATCAAATTCTATGAGCTTAGAAACATATTGCCATTGAAAATACTCAAAATAGTTTATTATGTTCTAATTGTTATACAAGATAGGGCGTGTTTAAGGTTGCTCCGCTTCTAGCTTTCGGAAGTGAAACAAATACGTGTTAAAATGACAACTGCTAAATCAGTAAAATAAGGGTAAACTTTTGAACAGATTTTTATACCCGGCGGTTTGAATGTTAATAATAATCTAACCACTATAAGTTCTGTAATGTCTAAATGGCTCTTTAGTTGACATAAGCGCGAAATAACATTTAGGATTGCTGTAGTATTGAATTTCTACGAAGAGGTACGGCTCTTTTAAACCCACGCCCGATGTGATTGTTAAAACCGGTAAAATTGTAAAGTAAACTTAAATCGTAAATAAATACCACCCTTTTGTCTAAGGATTGAACTGAAATAGGTAAAAATCTTTGCAATAACAATGAATTATAGAGGACTAATAAAAAATAACTTATTTTATGCCACAGTAGCGCGGGGTAAAGAAAGCAATCATAAGTACGCGTTTGTAGGAAAAGTACCAGATGTGATTCATCCTTGTAATGAACCCCTTTTTATAACAAATCCAAATGTAACCAACGTAATCCAAAGTAAAAAAAAAAAGCAAATAAATAAATAAAATAAACAAATAAGTGGCTCTAATTTGTACTCGAAATTCTAAATAAAAGTAATTAAATCATTTCTTTTATAAAATCAATGATAGCAAGTCGCGTTAAAGGACAATCTAAACTAAATACAAGTAGAAATATACTGAATAGATTTTATCAGTTTGAATATTACTAATAGACAAAAATAATAATAATCTAAACAGTAAAATTTTGTCAAATAAAAATACAAAGGACGTGACTATAAAGGGCAGATCCGTATTAAGTGGTAAGTTTTTGAACATTTTTTTCTTTTTGTTTTCAAATTTGAAGGTTGATCCAATTTTTGTTTTTGGTACTATATGTGTTGCATATTGTCTTATGGAATTTTTCGGTGACTACAAATTCAAAATTTAAGCTAAATTTTACCTTTGTTACTATATTTGATCTTAATTGTAATTAATGAAACCTAAAAGTAAACAATTAATGTCGGGAAAGCTAATGGGACCATTATGGTTATTTGTTGTTACCCTTCAATTGAATTTAAAAAAAAAAAAGAAACTTACGAGGATGGAAACCAACGTTTAAGATGTCAATAAAACAGATAAATAAATATTAAATTAAATAGCGAAGAAATAAATATAACTCGGAAAGCTAAATAAAAAATAATTGAAACATTTGGTCGCAAATAAATAACAGCATCCGGTGGCAGGCGCGTGAGTCAGGAATCGCGTAGGGAGCAATCTGGTTAAAACGTGATGTGATTGAAGGGTATGCCAGTGAAACATGTATATGTATATGTATATATACAGGGTCCGGCAACAAGAGCGCCTTCTTCTATATCTTCCGTTTCATATAAGCTAGATTAATAAAATTTGGGATAGGGTTATAGTTTAGTTGTGTGCATATTTTTAAATTATTCACCTGTATACAGGCTGTTTATTTAAAGATGACCAAACTATAATAAAAATTTTTTTAATGGAACACCCTGTATATTATTACTTTTTTGAATTCTACACATTGTTCCTAACAAATTCGCAATATATTTCCCTATCCCTAAATATAGCCGTTTTTGAGTTGTATCGATTTTTATAAAAAAAAATTGAAATTACAGAGATAGCTTTGAAAATGTACCTCCTTAACCATTGAAAAACAAAAGTTATCTAATTTATATCAGAACAAGTACACAAATAGAGCTTTCTTATAATGCAAAGAAAATGTCATAATTGCATACAGAGTGTTTACAATTGACTTGCCAATCAGACATTCCAACTAGTAAAAGTTTACTTTTTCAAATAGAACACCCTGTATATTATTCCGTTTTTGGTTGCTACATATTAACCCTTATCAATTCGATATACAATTCCCTATCCCTAAATATAGCCGTTTCCGAATTTTCAATTTTTCAAAATGTATAAGATTTTTGGATTTTTTTTTTAAATCCATGGCCTCGTATAAATAGAAAAAAAAACAGTGGAAAACAATTGTATTGCAAATTAAAAAACGCAACAGAAACTAATACACTATAATTATTAAAATTATTTCTAAAAACACAAAACTAATAAAATAAAAAAAAAAATAATTTAACGCTAATCATTAGCGATAATGATTTATAATAATTGTTCAAAATGTTGTCCGTTTTCTCGGATGCAGACCTGAAGATGATCTTTAAAAGATTGTTCAACTCGACGCAACAACTCGGGAGTAAAGCTATGAACAGCCTGTGTTATACGATTACGCATCTTCGGCAGTGGTTGGTGGTTCCCTATAGACAATACTTTTTATGTATCCCAATAAAAAGAAATCTATTCTGGTCAGATCAAGGGACCTAGCTGTCCACCTCACAGGTCCATTTCGCCCAATCCATTTATTTGGAAAGACTCTATTGAGATAATCTCTTACATCTGCAGAGTAGTCAGCAGGAGCGCCATCATATTGATACCACATTGTGGCTCTAATATCAAGAGTAATATTTTCTAATAAGCCCGGTAAATCGTTACGCAAAAAATTAAAGTACTTCTCACCATTCAAGTGTCCATCAAAAAAGAATGGACCGATGACATAATCCCCAACGATGGACCCCAGACACTTAAAGACCGCTTATGTAGATTATCGACTTGTCTTAATAAATGTGGATTTTCTGAGGAATAATAATGAAAATTATGTGTATTAACAAATCCATTCTTATGAAATGTTGATTCGTCTGTCCATAAAATATTATAAAAAAAATTTGGGTTTTGAGTAATTTTTTCTCTGGCCCAGTTACAAAATCTTACTCAATGATCGAAGTCTGCATCGCTCAATTCTTAGTGTAACTTAATATGATAGGGATGTAAGCAATTCTTCTTTAAAAGGTGGCCTACTGATCTCTCACTTATACCAACTATTTCACTTATGTCCTTTTGGCTTCTGTGATGATCCTCTTCGATGGGGAGAACCCTCAATTCACTATCTTCATTTGTAGAAGGTTTAACACATTCATGTTTGGAGTAATTGGCACATAAAGTTGCAATAAATCTACTCATATTTTGAAACGATCTTGCGTTTGGATGTCTTCTACCTGCATATCTTTCAGCATAAATTCTGATGGCCAATAAACAGTTTCTTTCTGCAGCACCCAACACGAATATCATATCAACTAACTCATTTTGTGTAAAATTCATTCTTGATTACTAACAATAACACTCGTAAATGGTTAACTACAGTTTTATTTATTTACGTCAAACATTCAATTTTTATAAGAAGCACACTTGATTTTAGAATTTTACTTGAAATCGAAGTAAATATTTGTTAAATTCTTGTTAACATGCAATGCCTCCAGTACAAAATTTGTAATTAGTCTTCTATCATAATATATTAGTTTCTGTTGCGTTTTTTAATGTATAATACAATTGTTTTATGATGTTCTTTTTTATCTATACGTGGCCATAGATTTAAAAATGTCTCAATAATCTTATACATTTTGAAAAAGTGAAAATAATTCTGAAACGGCTATATTTAGGGATAGGGTGTTGTATGGTGAACTGGTAAGGGTTAATATGTAGAAACCAAAAATGTAATAATATACAGGGTGTTTTATTTGAAAAAGTACTCTTTTACTAGTTCGAATAATGGTTGATTGGCAAGTCAATTATAAGCACCCTGTATGCAATTACGTTATTTTCTTCACACTATCTGTGTACTTATTCTCATATAAATTAGATAACTTTTATTTTTCAACAGTTAAGGAGGTACATTTTCAAAGCAAACTCTGTAATTTCAATTTTTTTTAGAAAAATCGAAATAACTCAAAAACGGCTATATTTAGGGATAGGGAAATATATTGCGAATGTTAGAAACAATGTGTAGAATTCAAAAAAGTAATAATATTATACTTAAATTTTTTTTTATAATTTCTGTCCTCTTTAAATAAACAACCTGTATTCGCCTGAATAATTTTAAAATATGCACACAACTAAACTATAACTGCATTCCAAATTTTATTGATGTAGCTTATATAAAACGGAAGATATAGAAGAAGGCGCTCTCTTGTTGCTGGACCCTGTATATATATATATATATATATATATATATATATATATATATATATATATATATATATATATATATATATATATATATATATATATATATATATATATATATATATATATATATATATATATATATATATAATATGCCATAAATTACAGAAAATTGAATTGTGCAGATTGTGAAAATCGCATAATTAGTTGCAATTCAAAATTAAATAGAATAAATGAATTATTTATATTAAGTAACAAACAAGAGTTTTTCTACGGGGCTTAGAAGTCCTAAAGAAGAAATTGTTCTGTACGCAAAATTAATTTTAAAATGCTTCCACAAAATATTTGATGCAGACAAACACTACATTTTAAAAACTAATTCCATAGAAGATATATGTACATGTAAGGAGCATTGTGACCATTTCACTGACTTGTTACTAAATGTAAAGTTATTTAAAGAGTGTAAATGGAATAAGTTTGCCTGCTCTACAAAAAATTTAAAATTGAAAATTTTACAAAACTCGTAAATTTAAAATACTTAACTTATATAATTTTAATGTAATAATTTAATTTCTTTGAAACTTTAATAGTTCATCTCCCTATTTTTAACTTGAATTTTACCTTACCTATAATAAAAATTTAACAATCTTTATTATGTTACTTTACTTTGAAAATGTATTAAATTAAAGAAAAGAATGGTTCAGTAAAAAATCTAAAATTATGTAGTAAGTTTTACATGACATGAGAAAAATGTATTTTATTAAGACATGTCCAATGTACTAAATTAAATTTGTAATATACTAAACTTTGTATTGTAAACAGAAAGCGGTCTTGCGTTTGTGTTTTTGTTATATGAGACGCATAGATAACTTGAGACTCTTTCAATCAACGCCAAAACACATTCAGCATGCATTACTTTACCAATTACGAGTCTATACTTAGACAATTAACATGATAAACCGTAATTAGAGGAGTTGTTAAAATATGTAAATCAACCTCAAACGCCTAAAACATAGGTAATACGCACAAAGTTTAATAAAAGCATTGATAGAGCTATCTGTAGTACTTATCTGTGACAGAAACTTTTGAAAGTGTTGATTTGAGGAGGAGTGCTAGAAGTGCAGCTTTTCCAACATGCCTACCTGTAATACGTGAACAACCAAAGGAAATATCCACAAAAAATATAATCACCTTTTTCATTTTCATTAGCAAAGTTTGTATTCGCATTCTCATTTTGTGAGTTAATATAGTTTAGCTCTGAGCTACTGACATTCTTATTTTCTCTGTAATAATTTAGAATTATTTTTATTTTTCAATTTGTTAGAAGTGTGTGAATTTTTATAAAATCCAATGTTTAAAAAGATTAAAAACAGAGTAGTGTTTATTCGTCAAGAAAGATTGTCAGCCAAACTAATATAATCCTGAAAGTTACCAATCGATTTTACTAACTGAGAGACGCATGTTACCTATAAGGTAGGAAACAACATGTTACTGTTACTAGCTAAGGGTTAAGTATGATCATTTAACTATATTAATTTTTGTAAACGATTATCACAATTATAAATGATTATACACGTTTTTTAATTTGAGTAGCATAAACAACAGGAAATCATTTAAAAGTAAAACAGCTCCTGTTACAGGCAAGTTTAAATTTTATTTGCGATGACTAAAGAGAAGACGCAAACAAAAATTCGATAAACGTTTTTTTAAATAAATCTTTCACTCAATGATTAAACTAAACGTAACCTAAGGGCTCTTTTTTGAGGATAATACCTACCTTTGGATGCATCACTATAACGGTGTTCACGAGATGAGCGCACTTCAGCTTTAGGATCAGGAACAGGTCGACTTCTATCACCACGAATGGAATGATAATGAGGACTGCGGTCTCTTTCCCTATCAGAATAATGAGAATCCTTACCAATCCTATTACACATTAATAATAAGTCAAAATTAATCTTAAATAAAAAAATTACCTAGAATTGTTAATAGAAGACCTTCCATCACGAACATCCCTTTCATGATTAATGCTAAAGACAGAACTACCCTCGTACTTTGTAATGGATGTTGGTGCATCTCTTGGTAACGCAGTTTGAGAATGAGAACGATCAGTCTCATACTCACGATTATGCTTTGAAAATGGTTCACGTTTATCAAACTCAACTCTGGATTTGAATTCCTTCGAAGTAGATCCAAATTTTTTCGAAGAAGGTGATGGTGATTTACCACTAGTAAAGTTTAAGCATTATTACAACTAATTTAATTTGCAGTGTAACTAACCTAGGTGGTTTAAAATGCATCTGGGAGGATTCATTGTAGTATTTGTCAGTTGTCACACGTTTGCGATCATATGCGTCCTCTCTGTAAGAGCTTGGTCTTTTCATGGCACGAAGATCCTCTTCCTGCAATCTCATTTTGACTCGTTGAAGATGCAATTTTTCTAATTCCAACTTTTCACGTTCAATCTTTTGTCTCTCACGTTCCAATCTAATAATTTCGGCCTTCTCTCGTTCCAATTTTTCTCTCTCGAAACGTAATTTCTCTCTTTCACGTTCTAAACGAACAGCTTCAGAACGTTGCAATCTGTCAATGTCACGTTGTCGACTTGCTTCTTGACGACGACGACGACCTTCTTCTCTTAAAATACGTTCACGTTCTCTCAATCTTTGCCTTTCACGTTCCTCCTTAACAATAAACATATTTTAATCAGTATTTTAATACAAAAATCCAATTTTTTTAATTGAGCATATAAGTAACTCACAAAGAGTATCTTAAAACATAAGGGCATATGTGGTGTTCATGCAAAAACAAATTTTATGTATAGTCTTTCTAACTAAAATATTCAGAACATTGATACATTCAGAGTAGAAATAATTACAAAAATTCAGAGAACATTGAAAATAAATAATAAATTTTAAGATAGACGCAGTATCAATCAGATTCCAAAATTAAATTACTACCATTGATTAACAATTGAGAGAAGATCCGCAACCTTATGGAAAGGAATGTACTGCATTTATCAATTCGACGTTGTTGGTATCTACGTCGTTCACCGTGACAACTTTTATTGTGGTGTATTGTGATGCTTCACATGTTTCATATTTTTAATATATAAACTGTATGGTTAAGTGATTACTGTAGTTAAGTATTGTAAATAAAAATCGACAATGGCAGCTGGTAGTATTTGTGTATATAAATTGTAAACATTCTTTAAAAAAAAGAAGAGATTTAAGTTACTTTAAATTTCCTATTAATGATGAAAAGAGATGTGACGAGTGGAAGAAAAACTGCGAGAATATTAAAGTAATTGAAATGAACAATAAAGTCTTAAAACAACAATTAATTTGTGAAGAACATTTTAGTTCCAAACTTATTTTGCAGAATGCAATACCTTAAAAATTCATAGTTCCAGATGAAGGCATGTAATTATAAAATATTATTTTTTAAATCAAAGTATATTAAATGAAATTGGCTGAATGATAAATTAAAAATTTTAACGATTCAAAACAAACCAAGTTGGTGCAATGTTTATATCTATATTTTGGTTTGTTAGTTAACTGTAAATTAAAAAAATCTGCCAAAAGAAATGCAAGTATACTACTTGCAGATAAATGGAACAGCAAGTTAACACATTCATCCCGAAGCTAAAAATTAACAAGCGATCTCAGAGCCGACAATGAGCAAAGTTAATGTTTAACTCAAACATGTTTATGTGAATTATTTGTGTTCAAGCTAAATATATATATATATATAATATTAGTCATCTTTGTTCTATTTTTTCTTGTACCATCGGTGGTATAAGTCGGCTAGAAGGAAAACTTTCACAGCGGACTACCACAGATGGTACAAGCGTCAAGTATCGATTTTATGATATAACCTTAAATTTTTGTTTCAGTTTGTGAACAGTAGTAAAGATGACTTCAAGAGGTAAAAAACTGGTAGCATTAGTGAGATGCGATGAATCAAGTGAAACTCAAAACATTACAAAAGGACAAAGCGAAATGCACAAAGTGAGACTAAATGTTGTTAGTGAACATGTAAACATTGTGACAAAACACGGTGAAAATGATATCGTGACAAATGAATTTCCTGAACTTCCAGGGCCTTGATCGAGTAACAATCAGTATTTTTCGACGTCAGAAGAATCTCATCCTTTCAGTAATTCAGAAGATGAATATTTGCCATCTGAGTTGTCTTTGTCAAACCATTCGTAAGATATAAGTAGCAACAGGGAAGATACTGCACCGAAGACCTGTACTCGTAAAACCATTTCGAATAAACCTATACTGGAAAAGATTTTTGATTTCTCGGGACAAGAACAAGTAAACTTGGACAATACCCTATTATTTAATCCATATCGGATTTACAGAAATTTTATAACATACGAAATTTTAGACATAATAGTTGAAGAAACTGATAGGTATGAGTACATCTGCAGTCACCACGCCCCCGCCCTTTTGTCCGCAAGTGGAGACACAAATCGCCAAGAAATAAAACAGCTATTGGCTGTTCTAATCATTATGGGAATATTTCATTTACCACAAATGCGTTTGTACTGAAGTAATAATGAAATGTTTGGTAGTAAGCTAATTCAGAAAACTTTTTCACAGAATAGATTTGATTGGTTGATAAAAGTTTTCCATGTCTCAAATAATATGGACCCAACAACCCATACAGATAGATTGAATAAAATAAAACATATTACCAATCGTAGTTACAAACAGTTTCAAAATATCCTCTCGCAATAAAAAAAACTATCAGTACTTAAATAAGGAATTAATAATTAATTGCTACTATCGTTTGCCCTTTAGATTCTTCACCTGTGATTATAAAGGAATTAAGGACTTCCATCATTGACGGATTCAGAGGCATCATCACCTTCACCTAAAATTAGAACCCTTCCTTGTGGCAGGACAGTGATTCGCGCGAATCCTGCGTCAGTGGCAGAATTTTGAAAATGCTGTTCCCAAGCACATCAATATTTTTAACACCAAAATGTAGGAAACTTAAATCTAAGTCACGTATAGTGCACAAAAAATTGAAAAGCAAGAAATTTACCACCAAAAACGTTGTTGAAAGGTCGATGGTTAATAAAAGTGTAGCTGTAAAGATTTTTATAAATATGCAATTATTTCACAGAAAAAACACTCCATGGTCATATAATCTGAACAGGCAGCGATATCTCTATATTATAAACCACGAGGGTGTTATAAATATATGCGGAATAAATTAGGTTTTGTTTTACCATCAGAAAGAACAATTCAATTGTGGTTAAAAATTTCCAATTTAGTAACCGGCGTCACAACAAATCTAACACAAAAGTTGAGACAAAAGTAAAAACAATGAATGATGACAAGAAACTATGTGTGGTTATGTTGGATGAAATTTCTCTAAAAAGAAAATTAGAGTTCAACAAATTTCAGGATATCGTTGGAGGTTACGAGGATCTTGGTCATTTAGGGGGTGATAACAAAGTTGCTAATATCGCTATGGTAGTTTATCTGAAAGGGCTATTATGCAATTAGAAAATCCCCTTTTGTTATTACATATCTTCGGGACCAATCAAGGTGGACAATTTAAAAGATATAATTGTTACAGTTATTAAAAAATTATTAAATATGTATTTAAAACCTATGGTTCTCATTTGTGACCAAGGAACGAACAACAGTAGTGCTTTGGCAAAATTAAGTGCTTCTAGTGAAAACCCTGCAATATACATAAATAATACAAAACTATTTACATGTTTTGACACCCCGCACTTACTGAAAAGTCTAAGAAATAATTCAAATTTAAATTTCGTGGTTAACAAAAACGCAGTATCTTGGAGTGACAGTTGAAGAAATTGATGAGTAGTACAAATTCTAGAGCTTCGAGCAAAATAACTCTAATTCACATGAACCCAAACACCTTTCCAAAAATATGGGTAAAACTTGCTACGCAAATTTTTAACCACACCATATCTTCTACAATAAGAACTGTTTCAAAACTACGTCAGTTTGACAGTTCAACGTGCGAAAATACTGGGAATTTTATTGAAGAAATTAATATATTTGATTCTCTTAATAGAAGAACATTAGAAGATCCTAATCCTCATCGAAGACCCTTGTCCAGATATAGAAATATCTTCACTAAGTAATTTGGAAAATGAGTTAAAGTACTTTAGTGATAATCACGTGTATAGAGATGGGAAAGTGCACAATAACATTTATTGCATAGATGGTTTTAAGTGGACTGTTCGATCAATATTACTATTGTGGAATGATTTAAAAAAAGAAGGGGTGAAGTATTTAATAACAGGACATATTAATCAGGATGCGTTAGAAAATGTTTACTCAGTATTTCGCAACAGACGCAGATACAATCCAACACCTTCTGTTCATCAATTTAGAATATCTATGAACAAATAAGATTACAAACGGGAGCTGATTCTGCAAATTGCGAAACAGACGAAGCTGAAACTTTAGAATTGAATAACCAACTGTTGGAATCAGATGTCGAATTACCAAATAGTACTTTAAACACACATCAACATATTATGGAAGTGAGTGCTAGTGACGGTGGTAATGATAATGAATCTATCATACAAACAAAATCAGTTGGTCCTACGAATTTGGAATCTTGTAGCATTGTGTATCTAGCTTGTTATTTAGTATTCAAGCTGCTTAAAAAATATAATTGCACGTTGTGTAGTGAAAGACTAGTGAAGTGCGAACAAAGTTTGCTTTCTGAAAACGAACTATTGTTATTGTGCAAAGATTATGGAACAGAGAAACTACCCATTTAAAAAGACCATCTGACTCTTTTGTAGAATTTGAATCTAAATTACTAGTAATAACAATTTCTAATTTTTTTTCAGATCCTTTTTCTTGTACTTATTAAAAGTTTAAGAGTCAGTAACTAACTAGCTGTAAAGGCATTGCCAAGAATCCTTACGTGTTTCTAAAAAAAACTTTTGAAATTTATTTTGCAACTTCATCAACAGAACAAAGATAAGATATAATGCTCTAAAGGTATTGCCAAAAATAATTACACGTTTTTCAAAACAAATTTTAAAGTGTTTTACAACTTTTTCAACAAAACATCGAATTGTATTCAACTTTGAAAAATAATTATATTAAGAAACGGTCATTTTAAATAATTAAGAAAATGTCATTTTTCAGCACATATGGAATCCTGATAATGATATATCTGCGAATAAAAATGAAATTGTATCAAAAGTTGAAAAATAGTTATGGAAAAGTTACTTTTCAGCACATTTAGAATCCTGATAATTCAAATTCTTTTAAAAACAGAAAAGTACAAATAATGTCGTAAGGGACGATTTTTTAAATCATTTTCACAATCGATGTCTTTTCACCAAGGTTTATTTATTCTTTTTTTAACATAATTAGGTATTTGGAGATTTTGTTTGAAATAAAATTTAATATAAGCTTGAGCCACTATCGTCAATAAGGTTTCTTAATTATAAATATGTATTTTTAACGCATTATTTCAATGATAATAATTAAATTACTAAGGTTGATTGAATGAGATCAATGGTGGTAAGTATTAAAAATGTATATCTGTAATTTATGGTTTATAAATTTTTAAACGATTTGTAAAAAATTCAATTTCACACTTTTAAAAGAAATAAAAATGATTCTATTGAATTGTTTTCTTAACTGCTATTATGCATGTAACCTGCTGAATCGTAAACAGCTAGAGCATTGTCAATTTGTAACACTAGCTATAAGCAAGTTTTAGAATGGTTTACTGAAGGAATCACTTTCTTTCTTAGCATACAGTTTATGGGCTGGAGGGGTACATTGCGGTAGTATACTAAGCAGAAAAGTGGTAGGGGACTAAGTACACTTTGTAGCGTTAACATTGCGTATCTTCTCCAACTTATTCAATGTTATTACCAAATAGTCCGTGGGACACCACCCTTTTTGTGAAATGATTAATACATACTTGAAACTTCGTGAGTGGCTTCCTTTTGCCAAGTCTAACAAACTTTCTCTCTATGACTTTTTTCGAAAATGCTGCATTTTCAAGTGAGCCTGATCGAAATACATGAGTTTTTCTTTCTTGATGAATACATACTTAGTTTTAATGCATTTAAAAGATAATTTAATAAGAAATTCGAAAAATATTTTGTCCGACAAAAATACTGCACCGATGAGCTTGTTCTACAACCATGAACATGCCGTACTTAACACGTTGACTGCGGCGTGATTTTGGTGCGGTAACCATCAACGTTGAACAACTTTTTTGGTTAAATTAGTTTGTGATAATTGAAATTACTCATTCTGATCATTTTTAACATTTTTTCTTAAAAAAATCTATATTTGATATGAAAACGCGGATCCGCGACGCGTACAATTTAAACTCAATGTTAATTAGAAAAGTAATTTGCACATTCTAAAAAAATAATATAAATTCTAGTAAAAAGCGCACTTATCGAACTCAAATCAATAGGAACAAAAAATATTTCACTTAGAAAACTAAGTCAACAATAAAAATAATACTGTAAACAAACTACTTATCGTACATAGAGACCATTTTTTGGTATCAATAGAAACGTAAAATAAATTCTAATGATAAATATAAAAATAATAAACTAACTTATCGAACACAGGAGCTGTTATAGTAACAATAGGAAGAAAATATTTCACTTAGAAAACTAAGATAATCCTTTTCTTGATTGTGATAATGCTGAAAACACTGTACGCATAATGCAGGTCTAGAAGGACAACTTGCACATTCATAGGTGGTATCTTTTCGAATTTTCTTTCGGGGGACACATTTTGCATACTCTCCTATTGGTCTCATTTTTGGAACCCTTTCCTGTTGTTTTCGGCACGTTTGATTTTAATTTGCTTGATGTTATTTTTGTTATTGTACAGAATCAGAGCCACATATAACGTCTAGTTGAAAATCATACAGTGAGGTTTTCTCGAATATCTGTTGTAACACATGGGTATTCAATAAAATCTGCTGAAGGAAAATCAGTCCGATTTTCTTGTACCACTGAATAGTTTTTCGTTCACAAGAATAATAGGAAAGCATTTGATCTTTTTATCAATGCCACTCATGCTTTCATTGTATTTAACAATCCGGAGCTTTATTTTTCTCCTTACGGTTTTGACACTGGATCATATTAATGATACATCACACCTATCCTTCCACTTTGCAACTACTACACCGTTATTATATCTGGTTACAGTTTGTTCTTCTGTTAGCTTCGTCTTTTCCACATCGACTGTTTGTTTGTTCTTTATGTACTGGTGAAATCTAGGTCTTCTGCACCACAAAATCATTGATTCATCAAGAGATAAATTTTTGTAGTTGATAAATTTTGAATAGTCTGCAATACGGTTTGTTTTCCATGTGCCCATGTGAAGAAAAAGTCCGAAAAATACTTGCAAGTCAACTCTGGTTATAGGCTTCCAAGTTGTTATTCTTGGTTTCTCGCTCACTCCTTCTAAAAACGTTCCCACTGCGTAAAGATTAGTTTCTTCTATTATAAAATTGTAGAATGTATCATCCGCTATAAAGTGGAAAAAAAATCTATCGGATTTGGATCTGGAACAGGTCTCAATAATCCTGCATTTTTAGAAAATTGAATATTTTTCATTTCACCGTCGTCTTTCCAATCATTTGGATTTATGGACAGAGGTTGTGGTGCTAAATTATTTATTACTTCATCATCGGACTGATCTGCCTCTGATGAAGATGCGTCATCCATATGTGCTGGCTGAAATTCGTCCTCAAGAGTTTGAATCTTTAGCCTCACTACATGAATTATACAAATAATATTCAATTTCGTCGCCAGTAGGGTTATTTTTATTTTTAGTTTGCAAGCTGGGTCGCTGATGGACTCTGGATCATTTTCCATTTCAAAAAAATCCTCTCGCCCTTTCAAAAATTAATAAAATCGTGAACGATGTCGAAAATATAAGCAGCTGAATAGTTTACGTGCATGTTGGCCAGAATACAACAACATAGACCGAGTGCTAGCCAAGCACTAAAGTAGTATCAACGCAATGGCATATAATGCGGATCTGCGTTGTCAGCACTATGCAAACGCCCTACTTAACACAGTTCCACAGTCACGTGTTATGCTTTTTTCTTTTTCAATACATACACAGTTCACTTTTGCTGAATTGTTTAATAATGATTAATGTTATCAAGTGGTCATAGTGTCCGACAAAATCCCTGCTGCGTTGTTTCAGACCGATAGCTTAAATATGACGTTATCACGAGATTATATTTTCTGATTAATGCATGTCGGACAAAAAAAGCACTTGATAGATTAGTACAAGTTATAACATTAAATTGTATTGTCCTCAATAATAAGCTGTAAATTTCAAGAAATAAGTTCAAAATACACACATGTATTGTAAAATTTCTTGAAGAATTTAGTTTTTTAATATTTGATCTAACTTCTCAATAAAAATGTAGAAAGTCTCTACGAAACGTTTCAAAAAGTTGCTTTGGTATGTGTGAATCCTTGCGATACTGCAGGCTCACATTCCATTAATATAAGTAATTTGATTGTAATCACATTATATTTAGAATTTGCATCAGTTCTACATACATAAAGACAAAATTTACATTGATTGGGGCTTAAACCATGATGGCCCAGTTGGTTAGTGTGATACTCTAGCAAAGTACAGGGTCATAGGTTCAAATCCTACTACGGGTAAACTTTTTATTTATGTATTTAATAAAATTAATAATTTTTAATAAATATAATAGACGGTAATCGACCCAAATTGGGAAATCGTCGTACAACGGACAATAAACCCAATTTAATGAGGTGCAAAAAGGGAGCCTTCTGGTTTGTAAAGAGCTTTCATTTTGTTGCTTAGGCTATTTGTAGTTAAATCAGAACGATAGAGTAAAAACTATATAGTGGAAATATATCGAACAATTATCTACTAAAATCATTACTTGACAAAGGAAAATTAGAAGAGTATTCAACTACACAAGAGTATAAGAAAAGATAAGGAAAATAGTAGAAACACGGTACCTCATCTGAAGAGAGATTTTTAACCTATCTGAGGCCCCTTTAGCGGACAAAGAAACGCCAGCATTACTTAATCAGTTGCAACGAAAATAAGTTAAAAATTTTTGTTTGTGTTAATAAATAAAACTTTTTGTGTCGAAACTTTACATTTGTTTACCATAATTAAACAACAATTAAACAAAAATAATCGTTTAATTCTGATAAAGATTTTATTTGTTATATGTTAGTTTTAAAAAGGTTATTATAGATTTAGGCTCGACTTTATAAATATTTGTAAACATATTAATGCATGTCCGTTCAGAATTTGAATTTAATTAAATGAGTATAACATTTGATTTACTTTTATTGCTAAAGATTGTTAATATACCAGCTTACACAATTATTGAATATATAAGAACAGAAAGAGACCAACTCAATAGGAATGCAGATAATAAATAAATCGAAATGAATATAATTTTAGGTAATGATAACAGAAATCATTTCTTTATCTTAACTTGAGTTAGTCGTTGCAACGAATTAAGAAAGGAGTTAGTAAACATAAAGCTTAAAATTCATTTACACAAACCGAAATTAATTAACAAGCAAAGTAAAAAATTAACTAGTAAATGATATAAATTGAACCCATTCAGTTTTAATAAAACGCAATAAAAAATAATCATCTCAGGTATTACATTTTCTTTAATAATGTTGATAATATAAAAAGGTTTAAAAGAACTGGAATCTTATTCTTTGGAGCGGGTAAAATAAACGAAAGTAATATCTAAGGGTATTACACACGTTGTAGTATGTATTGAAAACGAAAAATGCTTAAGTACGGCATGTTCGCAGTGGTAGACAAGCTCATCGGTGCCGTATTTTTGTCTGACACAATATTTTTCGAATTTCTTATTAAATTACCTTGTAAATGCATTCAAACTAAGTAGGTATTCATCAACTCATGTATTCGGCATATTTCGATCGGGCTCATTTGAAAACGCAGCACTTTCGAAAAAAGTCGTAGAGAGAAAGTTTGGTAGACTGGCCAAAAGGAAGCCACTTACGAAGTTTCAAGTATGTATTGATCATTTCACAAAATGGGTGCTGTCCCACGGACTAAAAACTGGAATACTACAATATAAAGTTACGACACATGGAAAATACAGATAAATTACAGAAAGAAGGAAGGATAAATGTAAAGTAGTATAAATATTAAATACAAAATGTGGATACACTATACACAGAATTGTGATAAAACCGCACCTTAATTTTTTCAAATGTTAAAATATCATGACTACGTCTTTGTTTCTTAGATTTAGAATCTGCACGTTGTCCTCCTTTCTCACTGTGTCCTCGACTTCTTGACTTCTAAAAAATATAATTAATAATAATTTTAAAATGTATAAGTATAATATACCCTTTTGCCATCCTCAGGTTTAATATCAGATGCTGGTTGTTCAGATTTATCATTTTCTTGTTCACCTTTCTCCTCCTTCTTATCCTTTTCTATATCATCCTTCTTAGGTTCTTTTTTGTCACCATCTTTTTGATCTCGTGATTTAGATTTGTGAGAACTACGGCTACTTCTCTTACCATCTTTAGAATCCTCACTTTTGTGTTTTGAATTTGATCTAACAGACGTCATGTGATCTGGGCGGACCTAAACAGAGACCTTTCAATAAAAGCTGGTCTCACAATTCTTAATCCATAGATATGCATATTAACAAAAAATTTGAACAAGCGCAACTAAATTAACCAAAAACTTGTCTCCACATACAGATGCAGTGTGATGGTCTAATGATTGGTTTCAAATTTTTAAATGAAATAGAATTAAAAATTAATTGTTCATACGTAACAAGGGTCAAGATAATTATAAGGAACTTTTATAAGAGCTTTTGTATTTGTAAAGTTGGGAAAATTTTTATTGTAAAAATTTGTAAAAGGTCAGTTTCAAGCACTTTACATCAAGAGTTGGTTAAAGTATAATTACTTGCTATGAGATTTGAACTAAAGGGGATCAAAATTAACATTTAAACAATTTTAAACTCCTTCGTACACTTTTTTGACAAGCCTTTAGAAAAATTTCCAAGCTGGCCGACAGTGAAGGTGTCAGCGAAAAGTCGGAAAGTATAAACTGTGTTTGTTGTAAGAAATTGGCAAAAGCCACTGCAAAATATAAAAAGTGCTCTTATGTAGTGGAACATAAAAGGTATGAAAATATCAGTGGTAAATAGTAGTTCTGATCACGATGAGTCATTGGGCTCCTTACAAAAATTTAACATGTTCGTCACTACAAGATAAAAATCAGGTACTACAGCTCCGTAGCAGACGTCATGTCATGGGAGGAAAGGAAGATGTACTAAAGTTTTTACTGATGGCTTTAGCTAATGACCAAAATTTACGACCACCCAAAGGACATGAGACTAATTCTTTGCATTACGTTCTTCAAACATCTTTTTGGCATTGGTAATGGTGCTTTTGCAACTATTCCTTGCGGCAATATAGTGTGCGTCATTTTCGACAGATTTATTGATTCCCATTTGGTATAGAGTTTATACTTTTGCATCAGTGCAAGCCCTATTAAACCAGGGTTGGGAACGGGCATGACCTACACGATTACGTTTTCTGGGAATGTATAACTCCATATCCATCAAGATAACTTCAGTTATAGAAAGAGCAATGTTTGAAGAGGAAGACCGTTTAAAGCAATACTCACGCCGGGGGAAGAATGCAAAAAAAATCTCGCCGTTCGTTCCAGTTAGCTGATTTAAAACACCACATAGTTCTATCTGTTTATCGGGTAACAAAGGAAGTTATTTCGCTTAGGCAGTGGTCTGATTGACCAAGTGGGGAAAGACTCTTGTTTTATAGACAAGTGGGTCCAGGAGATGTGGAGTATGGTTAGGGTTGTCAGGGATTCTGGTTGGTTCCGAAATGATTTGTGTGAGATCACAGAATACAGCAAATGCTTCTGCACTATAACCTGTCGGATTAGTGGAAGATGAAAATTGAAGAAAGATTACAAACTGAGTTAAGTCATCCCTCTATCTGGGAGTTAATTGATGGATTACGCAAAGTCCAGAAAAGTCGAGATATTTATTTAGACCAGCTTACTGCAGATCAACTCCCTCCGAAAATTAAAAATATTGGGGCAATGAAGAAAGAATACTGCGAATTATAAATGAATATCAAAACAATTAAGAATTATATAGAATATTTGTGAGCAATTGCTCACAATTATCAATTTCATTTTGATTGAATTCATTCTATTATTAATCACGTTTTGTTTGACTGCCGTTGATTGGGGGTAAAACAACCTGCGGCGAAACGGATAGCGGCGAAATGGCCGTGACTAAACGGCGGTGACGAAATGTCCTAGACCCTGTAGGGAAGGTTGCTGATAAGTGTCTCTGTATGAATGATTATAGATTGGGTGAAGATTAATGGACAAATTTCTGAGGAAGATGTAATAACAAAAACTTTCCGCGTCAATATCAGTTTCAGGTCCAAATAAAATCATATTTGTAATACTTCTTGCCTTTTTGGCCATTGTTTCTTAATTAAAACACTGTCAACTTCTAATTTAAAGCACTGTAACACAACGACTGTATCACCAAAGTGTTTATAATAATAAAACAGCAAAATTAAATGTTTTTAACTCAAAACTACAAGCCACCCTTAATATATCACTAAAATACGTTGTAATTGTAAACAATGCTCATACGTGACTGAGCTTATTATTTTTACATTCGATGTGTGTCATTACAGTCACGCGCATTAGGTATGTTAGCAGTGGATTGTATACGGAAGGATATATTTTATTACAAGAACATTTTTAGCGCTTGGGGTCCGGTTTAACCTTAATATTTTTTAACAAACTTTTTTTACATGCTTGTGGGTTGTCCACTGTTGTTTCGGGTCAACTCAACTCCTTGTGTCCGCCAAAAAAGATCAATCATTTCCTGTTGTAAGTATGAATGGCTCAGTTCTTAAGTTTTCAGACTCTATTACTCTGTTGGGTATGACTGTATCTTCAAATCTCTCATGGGTTGACTATCTTCTGTCAGCTACCAAAACAGCTGCTGGTAAAATAGGCTTTTTGTACAGATCTAAGCAGTATGTTACCTCTCGACAACTCCTTCTGTTGTATAAGGCCCAAATTCGGCCTCATCTGGAATATAATTCTCACCTGTGGGTTAGTGCTCCCCAATACGCTCTCGATATCGTTAATCGTATTCAAAAGAGAGTGATTACGCTTATAAATGATCCGTCCTTAACTTCTCACATTCAGTCCCTTGAGCATAGAAGGATGGTTTCAGTTCTTTCTTTGTATTATCGTTATTACAATGGCTATTGTGCTGCTGAATTATATTCTTTGATCCACATTTTTCTACACGGCTTTTAAACTCTGGAATGAACTCCCTAGTTCCTGCTTTCCTCTCACTTATGATATGAGAAAATATAAGAGCTGTTCATAGGCATCTATTGGCAATTCATTATCCATCCTCCTAAGTGTTCCTGAGTGCTTTAGCACGATAGGCCAAATTCAGCCTGTTCAGGTCCACAATCATAAAAAAAAAAGAAAGAAAAAAGCAGTACCAATGTAATACTAATATTTAGGATTGTCATTAAAGGTAATATTCTAGTGTAAAATAATTCTACAAGTTGGCAGAATCATAAATAAAATTACAATATTGCAACCAAGATATCTGTCATTTATTGTCGTTTATTATTGTGTTTGTTAGTTCCATTTCGTATTTTATTCTATTTCGTTTTTGTGAAACTGTTCTTTTCTTTGTGTTATTTTCCGTTGAGTGACTTCACCTAATATGTGTCCCAAGCATTTAGGCATTCGTGGAAGGGAACTGGTTGGTTTGTTAACAGATTTCCTTGAAAAAGAACGGGATGCAAGGGGCCCATTTATTCCATTGACTTCTATACGAGAGGTACTGTATTGTTTTACAATGTGTGTAGTTAATCTAATCGTAGCCTTGTTGTAGAGGGTAGTTGTAGCTTAAAACATCAATATTGCTACTGTTAGTAGAATATCGCAGTCTCTTAAAAAGCATGAAGTAGTTCAACCAGTCGCTACATCTCGTGTGCACCCGAAACCCATCACCAATGTTGACAACTTCTGCCAGAATGCGATTCTAAATTTGATTTACAGAATGTATGAGAATCGTAAGTGGATATCAATTTATTGACATTGTAGCCAATGAATTTTTGTTTTGTAGGCAAACATATTACCGTACAAATTTTATGGAGAAATTAAAAAACGCTCAACTTTTTGAACGATGTCGAAGGTCTTTACATACTGTATTACGAAACATAGATTTTCAATGGGAAAAAAATGACCCTGGATGGCAAAAGGTTGTTAAAAGAATGTTCATTATATTTGTAAATCTTTTGAAACATCAGATATAATTTGTTTTCATGACTGGATATTAAAATGGCTTTTATTCCTGTGCAAGAATTGACATTTAATTCAAAAACAAAATTAGATGGCAAAGGTTGGTTCGAAATAATGTTCATGGAATATTTTATTATAATTTTGTCATTAGATATATCGTTCTTCATGCTGGATATAAAATGGCATACCTGATGCAATTGATATTTAATTCAAAACACCAAATTATGATTATCACAAAATGACCAAAATTTTTGACAAAAAGTGAACCATCCGTTATTCAAGATTGGTTGATGAAACAAAAAATTCCATTTGACGTGCATTTTTTAAAAACCGAATTATTACAAGTAGTTGCACAGTACGTATAAAGTATTACAATATTATTAAATCACTTTATGTATAATTGTAAAAACAAACCACCAAAACTATTTGTTGTGGATCAGCTAGCGGAAAAGTATGGTCATAGAGTACTTCGACTTCCTCCCTATCATTGCATGTTTTAACCCGATTGAACATATATGGGGAATCACAAAATGATATTATAATAAACACATAGGTAGGGATGGAAGCATTAGTGCAAGTGCCACCAGAAATGTGGGACAACTCGATCCAACATACTGAAGGTCTTGTTCAGCAATGGTGGGATCATGAAATAAAGTTCGATCATGGTGATATTGCACCTATAATAATTCGTATAAATCAAAACGAATTATCAGATAGTGACAATAAAGATATTAGTGATTAAGTAATTGAACATCATGTGAATTATTTCTTTTCATCGGCTGGTTATTCTAATAGTTTTTTAAGGAATTTACTGTGAATTGTACCCAACTTGTTTCAGTGCAATTTGTTTTAATTAGTTGTACAGTGTGTTAAAGTGATACCTATTTGTAGTTGTTATATGTCGAAAATATTAAATTTACTTTTTTTATAAATTGGACTTGTCTCGTCAACAATTAACAAAGAAATAAATAATTGCTCTATTTTATTTTTACATATTTAACACGTTCGCGCCATGTACCCACCGATGGTCATTCTCAGACCAAATCAAGTAGTGTGACCACTGGTCGTCACGTAACAACCAAAATTGATCAACCCCATGGGTAGACTCTGCAACCTCTTTGAAAATTAAGATGTCCAATAGTGCGTGGGCAGGTGAGGCTTAACATGTTACAAATGCACACAAGTACTTTCCACCGATACGTTTAGTCCCGTTGTTGCTGTTTGTCATTCACATAACGATCATTTCAGATTAAACAAACAATTAAGAAACTTTTAACTGCTCAAGCTTTTTATTCCTTGGATGCATTTTGTGAGCACAATTTTAAGTAAGCTAAAATTAATTTAGGTGTCACTGTTTTATATTTTATTCTGTAACTTTGACATGTGTAAATGGATTAATCCCATAATCACACAAATAAATTAAGAAAGCAATTACGCTTATCCTAAAGGAACTGTAAAGAACCATAACCTAAAATAACATAATCCATATGATAACACTGTTGACATTTTATCATACTGGTGATGAGCAACGCTTTTTGCTTTGCCCGAACTTTAATGATTTGGATCATTTAACACAACCTTTGTGATGTGAAATATATATAATTTACCTAATTTTTATTTTTTTTGTATATAGCAATAAGTTTTTTAATAGAGTAATTTTGTGATAAAAATAACATAACCTCATTTTACTCCTAAACTATGCAAAATTAAAAAAAAAGTTTTAGATAAAAGTATCTCACTTTCTTGAGGAAAATCCAAATATGTAATGAAAGATAGTGTTCCATTTAAATTTTTCGAGTTGACATCGATTCCAACTTACACCCTGTATATATAAAAAGTAAATAATTTAAAAATTTTAATAAATCCAAACAACTCTTATATAACATTTTTTTTTTATCTGTTATAGATTCTGAGATAAGACATAGGGACATCTGTACATCCTATGTGCAGTGACTGTCTTCATGACGGACCAGGAAATTAAATTATATTTAAAAAATTGAGGTTTTATTCTTTTCATATAAACTTTTTTAGTTGTAACACAAATTCAATATGCAATAGTTTTGTCGTTATTATCATGTTAACTCATCAAAAATATAACAAAAAATATATTATAACCAGCAGTTGAATTTTTCTTTTGCTTAATTTGTTCAACGGTTGTCCAAAATTGGGCCTGTCAGGCTCGACCCGACCGCTCATGTAATTTTAAATCACCCGATGCCCGGAGGGTTAATAGTCACTACTTTTTGAGTTGTTTGTTACAATTTAATTAATTAAAATACTTGTTGGCACATGACCATGCTTAATTTACTATTTGCAATTGTTACGGTTATCAATGACAGTGTTTTAACAAACAAGATGTGTAAACAGTTAAAACTTACCTTTACATTTTTGATCATTGGAGATGGCCCGTTGTTATAGTACAAACACTAATAATGCATTCTGATGAGAATTATTGACAAACGTTGGTAAATATATCAATTTAAATGAAATAAAGTGAATATCTTGTAATAGCGCAAGATCTCATTAAGCCAATATGCATCTGGAGGTTGAGCACCTCAATAATAATGAATTTATAACCTCTACAAAGACTTACAAGTGGTAAGCAGTAAGTCATTACCTTCTCAATGCGAATTATATGTCCATTTAGTTCTGTATTATTAAGTTTCGCAATACACTTATCTGCATCAGCTGCAGTATCCATGGTGACATAACCATAACAACATGCTCCAGGATATTTTGCATTAATAACTACTTTAGCTCCAACTACTTTTCCGTGGGCCGACAATGCTTGTTTTAACTCTGTAGCTCTTGTTGATTGAGCAATGTTCGTTATCCACAAATTGCGATTTTGGCTATACCTCTTCGATTTTGATGATGATTTACTGTAGACATAAAATAAATTTATGTAAGATTTTGGTAATTGTATAACAATTATGTATACGTCATGTTAAACATTATTATAACAAATAGTTTTTAAGAAAAAGTGACAACATTTTCTAAATATTACAAAATACTAAACAAAATCTTCTGAGTACGCGTAATTGTTGCAATTTTCTTAAACGGATGTCCTGGATATTTTCGTTAACACCAAACCTCCAGTATGTTCTTGTAATGTAGGCGATGCTGTAATTGTCCTTTCTTGACGAAAGTAATTCACCACTTGGTATTTAAGATTAATTCCTTTACGATCCACAGTGATTGCTTGATTCGGTTCATATTCTCATCGAGTGATTGTTGGGGATGCCGTGGCAATAGAAGGTTTTTCACCAAACTGAAAAATCCGAATGTGATGCGATAGACGATTTTCCTTCTGCAAGCAAGACTTTCACACTGCACCTAAAATATCCACTGTAAAATTCGGGGTTCTTCATCCTAGCTAGTATTAAAAGAAACATAATTGAGTAAAAATGAAAATGTTGCACTTTCTTAATGAAAAACATGACGTAAACTATTAAACAGGAATGAGAACGAAAGCACGCAAAATATATAAATTTGTTACGTTGTCTGCTACTGAGAGCATACTGGAACTGGGCCAAATAATACAAAATTGGTTTGGTGAGCAGTTACCTTCTTTACCATAAATATTATGTCATAATTGCTTAGTATCTAACTCATCAAAAAAGCTGCAAAATCTTGGCCTGTTGTACTGTTGTAGATGTTTTACTTGGTAGGAGAAAAGTGAATGATAGGAGAAGTCAGAACTGGTGCCGACAGGTTCAGAAAACATACACACCACACCGCATCTTGGATAGATTCAGCTTTATTCTTAATTCAACGTAGTTTAAATTTAACAGCGTCTTTTGTGATGAGTTACAGAATTTGTTAATCTCAAATTAAGCTGACGTATCTGTATTTTGAGAAAAAAACCAACCTAGCTTCTTTTGAAGAGGAATTTTCATCCTGCTTTTTATCTTGCGTCTTCTCACCACCTCCCTCTACCTCCTTTTCCGAATCTTCTTTCCTGTTGGCTGTATTCTTCTTATCTATGTAACAAATCCACGTATATGAAATGAGGTTTAATTTGATGGCTCCGTACTGAGAACCTTTTTTCTTAATTTAACTTTTTAACATAAAAATTAATCAACGAAATTAGATACATTAAAAAATATTAGTAAATATGTGCAGAATTGATAAAAGCTATAATTAACGTTACAAATCGTAGTATAATTGAAAGAATTCAATTTAAATAATTTTTGGAAAAACACAAGCTCTGCCGTTACTTCTCAAATATGGACTAATCTATAAAGTATTTACATCACATCATTGCCTTACCTTCGTTTTCAGATTTTTCAGCATTCACCTCCGTTTTATTAGCTTCATTAGTATCAGTCTGGAAAAAATAAATATATAATTAATATTTTACAAAATAGAAATAAACCTCTTCATCTTGAAAATTTTCTTCTTCCTCTAATGTTAATTGAATAAGACTCTCAGCTTCCACAGTAGTAGCCTTTACATCATCCGGTTTTGCAGTTGTCGAATCATCATCCTTCTTCTTCTCGTCCTTCACGGTTTCTTTCACAGGCTCATCTTTTTTCTCCACATTGGTGTCACCTGACTCTTTTGCATCATTCTACAATGCAAGGATTTCATTAAATTGTATTCGAAAGAAACAAAATGTAATAACATGAATAAATATCCTAGTGTCATCACCTATTATAATACATTCATAAATTACAACAATGTTTATATGTGTTAAGAAATAAAACAAAGCATTTTTTTTTAAAGGACAGACTTTTATATTGCCTCCAGCATAGAGCCAAGGAGGGGAGGTTCTATTAAAAAAATTATAGATGTTTTCCGAGATTGCTTGACTGGAAAATCACATGGTCGGAATTCAATTTGTATTACGCTCAAGGGTAACGGAAATGGCGATTGGGTTAAGTCAACGATATGATAGTATAACATACAGGATATTGTCAAACAAATTATACTAAATTAGGCAAAAAGGTCAAATTTAGAAAACATCTCAAAGCATAAGAAACCGCTTGGAGAACACAAGCAGTGAGTTAAAGAAAATAACTTGCATTTTGTTAAAGTCGAAAATGATTCCAGATTTGTTGTGCAACGTATTCTAAGATTGCTCGACTGGAAGACCACATCTACTTAACAGGTCGGCTGAAAAGTTCGTAGGCTGACACATAGATGGCGTTAGTATAATTAAAGCCATATGATTGGTAGCAGTATGAACCTTCAAAGGATACGTGTATAAATTTGATAGCTGTCGGATAATTGGTTCGTGAGATAGCAGAATCTCTGAAGATATCAAAATAGAGTGTAGGACATATTGTGCATGAATACTTGGACACGGAAAGCTGTGTGGAAAGAGGGTCCCCCGCAAGTTAACAATCGATGATTTGGAGCAATGTTTAACTATAACAAACAAAATACACCCATATACCACACAAAATTAAAAACACCGAACGAGTTTCGATAGCTACGCTATCATCATCAGCGGTTGACTAGGGCAAACTAAAGAAAATTTCTAACATATATACATACTATCAGCGAGTAACACTTCGTTGCTTATCTGGTGAAAGTGAAAGTTATAAAAGTTTAATGAGTTCTGAGTAGCCTAAAGATCCTTGATCCTCATTATTAATTAGAATTTGTTTGTTTTGAAGACCTCTAAACTTTCATAACAATCGAGTTCGTGCTTATTACTAACATGTTTGATTAATGATGCCTTATCTCCTACATGATTTTTATCAAACATATGTACTCGACAGACTTGTCCCACGTTTATGTGAGCGAAATGTTCTTTAAAGCGAATTTTGAAAGGTCGTTTAGTTTTCCCCATATATTTGTTCACAATTTTACAATTAATCTTATAAGTTCCTGACAACCTGCTTATCCACTTTATCTTTTGGATTGCCTAAAGAGTTTGCAAGCTATTATCTGAAGTAGTGACTGTTTTCAAATTAGTTTTGGAAAAGATTTTAGATAGACCTTTTGTATAAGCAGGATAGTTTGGTAACTTTACATACTTTGTTTCTATTTGTTCTCTAGCGTTACCTAATGTAGTTACGTTCTTAATCCTCATCCTATGTGTTTGTTTCTAACTATATTCATAACCACTTCATCTGAAAACCCATTGTATGCAGTAATTCCTTTAATACTGCGCAATTCTTTATTATAATTTTGAACTGAAAGGGAAAATTAAGCAATCTATGAACCAAAAGTTAAAAGCCGCGAGTTTATGCTGTGTATAGTGATTTGAGGTAATAAACTAGATATAGATATTTATCGTAAGGAAACTAGTACTAAACGATTAATAATTAACATATGACTCAAATCACTGTAGTAAACTCACGGCTTTTAACTTTTGGTTCATAGATTGCTTAATTTTCCGTTTCAGTTGAAAATTATAATAAAGAATTGCGCGCTATTAAATGAATTACTGCATACAATGGGTTTTCAGATAAAGTATTTATGAATATAGTTGGGAAACAAACACATAGGATGAGGGTAGAGAACGTAACTACATTAGGTAACGCTAGAGACCAAATAGAAACAAAGTATGTGAAGTTATCAAACTATCCTGCTTATACAAAAGGTCTGTTTAAAATCTTTTCCACAACTAATTTGAAAACAGCCACTACTTCAGTTAATAGTTTGCAAACTCGTTTAGGCAATCCAAAAGATCAAGTAGATAAGCAGGATAGGTCAGGAATTTATAAATTAATTGTAAAAATTGTGAACAAATATATGCATGTGGGGCAAACTAAACGACCTAAAAAAATTCGCTTTAAAGAACAATTAGGTCATATAAAATACAAACGTTCGGACAAGTCTGCCGTAGCCCTACATATGTTTGATAAAAATCATGTAGTAAATAAGGTATCATTAATCAAACATGTTAGTAATAATGAACTTGATTGTTATGAAAGTTTAGAGATTCCAAAACAAACAAATTCTAATGAATAATGATGCTCAAGGACCTTTAGGCTACTCAGAATTCATTAAACTTTCATAACTTTCATAACTTTCACTTTCACCAGATAAGTAATGAAGCGTTACTCGCTGATGATGATAGCGTAACTATTGAAACACATTGTGTTTTTTAATTTTGTGTGGTACGTGGGTGTATTTTGTTTGCCACAGTTTGTGTTCCAGATTTTTCGATGTTTAGCTATATTCAACCGTAATGAAAACGAATTTTTCCGTCGATATGTGACAATGGATGAAGTGTGGCTCCATCACTACACGCCAAAGTCTAATCGACAGTCAGCCGAGTGGATTGCACGTGATGAACCAAATCCAAAGCGTGGAAAGACGCTAAAGTCGGTTGGCAAGGTTATGGCATCAGCATTCTGGAATGCGCATGGTATAATATACATAGATTACCTTGAAGAGGGCCAGACCATCAACAGTGATTATTACATAGCGTTTGCAAGATTAAATCTCCGAAAAACGGTCCCATTTGAAAAAGAAAAAAGTGCTGCTTCATCAAGACAAGTCACAAGTCAATGAACACGATGGCAAAATTGCATAAATTAGGCTACGGATTACTTCTCTATCCACGGTGTTCTCCTCATCTGGCCCTCAATGACTTTTTCCTGATTGCACACTTCAAAAGAATGTTCGCTGCAAAGAAATTCAGCACTAATGAAGAAGTAATCACTGAAACTGAGGCCTATTTTGAGGCTAAAGAGAAATCGTACTATAAAAATGGTGTCGAAAAATTGCATAACCGCTATAAACATTGTATTGCCGTCGAACACAACTATGTTGAATAATAAAATCGAATTTTACCAAAAAAATTTGTTTTACTACGTTAGCCTACGAACTTTTCAGCCGGTCTATTGATTAAGTTTCTATTACATTCAAGCACAACAGAAATGGATAAGATTAGATTAAATCAATAATGGGATAGTGTAGTATGCAGGAAAAATCTAGTTGCTGCATTGTTGAACGAATTATACATTAGACAAAGAATTAAAGAAAAATAATAACTTGCAGGTTTGTTCTACTATGTAAGAAACAAGCAACAGGTGACCATGGTAAGCGCATTTTCCTTTATCACATGGTTACTGAAAATGCATAAAATTCAGAGAAAGCACCTTGTGGTGCCCATCACTTTCCCTTTGTGGGTACCCACTTCCGAAGGATGCATCTCATCGAGACCTATCATGTTCCCTCTTCCAACACTCCCATGACGAAATATTTGTATTTGAAGTTTTCACCCCACCGACGGATTCGTTTCACAGAGACCTATGTTTCCCTTTGCATTCACTTTCGGATTGATTTGACAGGAAATTCACATTCTCCGGTCAAAAATCGTTTATAATGGTTCTTCACATATTTTGCTCTTGAACAGGGTGAGGGGGAGCTACAGAATGCAACCTACATAAGCTACCATATAGAGATAACTCGAAGTCGTAAGTGGTCTACGAGCTGGAACGTTCCTTTGTGAGAACTAAAATTGCCTCCCGTCGGTGTCCCCGAGCCCACGCTCATGAAAGTTGTTGATAGTTGCAAAACTCCACAAAACACAGAATCGAATGAAAAAAAAAACGAATCTCGAGATTTTTAAAACTAAAACAGTAGTTTGAATAACAAAAAGGGCAAATATAAATTAATAACGCAACTTTCTTTTATAACAACATTATTTGTTGAAGTAGCTCGGTACAAACTCAAAACTGATTGGGCCACAGAAAAAATTTTGGTTTCTGAGAATTCAAAAGATGTTGATTGAAGGAATGCCTTTTTGGTGGAAAATTTCTTAAAAAAGTTACAACATGAATTCAGTCTCTGCCAGCCAGCGAGTGTGAAAGAAATTTTAAAATATAACAAAAACACAAAACCATTTATTAATGTGACACGTATTATTTTCATAAAATACAATTTAAGGTTTATAGGCAAAAAATTAAAAGACCTCGACAAATGAACAGGACAATACAGATCACAAAGGGACAGGTCATGAAAAATCTTACTCGGATGAAGAAGATTAAATAAGTAGTAATGAAAATTAGGAAGACGAATTGAACATCAGTGATTTGGCGAATGACGATGATGAAGACTTTACACAGAGTTCAGACAGGTTTTAAAAAAATTACTTCCCTGAGATTTCCCTGATATTACCCTGTCACCTGAAATAATTTCCAGGATTCTTGAAAACCCAAAAATAAATATTTAACTATCTTTACCAGAATATTTTTTTTAATGAAGTCATAACACATTTTAAAAAAACGTTATAAAATCAAAGTTTATTTTTTTAAGTATACATATAGTTATTCTCATATATCTACTAAGTAAAGCTAGTTATGCTTAAAACCAACTTAAAAAAAAACACAATCATGTTATTTGAAATCTTCTGAAAATCTTGCAAAACATTTTGCATTAATTTGTTAATCTTATTGTCGATCTCTTCAACTTCAATACAACGAGACTTTTCAAGCATTAATTTCTTAGTTTTTAAAACTTCTATTTTCAATTTGTGTTTAAGTTGATACTGTTTTTCTTCCTCCGTTTTCTGATTGAAGGCATCATTTTTGGCCATTTCATATCGAGATCATGACAATCGAACAGAATTAATAAGTTCCTTGTTATGCACATCAATTCCTGTAATTCCACCTGCAAATTGCAACCCATCATAAACTTGCCTTAATTTCACTAACGACTCTTCTTTTAAATTCTCTACCAGCATATTTTTGTTAACTGAAAAGCCTGACTCAACGGCAGCATTCCCATGAGAAATAATTAAATCTATTTTAATAACAGTCCACAAATCAATGTAACAAGTTTTGTTTTTCAGTAACCCACTCCAAAATTTATCCAATGGTTCTGTTTTATTAAACTTTTTAAAAAGAGATACATCTGTATCATCTAATAAATTAGAATACCGAGTTAGGGCTCTTTCAGCGACAGATTCTTAATATGATTGCTAGTGTATAATGTGAAAATGCAACATTTAGCTCTATCACAAACAACACTTTTGTTGTTAGCAATTTCAGTAGGATCTACAAATGATATAGCTCGAGTCAATTCATATTTTAATGGACATCGCTCAATTATCTTTTTCGCTACTTTCTTTAAGGATAATTGGCATTCTTGTCTAAATTCAACTTTAAATCGTTCTGTTATATGTTTCTCTCGTAAACACTTTTCAGCTCTGACACCGATGTTGACACGATCTAGATTCAACTGATTTAGTTGAAGTTCTAAATCAAGCTTTAATAATTTTTAGCAGTTACACATTCATCATGATACGTCTCTTAAAAAGCGTTTCAATAAATTTTTCAAAATTTGAAATAACACATGGTAGAGATAAGGTGCAAGAGGCTTTTGAGATTAAAACTCTGTTAAGTATGGTTCGAAGTCAACAGACAGATTTGAAAAAAGCTAACTTTGCTTTCATTAAAGGATCATTAATTCCTAGTTTTCTAATGTTTACTGTGATGCTTTCAGGTAATACTGACTCAGTACCTAATGTACTTTTTTACACTGTCAAATATGTCTAAAGCTCGATCACAGCATTTTGAATTTTCAAGCCAACATACTTGACAAAACTTCAAGGGAAATACCTGAACACATGTAAGTGACACAAAATTACCTCTACGGGCAGGGCTATCCCTGAATAAGTAATAAAGCCCCCTTAGAAACTTATGAACATTCCAGTTTACACTATCATGTCCAGTCTGAATTGCTCCATGAACTACATGTAAGCTACAGGACCCAATATCAATAAGTTTTGGACTTGAATCAGATGGCATTGAATTTTCAATATCCATTTTATATTTCAAAAGGAATGACCAATTAACATATGGTCCATCCCTACTTATCTGAAGAATTTTTTGAAGTAATAGTAGAGTGCATCCCTTGCTTAAATTGTGTTAAAAGATCATTAGCAGTTGACTTATTCATAAACACAGAATTTAAATATCGGGTACATACTTGTCTCTCGCATCACTGTAATAACGCATACAAATCCATTTGACACCTCTGAATAACTTTATTAAGTGCTTCATCAAAACAAACCACAACATGGTTTACTGAATTCAAAAAACTATGAAGATTATTTGAAAAATAAGGTGCTATTCCGTAATAAAGAACATAACGACATTTATCTGGCCCCATTGAAAATTTTTTAGCTATCCGACTGTCAAAAAACATTTTATTAAAAATTTCGGAATCATTTTTACACGAATTTAAGGATTCATTATTACGAACTACCCTTAAAGCCCACATAATTTCAGCTGCTGTAATTATTTACATCAAAATAGATCATTCTGTAGTAAAATTACAATAATTGCAAATTCAAGTTATTTAATTAAACATAACTTTTTTCAACAAAATATGCATCTTACAAAGAAAAATTACTTCAGTATTATTGTGATTTTATTACCCTACGGTTCAAAATACGCTAACGTAATAAATACCAAACAAAACAAATAATATGTAGTTGCAAATACAAATAATTATTGTCAAATAAAAAAGCAATTAGTTACATAAAATTTTGCATTTAAACTATTGCAAAGATCCAACAATTCTATCCAATTTTAATTTAAATTATGTTTAATTTCTTGACAATAACCATGAAAATAAAGTACGTCACAGTGATAAAAATGTTTTTTTCTTTACACCTACAACGCATGAAATACACAGAATTGATCCCTCCCGCTCTTTCACGGCGACCATACACGATTCACTGTATAACTTCCGAACTGTAAAATACAGCGCAATAGAAATTCAGTACATACATATCTTAAACAAGGACAAAGGCGTACTTTTTATTTTGTGTAAAGTATATAAAATAAAGTAGTTCCTGCAATTTCCAAAGTATTGATATTTTTTCAATTTTCCTGAGATTTCGGATATTTTAGCTGAATCCCAAATTCTGAGATTTCCAGGTTTTCCAGGAATTCCTGTTTGTCTGAACTCTGTATGCAGTATCAGAATCGGATGTAGATATGGACGAGGGCCAAGAAATTACAGTAGAAATGTATGATAATGCATCTGAAGCTAAGACTGTCAATATGCAAAGGAATTTTTCAGGATGGAAGCAAGGTTTTCTTCTAAAAAATTTATTTCTAAGAAACAAAATAACCAACACTATCATTTTTCATTTTAAATCAAATCTTAAAATATATCCTGTATAACACAAATCCAACAGCAGGCATATTGTATATCCGTAAGTAGTATTTAAATTTTGTCTGTGCTTCCAACAATGGATCTAGCAATTATAAATAATTTAAAATGTCTAAATACAACAATTATTATTTCTTTAATTTCCGGCATTATAGTAAACATATCAATGTTTGGTATTAAAATGCATGTTTTTTACAGCAAATCCAAATTCATTAAAAAATGTATGCACCTGATTTACGCCGATTTCAAACCAAATGTTTCCACCGTGCAAACGAAAACACCAGGTGAAAACCCATCCATATACCTATGACTAATCTGAAAGTGAAAGACTAACCTAACAGTAGGTAACATGTCTACAACAATTATTACAGAATACCGAGAGGTAACTGTTGAAATGTAATAGTTTGAGTTTCCAAAAAGCTTTGAGTAGGTAATTTATTCTGGTTCAAATTCAAAAAACGCCAAAAATTAAAATTATAGCTTGTATCTGACACAAAATCGAACTTTTAATACACTTCCAGCATGGACATTTAAAAGAATATTGGGAAATGAAAACCCTCTAATTGTCTAAAATAAAATCAAAGTTGTTTCCGTTACATACAAAAATAATTAAAAAGTATCATTTACATTTAGTAATTGTGATACTGTCACCTCTATTAGTGTGGAGGTATCACTAACAAACTGCAACATCTATAGTTCAAATTTAAAAGTAAATCTACGGAAATACAAAAATTTTTACTAATCAAACTGTAGTAGATATAGATCAGTAGGTGAATACACATATCAGAACTGCATTGTATGTCTCATTTACATCAAGTTTAAATGCCAATTCCCACCTTAAAAACAATTTTCATCTGCTTAAGGGCAAGTTGTCAGAATCATCATATCCATCATCTTGCCGTTCCCAAGTTAGGAAGGATTCCATATTGTCATACAAACTCTAATGTAATTTCGGCCTTAAAAGTTTATCCCCATCGATGTTTCACCCAAACACCGCTTTTATTAAGGTTACAAATAATTTATTAGAACAGCAATTAAATACAATTAACAATATCAACTATAAATTAGCTAATGTATAAATAAAACCACCAAGTCTATTGAGCAACGTTGGTTGCACATCATTAAAGGCCAAGGAGTTGTCATTTATCAAACTTTAGTTTCAGACAGAAGGAGTAGAGTGAAAAATCTACAAATGACGATAACAACCGTGCATGTATTTCATTTTGTTGCTGTATAATAAAGTTAACTTTGCACAAAAATTCACAAGAATGCTGTTAAGTTAGCTGTTTATACTCACTCAAAGCAAAGTGTGCTAAAAATATTTCATATAACACAAATAACCAAAAATAATCCAAAATATATGAGCAAACTGATTAAAATTAAGTGTTTAACAAAACATTAAATCAACACCAGGAATCAAATGAAATATTAAAGTTACTAACATTTCAACATTACTATTGAATCAAAGTACGATTCTAAATAGGTCAGTCATAAGTGAAAACGTTCACAGCATTTATGAGACATAATGCAGTAAAAAATGGATTCATGTACAACAAAAAGTTTAACTTTTCGATTATAAAGATAAAATTTATACCATTAACCAACCTTTGAGATAAGAGTATAGTACAAATATATCTAAAGATGAGTGCATCATTTTATTTAAGCTTGAAAAGTTTCACAAATTATTGTATTATGTGGACAAGCAATAATAATTAACATTTTTTCTACTTTATTCAATGTCAGTTTTGGAAAAACCATAACGTACAATACCCGGACCTAAATTTTATCCAAGGTGACACTAGTACACTTTATAAATTGTCAACAATTTAAATTAATGTTAAATATTTTAATTATAGTATCTTTGTTATAAAAAAAATGTCAGGCCAGCTTATCTTTTAATAATCTAGTAGGCCCTATTAGGGGAGAACTTATGTTGGCATACCTTATTAAAAATTCTTAAAATTAATTGTAAATGGAAGGACAAAGGTCATTACCAAATGTTCATTGTTACTACCTACATTGTAAAACCAAAAAAACAATACTAAACCAACTAACATTGCCTTCCTGAGAAATTCTTGAACATTATAAAATACATAAAATATTTATCAATAGTTCAATGTTAAGTGCCAACATAATAAAATAATCACATATACTAGATTAAAAAACAGATAACATTTACAAATCAAATTAACACTACAAATACATGAACATGCATTTGAAATACAAAATTTAAAAAGAACAAAAGGATTTGATACCTATAAAAAACAAAACGGTAAATAGTATACATACCGTAACATTCTCGAAAGAATCTTCCGTCACAGTTGACTCGTCTGTTAGCCCTGTAATCAAAGACAATTAATAAATTACAACACAGAGTTATTGATTTTACCTGAATATGATACATTACTCGATTTTTTATCCGATTCAAACTGGTATGTATCAGGATTTTTGCCTTCATCGACTAATGCCTAGACATAATTGAACAGTCAGATATACGAAAAAGAGAAAAGTTCTAATCTCATCATTTAAAATTATACCTACCTTACGTAAACGTTCCTGTAATACTTGTTTATTCCCGTTTTTATCAACTCCACGTTTTTCAAGTTCGCTGCGTAAATCAACTACACGTAAGTCAGAAAGCTTATTGCTTTCTGTATTTGCTGACATATTCACTGATTATTAATATTAGAATGAACTTATTTTCATTATAATCAAACGGAATTAATTAAAACGCAATTAATTCTAGAAAATTCTTAGAATAATGGACACCCTATCGAGAAAATCAACAATCGCTTTTATGATGCCACAAGCGGTGAGGAAGTACTACATAATTTTTGTTCGTTTATGAAGTACTGCCAACTGCAAAGCGGAAGTAAAAAGTCGATAATAAACGTTATGTAAATGAATTCCCTATTTTTAATTTGAATTTATTATATGCAATGTCATAATATACATTTGAATGATATAATTATAGCGTATTTCAAGATAATTAAATCAAAAGACGGTAAAACAAATAGAAATTAGTACAATAATTAATGAGCCATCTAAAAATACGAAAACATGCTGCTCCTTTAAAAGGTCCTTCATTCATTCAATGCACTTTAACCATTTCACCGTGAGATGTTCCATTGCATTACTCAATGATTGAACTCTGTATAATCTAAATAAACGTTTAATAATCAAAATAATTCATTTAGATTATAAGAATGTAGAACGTAAATTAGGTCGAAGTCCGTAACAGTTCCCATTTATTGACGGATGTGACGTCATTCACGTGAATAGAAGTTTTCACAACAATGCAATTCCTCCTGCAGCAAAAGCGATGTTCATTCTATTTTCAATTTGTTCTTTCAGGCACCAGACCCAAACAAAATATGGAAATGTAACATTTTATCATGAAGTTTTGTTGATTAGATGAATGTAAAGGCGCGTATACATCTGAGCACGAACGCATACGATGCAAGGCGAGGCAGAATTAATGCCTCCTTGCATTGCATCGTAGCTGCGAACGAAGTCGGTCGAGGCAACGATCCGTCCATGCGCCGATCTTGTATAGAAGAGAAACAGTACCAACAATATGGCGAGCGACAACTATTTTATAGTGGTTAGTAGTGTATTTATAATTATATGTAGCTTATTAAAAAAGAAGAGAAAGAAACGGCGCTGTTGGGGAAGTAGAATATATCAAAATAGATTGATTACTCGAGGAAAATTTTTAAACGATATGTTAGAAGACGACAGTGGTCATTTTAAAAATTTTACGAGAATGTCTACCAACGACTTCATAATTTTGCTGGAATCAATTCGCGATAAAATTTCCAAGAACGATACAAACTTTCGAAAAGCTGTTACCGCTGAGGAAAGACTAGCTATAACGTTAAGATATTTGGCAACTGGTGATTTATTTACTAGCTTGCAATATCTTTTCAATGTATCAAAACAGTTGATTTCAAGAATTATACCGGAAATTTGCAGGGCAATAATTGACGTATTAATTAAATATGTGAAGGTAAGTGTATTATAACTTTATTATGTGTTCTAATCCTGATTTATATTGGTAAATGAGGAAAAATATCCCTCTAAGTTGATGAAACCTGAGCTCGTCGTATTGTAGTTGTGAGGTATGTTCAAAATCTTCAGGTAACTGAAGTGGTGTTGCAGTGTATGAAGCTGCTGGCGATGACGACGACGCCGGAGAATTAAAGAGAAAGAGAGTGTTAAGATGATTGAGATGAGTAATGCGAAGTTTGAGACATACTGGATGTATTACTACGAGTTGAGGGTTGACGTTGCATTGGCGACTGCGTTGAAATATTCAGGGTATCGTGTTGTGAGGTTTGCTGATTATTTTGAGAGACTTGAAATTAATGTTGTGGTGCAGAGCAAACAGGCGGTGATGGCGACGAATACGAAAGAGAAGAAGTGTCTATTTCTGTTTGCAGTACCAAACCATGCATCTGATGCTGCAGAATTGCATGTGTTCGGTTATCAAGTTTTCGCAGTTTTTCTACAATGTAATCTCCAAATATTGCGCAGTCATCTTCTTTTCCAGTTGTCAATTTGTTTTAAAATATTATAAGCCTCATCAACACGGGGATCTTCGCCGCGCTTCTTTGTTCGTACAGAAGACTTTGATGCCATCAAAGTTTTCGTTTCAGAGGTAACTAATGAATCATTATGGGAATCTACTTGCAGAGTTTCCTCGTTGCTCCCATCAATAATGTGGGGAGTATTCTGTTCGGAATTGATAGTGTTGTCCTCGTCAACTTCTTCATTTTCCGATAAGGAATTATTCTAAAAAGTAAAACAACATATTATTTCAGGTACCTTCGACTGTAGAAGAGTGGATGGAAATATCGGAAAAGTTTAACAAGATTTGGCATTTTCCGCAATGTTTAGGAGCGCTCGATGGGAAACACGTTTTGTTGTAATCTCCAAATCAAACTTTAGCAACGTATTAATGGCGCTTGTTGATGCCGAATATAATTTTCTCTTTGTTGATATCGGTTGCCAAGGAGGGGTTTCCGACGGTGGTGTATTTAAAAACTGTTAGTTATACAGAGACTTGGAGAGAAAAAAATTAAACATTCCAATGCCCTTAACTTTACCTGACAAAACTGTTGTTGCGGATGGGGCATTTGCACTATCAACTAATATGAAACCTTATTCTAGAATACATCGGAAAGGTTCTAAAGAACGAATTTTTAATTACAGATCGAGCAGAGCTCGTCGGGTCGTCGAAAACGCTTTTGGTATCATTTCAACTATATTTATAGTTTTAATAAAATCAGTGTCACTAGAGCCGGAAAAAACTGAGATTATAGCAATGGCGATAATTTGTTTACACAATTTTTTGAGAAAAAATTGATACACCCGATGGAACTTTCGATAAGGATGAAAATGGACGGTTTATTCCCGGTACCTAGAGAAATGAAAATGAAAATAACGTATCATCCTTAACTCCTCTAAGGAACATTCCACGTAAATCATCGCTTGAAGCAAACAACATCAGAGCTGAATTCACCGAATATTTCTATACCAATGGTTCCGTGCCCTGGCAAAATGATACCTCTTAAAGTATTTCCTGTCAATTAAAATGTAAACTATTAATATTATTATTATTACTATTATTTTTATAATTAATTAGGTAACTAAATAAAATAGTAAAAAATAATTAAGTATAATTTTACTTTTTTGTGATGAAGCAAACAGAGTTTTTGAGCTTTTGTATTATTAATGGCTGGAAAAAGACCTAAGGTTACGTAAAAATACCGACGAAGCAACCAAACACTTCAAAAAGTTCTTTTACTACGTTACTTAAAGAATGTTACCGTTCACAAAAAATTAAGCATGTTTTCTTTTAGTTAGTTGTTTACTTTTCATATAACTTACCTTTACCGGTTCCTCTGCTTTTACGCGAACCTCGAAGACTCAATTTTTTTCTTAAGAAAGTAAATTTCTTCATCAAGATTTCACTTATTTCGCGCCATGAATCCTCTTTTTTCACAACATTGTAATATAATGTGTGATCTTCCTTCCACATAATGGGACGATTTTCATATTCTTTAATAAAACTCAGGGTTTTCTCGTTATCCCAACTCATAGTTGTAACCCCGAACACCTTCATACGTAATGGAAATGAAAAGAATACCCACAGATTGTCGTATGCACGCTTCAAACTAAATTAACAACCGAACACGAACAAGGCAATTGACAGACTCACAAATACCGTCCACATCGAACCGAATTCTCTTTACTCGTGACGGATGGCGTTCGAACTGCTTCGGTCGTCCGATGTAAAGACCGAGGCTGTTTGCCTCGTCTCGCTTTACACGTCCACTTGGAAACATACCTTCTGCCTCGCCTTGCCTCGTATGCGTTCGTGCTCAGATGTATACGCGCCTTAATGAGTTATTAAACAGTGGCGTACCGAGAAATTTTGTTTGGGAGGGGTTTTCACATTCAGGATACATTTGTCTTATAATTAATATAATTTTTCATCGTTAGCTTTCGCCGTAGAGACTGTTCTGGTTTGCCATCTTTAAGGCAGTTTAACAATATTTAATTTTTAATGACCTAGTTATTCTTTACTAAAATTTAATTTTATAGTTGGCTTTGTACGTTTCTCAAACTGTTGTATTTATAGCAGGCTGACGTTTATCTTTTAATTTTTCAACAAAATTGTTTACAACATCTTTAACAATTATTAACAGATATTACTACTGACGAAGATAACTGTAACTGTTATCGAAACGTTTCGATTGTATAATTTAAAATACACCATTAAAAAACCCAAAGAGATAAATATTTTATTATGTGTGATAATGGTGAAAGTTTACATTTTTGAATTTTAAGTAAATATAGATTATAAGATTATAGTTGTGTTGAATTTAGTAATTTTAGTATCGTAAATCTTTACGAGAAATATAGTTTTAGTTGTTTCATACTGGAATTATTCAGACATTTTTGTTTCTTAAATATACATATAAATACAGTTGTTTGGTGTTATTCAGATTACTCATGCTATTAATATACAACTTTCTCAATTTTGGATATATTTTAATTATTAAACCTATAAATTGAGTGCCATCCAACAAGAAATGCATTACTGATTATATCTATGGATATATCTGTGCTTCCCTCACGACCTGTTCAAAAGGAGTTCTCAATTACAGTAAGTTTCCTAAGCAATGTACCTTCCTGAGCTAAACCGTGGTGCAAATTACATTTTTAATATATAAATCAATCGCACCTAATTTTTTATTTGTTATATCCTTTATAATAAGTTCATTACGAAAATAAGCAACATTGTAAAAACAATAATCTATGTCAAACAGACGTTTAAAACTTCATATCAGATAAGAGTTTAATAGACATCTAGATGCTAACCAAAACAGTCTGCTTCTATAAAAATATCGATAAAACAGTTGCATTTTCTATCATATTTACTTAATTTTTACGTGTATTTCGGTTTATATTAAGAAACTTTATAAAGAAAAGTTATGTAAAATAAAATTTTTACTAAAGAATATGTTTCTACATTTTCTTGTAAAATTAATCATTATAAGTACGTACGTGTATTCCTTCTAAAGTTATCATGTGTATTAACATACACGCGCGCACGCACGCACGCACACGCACACACACACACACACACACACGACAGACGCAAACACAGATAGACACCGACACACATGCACACACACAAACACGCACACGCACAGACTCACACACACACACTCGCACACGCACACGCACACGCACACACACGCACACGCACACGCACACACACACACCACCCACCACCACCACCAACCAACACAACCCACACACACACACAAACACACACACACACACACACACACACACACACACACAACACACACAAACACAAACACACACACACAACACACGACACACACACACACACAAAACACACAACACACACAAAGACACACACACACAAAAAAACCACACAAAGACACACAAACACACACCACACAAAACCCGAAAAACCCCCACCAAAAAAACCAAACCAAAAAAAAAAAAAACCCAAACCCAAAAAAAAAAAAAACAACCAACAAAGGCTTTAAAATTTTTTTTTTAAAAAAAAAAATTTTAATTCTTCATTTCCAAATGTGTCCTAAAAAGCCGACACTGTGCTACTACCAAAAGCAGAAATTTCTGCCTTTTTATGCGTAAGTGTCGATATGTGTTGAACAATATCAGCCATTCCACTACGTGCAAGTGAAAACTGTACACAAGATTTTAAGCACTTACATCACTATCTGAGGTTGTCTAAATAAATGCAAACCTGTATTAAATGCACACTTTTTTTTGTCATTTTCTGATCTTCTACCGCCCTTGATACACACTACACTATAACGATTATTTATTTACACCTAACCTTAACTAACGAACTGTTTACTCTATATTTATTTACACGCACCGGTATATTGATTTTCCACGCGTAGAAGGCACAGTCGTAAGCAAATTCTTTTCGCGCT
Source organism: Vesta saturnalis (assembly GCA_036346205.1). Classification (NCBI taxonomy): domain Eukaryota; kingdom Metazoa; phylum Arthropoda; class Insecta; order Coleoptera; family Lampyridae; genus Vesta; species Vesta saturnalis. Next base: position 2,906,271 of record JARFJB010000542.1, on the reverse strand, counting down.
GTAATCGTATATAAAGTATCGTTTTCGGTTCTATCTACATAATGATAATTGTTTTTTCAGGTGCAGGTTTGGTTTCGGTTTTATGAAAATAATATTTTTAAACCCAATTTTGGTTCTATTTCATTTCGGTTCTGTGGGGTGAAAAAGTCAAAATATTTGTAATGTACTGCTTACGTACCTTTGTAGAAGGTTCTTACGGAAAGAAAAATTAGGAAAACTGCGTAGAAAATTGGAAAATTTAAGAAAACTTAACGACTAATTAAACTTCGCGCGTTTGACAGTTCGCGCGCCGCAAATGTCATTTAACAGCTGCATCGGTCGATTTATCGATCGAGGTGTATTCTTTGTGAACTGTAGGTATCCACTAAGAAAGAGTTTTTCGAAATTCCACCCTTAAGAGGGTGAAATGGGGGTTGAATGTTTTTATGAAACTTTTTATTCTATGGGTCGATTGAGTCGAAAATTGATAAACATACTCTTCAATTAAAATTATGAGGCACGTGTATCACAAAATTTTAATATCACTTCCCCCCTCCCCCCCCAATTTTGAGATCGCAGCAACGCGCGACGTACATAGTATTGTTTATAATTGCGATGAACACAGAACTTTAATTTTTTAATTTAAACTAATATGCGCATGTTTATTCTCTTTAATATTGATATTAAATATTCTACCGACGACTCAAAGTGGATTATTATCAGACCTTTGTTTCAGGTACAGCGTATAATGATTCCACTTTAATTTTCCACTGGGGTTCTGTTGATTGTTTTTGTTTCTGCGTTGATACCATACAGCCTCCAAATGCTGCTATGGCCATTTCAATAATAATTATTTTGGTGATAATTGAATATAGTGCAACTTTGTCACGTGTGGGTGAATTAACGTAGCATTTTTTGTAAAGATTCATATATTTGGATATCTTATTCTACAATTTCGATAAATGTAGTTTTACGTAAATTATATTTTAAATATGTGTTTTGTAAACGGAAATAGTTTCGTTTTGAGAATTATATTGGTTATCATAAAAGTTTTATGAAATATAATATATGTATTTTTGTCGTTAAAATTTATTTTTTATCGTGCTGATGTCATGTATGCCTCGCGTTGGTATCTTGTAGCTGCCCAGTTCACTTTGGATAAAGTTGTAAATGGGGAGCGCATAGAAACTTAGTTGAGTAATAGGGCTTATTATGTAGAAACAGGATGTCGCATTTTCAGTTCTAGCGATCGGAGGGTTTTTCTGTCACGTGGGCTTGAAATGTTTTTCTCAAGGAGTTGTTTACTTAGCATTGGCAGAATGGTAGAACATTAAGATTTTCGTGGGGCAGAGGGACTTTTTATTTCGTTTAGTTAGTTGGGAACGAGCTGTTGAGAGAAGTAGTCAAAGTTTGTGATGTGTATGTAAGTTAAAAGAGTCGGTTAGTTGAAATTGACGTTAAAAAGTAGCCCGGTCCTGCAGGGCCGTGTTCGTAAGGACAAAAGGTTCATTGGTATTTTCCGATCAATTAGAGATAGTCTATTGTACGAAAATTACATCCAATTGGTGTGTACCAGGAAGGAAATTGTAGGTAAAAAGGTCGCGCTTCACTTCGCAATTGAATTTATTTGTTAGCGATTTTATAACATTTGCACAGATTCTGATTTTTTATGGTGTTAATATAATAAACTTTAAACGTATTATTTCGTTATTGTGTGCAAGATTACATGTGATCTCACAGTATTAACATTATTTGTGAATCTTTTAAATTTCGAAGATAAAATATTTTGATTACGTTCATGTAGCTAATTCACTAATTGTAGTTCTTGAGTTACACGACCTTGCAGCGATGACGATTTCATTATTACTACTTATGATTTTGACGATTCACTTGGTTTGTGCGACGTAAGGTAAGCAAGTTTTTGTTTGAGATCGATATTTTCGATTATAAACAAAATTCCGCTCTTTGATTTATGACTTTCCTTTTATGTTTTACGAAATATCTTACATAAAAATTAACACGACGCCATAACCACTGAGCTAGCGGTCCTTACCTTATCTGATACATCAGATTCTACAGCCAGTTTTCCGCGTAATAATTTGTGCCCATGACATATTTCGAATATCTCGTTGTATTTCTTCTTCTGCTTTTCTAACTGTTCTAGATTGTCCTCAGCTTTAAGCGCCGGTTCTTTTTAATGTATTTGCTATAAGTTGTTTTAGCATGATTACTTAAACTTATTTTGATACGTTTGGCGTAGCTGCTAAGTACCGTTGTTGTCTGTCCCTCTTTGGGCATGAATTTATGTATAACTGTTTCATATAAGACCCTCTATCTTGTGTTGCTAGACCTTGCATCGATTGTTATCCATTCTGTTGTATATTTCATCGATTATACAACTTGGGTTCTCCTCTGTTTGCTGTACAACTGTAGAAGATTTCCTTTCTTGCTCTCCGTCGTAGTCTATAGCCATAATTCCATTGCTGCCTTGTATTGTCCAAAACTCATTGTTCTCTATTAAGTAGAAGTGAGGTGATCTTCATAACTAAGTATGCCTTAATCTATCCCATCAAAAAGAATCCAAACACGTGTAGTTGGTCTTCACTTTGTTTGACTGATGTTTCCATCATGGCATGCGCCAGTATTTTATGCTGCTTGGCAACTTCTGTTCCGCTGTCTTTATAATGCGCTTACAATGTGCGCTTCTGTTGTGCAGTCGTGAAAACTCCCTCATTCGTAATTGATATGTAGAATTTTGTTGTAATAACTGCTTCTTCTTTTATTCGTTTCTTATTATACTATAATTATATCCAGAATATCCCTCTATCAATGCGTGCTTGTCCCATATACTCTAGGTATATCCCTTTGTTATTATCATGTCTTAATGTTTAACTTTTTCTTCTGGTGAGTGCTGTAGAACCAATTGATGTTTACTTCTCTTTGACGTTTTCCCATATTCTGAAGGGTGTACTGAATGCCAAATGCCATTTTCCTAGACACGTGTTGTCTTCTTTTATTAACACCACGTCGTTTTATTTTAGGTTACTCTCGATAGTTCTCCACTTTGTTGTAAAGTATGTAAATACTCTATTAACCAGGCTTTCCAAAGTTCCTTCTCATTTTTGAATCATTTTCAGTCTGTGCATAAGATTGATTCCATTGTCGTTTAAACTTTCCTCGAATGACCCTAGGATTGGCTATCCAATTAAAAAGTGGCCAGGTGTTCCCATCTATTGTATCTTGAGTTGATCCTAACGGTCTTGAGTTCAGACATACTTCTACGTGATGTATTAACGTAGTTAGTTCTTCATACGTTAATGTATTCTCTTACTTGATTTGCTACAAATGTTTTCCACCTGGTTGGATTACCTTTAACCCAATATAGTGTGATCATAAAGTCAGACCAGGCGAAATTGTGATATTTTTGATCTGTAAGGCCTCTTTAAATCTTTTGATTAATTTCGCTAGTGGTACTGCAGCGCACAACTTCAGTTTGGCAACGTAGGTAATGTCTTTATTGGTGCGACTTTCCGCGTCGTATTAGTTTAATCTTGCAAACTGAATTCGTTCTACTAGTTGAAGTTCAGAGTGGAATTTGATCCAATCTTCTTTCAATATTTGTGACACTTCTTCGTCCCAGGCATCCCAGGCTAGCTTGTCTACCCATAGCTTCTGTATTAATAGCCCTTGTTGAAGTCCGCAACGGAGTTGTCCTTTGCTTTGTTAGGAATGTAGCTCAGCAACTTTTCATTGTTCGCTGACCATTTGTAGAGAGTATATTTTCTTTTGGTTAACACGCTTATTAGTTGTTTTTATACTCCAGTTGCTTCTTCTATAGTATTAGCCACGGACAGTATATCATCTACATAGAAGTCGTTTTGTGTAACTTCTGCTGCACATGGATGTTGATCTTCTTCATCCCCTGCTAACGGATGTAATGTTTTACAGCTAGATATGGATTCCTACGTTTCCATTGCATCAAACCCAACGTCACGCTTGAAATGGCAAACCGAGCTGGAGCAACAGAGTTACACGGTCTAGTTACCATTCAGGAGGTAATGGATTTGATTTCCGTTATCGTCTCCGTTGTTTAAGTTTTTGGGAGATTTTCTCATCGCTGTGTAAACACACATTGTGGGGCTATTTAGGCGAATGCTGTAGTAAGTTCTCCGTCAGAACTAACCTAACTCCATCATTACGATCCTATCCTGACGGCACCCACATACATATACAATGTGTGTATGTTGAAATACATCAACGTGGCTGAAGGAGCTTGGAAAGCACAAGCAGCTCGTCTTTTTCACAGTGAGGGACTAAAACAGGTTAAGTTTTCCTTTTCTTGAAATAGCAGAGTTTGTTTCGGAGCTTTCAGCGCTTCGTTCCCCTTGACATCAGACCAGATCTGGGTGTTTCGAGTTTTCGTCGGTTTGGCGTTCTCCCCTGCATTGTCAGACCAGATCCGAGAGTTTTGTTTGGAAGCCATTGCTCATAAAATCCAGCTATTCCAGAAGTAACTTAACTTAACCTTTACGCCATTCCCTTGCGGGGTAGGCAAAACAATCCCTGCCTCTTATTTATTTTTCATTCACAATCTTCTCCATGCTTTCCTATCTCCGCATACCTCCCTAGCTTCCGCAAGATTCATACATTGTCTCTGACATGCCCTTTTATTTTTAAACTCCTTATCTTTCTTTCCTGTATCATACATTCTACTATTCAGCCAAGTTTTACGCGGCTACCAGGCCGGCCTTTCTCTAACCTCACCCATATATTTGCTTCGTTAATCTTGCGTTGTTCATTCTCTCAATGTGACCAAACCAACGTAATGTACTACTTTTATATCTATCCATCATCGTCTTTTCCTCGCCACACTCCGTCATTATGCATTCATTCTTTATCTTGTCCCTTCTCGTTTTACCACATGCGCTTCTCAGGAATCTCATACCCACGGCATTTATTTTCTTTCGTGCTTTTTTTGACATACCCATGTCTCACTTCCATACAGTACTGACGGGACAAACACGCCATTATAGATTGCTCGTTTCGCAGCTAGGCTCATGCTTTCGTTTCTCATTATCGTCCACATACTTCCAATCACTTTCCTTCCAGCATTGACCCTTCGTCCAATCTCGCCCTCCATTGTACCATCTGCAGTAAACATTCTACCCAGATATACCAGCTCGTCCACTTGCTCCACAATTTCATCTTGCAGAGTAAATACTCTACTTCCTTTCCACCTTCCGATTGAACACCACAATCTTAGTTTTGTTCACGTTTACCTTTAGGTCCATGCTCTCACAGACTGTATCAAACTTCCTCAGAGCGGTTTGTAGCTCATCCGCACTGTCACTTAATAAGACTGTGTCATCTGCATACACCAGAAGTCGTACATTTACGTCACCAACCATTACACCATTTGTATCGGTACATGCTTGTCTAAGACATTTATACATGTATACATTGAACAACCACGGTGACATCACACAGCACTCCTTGCTCAATATTAAAGTATTCACTCACACCTCCTCTCACCCTAACACATGCCCGACTACCGTTGTATACTGGCCTTATTCCATTTATTAGACCTTTATTTACGCCATATTTATTTAATATTTCCCACAGCTTCTCCCTATTCACTCTGTCCTATGCTTTCTCCAGATCTACAAACACAGACAGCTTCCTTTTACCTTAAACACTTTTCGATCACCTGCTGGAGAGCAACCATCTGATCGACACATCCTCTCCCTGGCATGAAGCCACCTGCACATCCCAAATCTTAGATTTGCGTAGTTTCTCGTACTCTATCAATCAGTATTCTTCCAAATACTTTACCAGGCAGGCTGAGCAAACTTATTCCTCTGTAGTTCTTACAATCATCTTGTTCCCCTTACCCTTAACAGTGGTACAATGATCGCGCTCTTCCAATCTCTCGGCACTTTTCCACACATAAGGCATACATTGAATAATTCACACAATCTTCGTATAAGCTTTGCACCCCATACTTAGCATTTCACCAGTGATTTCATCTACGCCTGCTCCCTTGCCGTTTTTCAACCTACCTACCGTTTTCTCAGTTTCATTTTCCTTATTTAACCCTTCAATCTTACTTTCATCACTACTGTACAGCTTTCCGAAATATTCTTGCCAGCATTTCCTCACTTCACAATCGTCCCATACTATTTCGTTGGCTCATATTCATCACTCCTGCCCGTTTTTGTTTTGGGCCAGGTTTTGTATTTTTGACCCATTTCCAGAAGAGTTTTTGTTTCCCTCAAAATCATTCTGCATTTTCTCTCCTTTTACAGTCATCACTGCCTACTTCGCTTCTCTGTTTCTTAATCTGTACACTTCGTACAATCGCTTTTTTCCAGTCTCATTTGTTGCAGCAATTATTGCCATGTACCCATCTTTTTTCTTACATACTGACCTTTTTACCGTCTCATTCCACCAAGCCCATTTTTTGTCTACCTACAGTCGCTCTTCCACATATCCGTACAGCACAATTGACAATACAGTTTTTCAAGCTATCCATGCACTTTCAACGTCAGTGTCTTTATTTGTTCGTTCCACACTGCTTCATTCACATTCAATCTCTACTCACAGCATCTGCGTATTTCATTCTCGCACCATTATCCAGAAACAGGCTTCTCCACACAGATGTTCACCAGGCGTTCACCATTCTCATTGACTCTTTGGTCTCCGAACTTTCCTAGAACGCGTTCAGTGTTTTCTCTGTACACCCACCCATCCGTTCATATCCCCACTATCATCACTCTTTCGTTTGGCTTCCATACGATCAACACGTTCTCTACTTCATTTCAGAAGTTCTCACGCTCCTGGACTCTTTCTCCATTCACCGGTGCACAGCATGCAATAAGAAAAATTCTTCGAAACAGCACTTTCATTCTAACCATATTACCCGGGAGATACCAATTCGTACTGTTTAACACATCTTTTCGCTCTTTCACTTACGATCACCCCAACTCTTTTCGCGCCATGCACTTCAGTCTCAACTCCTGACCATAGTGCTAGGATGCCATCCTCCATCTCCACAGCATCCTTTACCGATACACACAGAATATCAAGGTGTCTTTCGTACATTACATTCGCAATTTCAAATTCTTTACCATGCATACCTCTAACATTCCACGTATCAACTCGCCATTCATTCTTGCACAGTCGTCAGCAACGGGCCTGTCTGTTTCGACCTGACCGTCCCTTGTAGCCAGGTCGATCCGAGGCAATTGTATTGTTCTCTGAGTAATACCATAGCGAGCAGACCGGTTACTGGCCAAATCGTGCCTCGGACGATGTAACGGTATCGTCCTACTACCGGACAGTTATTTTCTACTGCCTCGACACGTAAGGAAGTAAGAAGTAGAAATATAGACAGAGTCAAGAAAGATATAACTAATGTAGTATACTTACTGATGAATATCTAAATGTACATATATACAACATTTTTCACTTACATACCCTTCAATCACACCACGTTTCAACCAGATTGCTCCTACGCGATTCTGGCTTCGCGCCACTCACCGTCTTGCTGTTATTTATTTGCGACCAAATGATTCAATTAGTTTCACTTTAACTTTCCGAGTAATAGTTATTCCTTTGTTATTTAATTTAATATTTATTTATCAAATCTGTTTTATTATTGTCGCGAACCGTGACAACTTAAACGTTTCCATTCTGTAAGTTTCTTTTGTATTCGATTGAAGGGTAACAATAAATAACGAAAATGGCCCTGTTAGCTCTCCTGACATTAATTGTTTACTTTTAGGATTCATTAATTATAATTAAGATCAAACATAGTAACAGTAAAAGTTAGCTTAAACTTTGAATTTGCAGTCAACGAAAAATATAGTATAAGACAATATGCAACACAATGTTATAATTAAACTTAAAATCACATATAGTACCGAACTAAAGTTGGATCAACCTTCAAATTTGAAAACAAAGAAGAGAAAAAATGTCCAAAAACTTACCACTTAATACGAATCTGCCCAGTATAGTTACATCCTTTGTATTTTTATATTTATGTTAGTACGACTTTAAGAGTTTCAAAAACATCCGGCATGGGAATTTTAGAGGAACCATATTTTTCGTAATAGTTCAATGCCATAGCAATCCTAAATATTATTTACTCCCCTTCATTGTTTATTATTCAAACCGTTAAAAATCTATTCAATAACTCCGTACTTGTATTTAGATTTGATAATGCGACCTGGTGTTATTTATTCGCGAAAAGAAAATTATTTGATTACTTTCATTTATAATTCTGATTACAAATTAGAGCCAGTTATTTGTTTATTTATCTATTTGCTTTTTTTTATACTTTGGATTACGGATTCGATCTAATTATTTATTTTCATCATTTAAGCTAATAAAACAGTTCCTATGACAATGCTTACGTTTGGATTGGAAATAAGACGTTCATAAGAAATAATGGAAGTAATACTGAGAGCATCTACTAAAAGCCTAGTTTCCTGTTTCATAATTAATTCTGAATTAATTAAAACCTAGTATTATCCAGTCCAGTAACAAATGTAAAATATTTACGCAAAGAATAATTTTCCTGCATCGTTAAAGATTAAAACCCAGACCTGATAAAATATATTTAAATTCTCCTGTTTATATCCTACGTTGACATCCGCAGGTTGTTCCACTTAATCCTGATTATTATTTATTAAGGAAAAAACCCCAGAATATTTACTATGTGAAAGTAATCATTTTGCGGATAAAAAATTGAAACCAGCTTATTAATAAACACCAGTTCTGCTAAATTTTATGCAATTAAAATTCTGTTATTAATCTGTCATTTAAACACTTAACTAGTTAAACAGGCGTCTATAATTAATTAATTCTTTATCATATTAATAAAAGTGTATAAAACCACCTATCCTGTACATATTCGGTAACCTAATGTCTCTGATCAGATCTGTTAAAGGAAGTCCCCAAGTAATTTACATTCTAAATGTAAATCCTTTCGCTTAATAAAAAACCTAATGACAATAAATCGCTATGCATAACTCAGCAAGCGTCTTAAATATTTTATAATAAAACGTAACCTCATTGGATTTTATATTGTGAATAACAACCTTATTACAGTTAACCATTCTTCTTTTACAAAGTTTAAGTAAATGCATTATGATTAACTTAACTCCGTAATGAATAATTACCATTTCATCCTGACGTTGACCTAAGGAGAATTTCTATAGAAATTTATAACGTTTTGCATACAAGCCGATAACATCGAAAGAAATATTCCTTTTAAAATATTGCAAGAGCAAAAACAAACCATCTTAACTACTCCCGGTTAAATTGCTACCTAATGTCAGAAACGGATACAAAAAAATTTCATTGGAGCTTTCTTCCTGAATAATTATTTACTGAATTCTTGTGTTACTAATAAATTTTTTCTCAGGAAATAGTGAAACGAACATGGGTACCCCTGCCGTCTAGGAAACCGTATCGAACCAGAGATCCGCTCATTTTCCGAATTATGAAGTACGGTATTTAGTTGTTTTCTTATTTTGTAGTTTGTAAGTTGAAATTATTTCGTAGCATTCTATATAATAATCAATACATCCCTTTTGTTTGTTGTTTATCCGGCAGTGTGGTAGCAGGTAGCAAATTATAATCTCAGCCCGGCTTAATAAAGATATCTAAATAAACATTCGAACCACTTCGTCTCCGACATCTAAGATAAGTCCCGGGACATGTTTAGATTAAAAAAAAATGACGTTCAGGATACATATGTTAAAAAAATAAAACGGATACTTACCAATAACGGGTTGCACAAACAAACGCTCAATAAAATAACTTATTTCCGTTACAAAAACGGGCGTTAGCAACCGTACCTTAATTCGTTTGACTGATGTCGAAGCCAAATCGTTAACAGCTGATTTCATCTGCAAGGCGCTCTCCAGGAAGATGTTGATTAAATCATCCAAACAGATCGAAATCGCTGGGGGCAAAATCCTGAGATATTTCAAAACCTCCCACTTCGATTGTGTCTGCAATTGTTTGGTTGCATTATAGAGCACACCGCTCATAGTACGTTTATACAACAACGAAGAACACTACTTTAAATTTTTCGTTAGATGTCGCTAGTGACAAATTTAAAATATCTGCTTAAAACTTCACTTTTTCCTTCTTTAAAAATTACACATAGTCAAAGCAAGCATTATAAATGTATACAATTTACAAATATTAAATTGTAAATTGCATAAAATGCATGTATTATGTTACACTTCTATTGTTAGGTATAAATAAGAAATTCAAGATGGTTTTTAAATGTACAAAAAATGAGATTAACTTAAGTTACATAATGAAGTAAACAGAGATTACACAAAATATTGAAACTAGGATGAAACTTTATTTTAATTGAACAGTTTGTATGCTTTTGAATGCTTGGATTAAACATTAAAATTGTTTTTATTTGTGAGTGTAAATATATCGTGAGCTCTGAAAATTAGCAAAAAAGAATTAATAAGTATATTGTTTGCAATTGAGCACTGTCTCCAATGGCTGTAGTTCGACAATTTCCGTTTAATCTTCATGTGTCATTGGTTTTTCTATTCGCTCTTGTGCAAAATGACTTTCACTATTTCCTTTTTTTCTTGATGGACGTTGTAAAGTCTTTCCCAATATCCAGTTGCTAAGATTGTTAGTTTCTTCTATAGGTTTCTTGTTGGAATTTTTACTTGCTTGAAGGTGGTGATTATTTTTTAGTTATTAGATTGAGACGACCGTAATAGATCTCTGGTTAAGTTGTTTGTTTGATATAGTTCCTTAGTAAGTTGATGGAAAGCGGTTGGTACCAGTTCAGCTGGCAGAATGTTTGTTGGTCTCCTTTTAGTTGACAGAACGACCACCATAGGCAGCACGTCCACCAACGTTATCTGACCACAACGTTGGTAACACATTCCATCGATTCATTTGAAAGATATACTGATAAAGAAAAAAACATTAGCAATTTCTTTTAAAAAGGCTATTAGAGGAAAAGTACCTACTTGTAATTTAACTAATTAGTCAACAAGGAATTAAAATCACGTTGAGGAATAATTATCTAAATGTAAATAATGCGAATACGTGCATCTACCTCGCAGTTTTAGGATAGATGTTTTTGATTTTCCAAAATTCTTTGCCGCACACGCATACAATAAACTATTTATGAAATTTTTGTTAAACAACAGGAGGTCGTAATTTGTAAACAAATATACCACTTGCACATTATTGGTACAATATAAAACCACGGAATGGCGTATATAATAAGCGCTTTTTATAATATATTGCGTTATCTATCTATAAACATCTCAAATTTATGTTACATTACAATAATCAGACTACGAGAGCTACTACATTAATTTGACAAAAGAAATGTAAAATTAACCAAAGTTACTAATGAAGTGGAATAGAACGGTTAGTATGTGAAGGACTGTGAGGAACTGAACTATATTTAATGGCGCAGATTTTCAATTAAATATAACTATATAGGAGGAGTGGCATTTATGTTACTAAGAATTTTGATAGGAGTGACGTGACTCCCTGACCCGGTGCTCGTTACCGATGGCACTATATGCCTTTACTTACCCCACCCCCCCTCTTCAATCTTAAAAGTTGGGCAAAATGCAGTTGCGGGTAACAAGTGGGTTACCGTGGTAAAAGGATGACGTAACAACTAACACCGCAGTTGTCTCAGATTTATTAGCTAGTAAAGTGTGCGTTCCTTTTGTAATCTATATTGCACTATTTCATTTGTTATCCATACTTACAACACTGATTTCTTGTGTTTAAGTTACTTGCTTACTAGCTTGGTGTGCAAAGCTGACTTCTTTCACGATTTACTTTGTGTGTAATTTCACTATTTTTTTTTTCTCTTGTCTTCTGCCTCATTTAGACTACTTTGTGAAAGTAACTCTCTTCAGGAGTTTACCTTGAGTGTACTTTAACTGCTTTATTCTCCCATTGTTGTACTTACCCTATTTATGATTTAGATTTGTCTGTATTTTTGGAAATTTGAAACTGGATTTTCTTGATGGTTCTTTTTCTAACGGTAATAAAAGAGTTTAACCGTCATTTCACAAAGTAAACTGTAACTTGTATTTAACATACTGATGTCCTTGCTCCTAAATTGCCATATTTAATGTCTGTCTAGCCTGGTGCATTCCATTTTAAAGGTACTCTTAATAATACCATACATCTAACAAAATCATTTATTTGAAGAAATTCAACACCTATAGACCTAAGTGTTACATTAACATCTGATTAAATGGACTTAAAATAATCGAAATTAGGAAATCTTTATTTTCATTATAAAATAATCATTTTGTTATTTTTTATAAATCACTTTATTCGTACGTTGGTAATTCATACATCAATAAAAAATATCCCAAAATATCGCTTATAAGAATTGCCAATGTTGCATATGAGTACAGAACATCTCTAAACACTGCATATTTTCTGTTCGCACGGTATATTTAAACTTTAGCAAATCTTATGATCAAACCGATCGGTAGACTTGCGCATACATCTAGAAAATTGCGGACCAATCACACGTTTCCTTGTTTCGCGCGTACAAGCTTTGAATGTATAGCATCATAATAGTTTACATAACAGTTTCAACGTCAAACTTGGGAAGAGCTGTTGGTCTTGTGGCACATTGGAAGTCTGACACGCGGTTGAGGTAGGTCCCGAAAAAGTGGAAGTTATGACCATCGTCGGTGGAATGTGACCAGCAGGCGTTGATGTAAGTTGTCAGCAGAGTGTAGGCTGTGACTCATTTTTAGTGAGCGCTGTAATCAGTAAAAGAAATGGTGATGGTTATGACCAACGTCAGTGATATAACTGGCACGCGTCGGTGGACGTTGTGACCAATTTTAAAAGTAGAGGTTGTGATCAAACTGGAGTTTATGATAAAATTGAAATAGGGAGTAAAGTTTTAAGAAAACGGTAGATGTCACACATATCCGGTTGGTTTATGTTAATTTTTCTGTGAACCAAAAAATAAATATGTCCTTTTTGTTGTTACAATAGTAAAAATATTTTAAAAAATGTAAAGGATAAAGCCGGCATAGTATTGTACGTAGCGGAACGAGAAAATTTTATTATTGTAATAAACATTTTTAAATCGCAATTGTTACTGCAATAGAAAGGATAATTAATGTGTTCAAATATCTTGATAATAAGTTGTAATTTGATAATGTTTTCTGGATATTTTATTTTCTGTGTTTTACGTAAATAATATTTGAGCAAGGGTTGAAAAAGAAAAATAAAAACACATGTTAGTATAGAAACAGATGTCCACTCAAACTGCTTTTATTGAAGGAGTGTAACGAATTGCTGAATATTTGTACATGCTCACATTCTTGATGTAAAAATGTCACTAGTTTAATAATTAACTACGTCGGTACATGTCGCGATCAAAGACATCTTTGTTTGGTACTTTAAAACTCGAGACCTAAATGTAGGGTTTGTTATAGACGAATGCATATTTTTAAATTAAGATTTCGTTCAGTAAGGAATGAAATCTTCCCACGTAATAATTTCTTGATTTTTTATTACTTTTGAAAAACGGGTGTTGATTTCGGGAGTAAATATAGGTAGATGGTGTCGGAAGACAGGCAGTTGCGGTTAGAGTTTAGATCGAGCCAGATCAATTTGATTAAATACCTTCATTGTAAACCGTCTGCCTTTAAATTTTTTTTGCGTATACATTCTTCTTTTGAATTAACCACCGCGAATTTGCCCTTTTTTCTTTTGGGTGTTAGTTTTAATGTGTGTTTTTCTAAATTATAACAGTATAACACCATTTTTGAAACTGCGTATGTTAACCATTTGTGTCTGTGATCAATTAAAGGAATATATATTCAAAACGTAAGTAGGTGTTTTAATGTAAAATTAAAGCTCGCAGCAAATAATTCTACAAGCCTATGTAACGTATTAAAAATCAAGCATTGCGTTACAAAAAGTATCTCACTACGCACGCGGGCTACTTAAGTTGAGATCTGTTAAAATAAAAGTTATACAGTACAGGGCTCCATCCTCCATTTACTTGGTCGAATTAGCATTGTTGATTATATTTATATAGAGAGCTGGCGTGGACAAACGGGTAAAGGATAAATCACAGTTATAATGGTATATAGGCAATATTGATTGATTTACACATTCCCGGATCCAGATGACCATAAAAGGCTCCTCGAATTATGTTTTTACTGTTTTTATTGTGTTGTATAGAAAAATGTGTAACCTGAGAAAGGGACGCTGTATTTTTTTAACACGTTCACTCAAGCTTGTGTATCGGTCACGTTGTTATTTATTTGCACTTACTCTTGTAAGGCTTTGTTTTAATGAGTTTTTTTGTGTTTGATTCAGTCTGTTTAATTCGACCTTTAAGTAGAAATGTTTGCCTGTGAAGTAATTTCTCTTTATATGTAATTTATTGTAATTGTACGGAATTATGTGTGTAAATTCCTTGCCTATTTTTTTGTTCTTACAGTTATCTTATTATCACCTGTGCAATTTTACTGTTGTTATATTTTATATGTACCGTAATCTGCCTTATTGTTGTATTTTCTTATTTACTTAAAGGGCCACGTTTGGTATTAAAATTTTTATTCTGATTTATTTGACAACTGTGAGTGTGATTACATTGTTTTTTTTTATTGTTTATGTGTAGCTGAACTGCTTTTTATTTATTTTTTTCTTAATGTTATAATTTTGTACGCACTTTAACCTGATTTAATGGTGTTTTGTTATATATTGAACCCTTTCATTGTATTTTGTGATATTGGATTTATTCGTGTACTTGTGCAATTACTTATTTATGAATAAATTGGGTTTCTTTGTGGTTCTTCCCAAAACAATACATTGCGCAAAGCTCGTTAATTTCAATTTGAGTAGTTTCATTGTTTACCTGTCCCACATGATGCAACACTTAACCTCATCAAGTGTATCTAATTCAAATAACACAGCGTACCTACTACTAGACGGCCCATTCTTTTGATCAGATTTGAGGTTTGCGAGTAATTAAATATCAGACTTGCAAATAAATTCTAATGTTTTAATTATTGCTAGGTAATGCAATGTAAGGCAGGCAATTAATTTGAGTAATAGTAACGTTATTGTCCCAATGGGAAACCACACAAACGAGTGAACAAAATCTTTACCAAAAGTAAAATATTGCATATTTTATTGCACTTAAAGTATTACAATGCAAACTATGTTTAGCACTGATCAAATCAAAAGCCTCAGTTCAAGTGTTAAATGATAAACATGTACTAAAAAGTGTGGATATTAGTAAATCGATGTGTAACTGAATAAAAGACTGTTTACCTGTTTATTTACAAAGCAAGAACAGTACAAGCGTTGTTTGCTACAAATTACTAATTGTGGTTCTTGTTGATCGATAAAATATGTCTGCGCTACAAAATTGTGATTATCAATAAATAGATTGCAATCTGATTATATTTAATCGATCTACAAGTGATTATTTCTATACTATATTAAGTGGAAAGAACTTCAGATTCAGGATAGTTAACACTTTTATAAATCAGTCACTACAAGAATTTTAATATTTACAAGTGGTGGTTTTTGTTTAAAAAATAATGTTAAAAAAAAAGAGAACTGTCTTTTAACATAAAAAATATACATAAATTTGATAGTTTGTTAACAGAAAATAAATAATTTAAAAGTTCTACACAACTTACTACATATTTTTATTTATTTCAGTTTATAATCGTCGATATACACAAACATTCACACTAGACTTAAAAACGATCTTTAAAAATTATATAATACGATCACAAAATTCAGTATTTTTAAATACTAAATATAAAAACAAAATAATGTAAGCTAAGAAGTTTCCAGAACATGTTGACAGCCTACAAACTTTGCACAAGAGATATTTGGGCACAAAAGTGAGTCGTAATTTCTGACTTACTATAAAAATTGATTGTATAGCAAAAATCCTTTCATTTAATTCTAACGATCTTTAACTAAACGTCAGTGGTTTTAACAATATGGATTTACCATTAGAATGGTAAACAATTTAACTATTGGACATAACAGTCTTCAATTAAAAATATATCTTATTTAATATGAAGACTATCATTAAACAAAAAGGATCAGAAACTGTACATGTGATTAAATTTTTTTTACAGATGTTGTAGTTATTGGATCGGATCGAAATTTACATAAAACTTATTGTAACTGAACTAGTTTATTTAAAATTGTATATAATTTAATTTTGTTTGTGTTTGTACAAAAAAAATCTGGTATTTAGAAAAATTGAAATTTTATACAATTTTAAATGAGTATATTTTTCTTAACTAGCGCTATTTTATTATCGTATGTTTATTTCTATACTATATTATGTATGTTACTTGTATAGCACTATATTAGAACAAACTAAGTTGAGAGTAATTTGTTTAACAAATTTTTAAAAACATTCCCGAAATCGGATCAATTTAATTAATTAAATTAATCCGATTTGGATCATTGTACTATGTATTGTTTTTAAAACAAAACCTATTTAATATTGCTTAAATTGTTTAAAATAAATGTGCTATAAAATATCTTATTCTTAAAATAGTGAATACTCAACGATGTCGCAACAAAACAATAAAATAAAAAACAAAATATAAATATGAAGAACTACAATATTAACATTACTTATCATTACACTTTTTTTGTATTACACATTTAATACTAATCTGCTTTTTAATTTTTAAATCTACACGTCATGCACGCAATTGTATCAAAACTTTTTTTCCATTCCTTTAATATAACTGTAAACTTGAAAATCAAAAATACAGGCCAGTAAATGGTCAATTATCACACAAACTGATTAGCGGTTTCACAAATTGTTTATAAAAATGGTTATCCGAATGTCAATTAGTGTGATTTATCACTATTAACACTATCACGGCTCTATAACTAAAGTAAATTAGAGAACTAAAGGTGGCTGCAATTTTTTTTAAACAAATATTTTTTTAGACTAGTTGTAAATAGCAGTCTCTCCTTGAATGTTCAGATCCTACAACAAATATTTATGATTATATAAATAATAACATATTCAAAGTAACAATTTCGCATAAAAGGTTACTAACAGTAATAATCGAGCAATTAATACTTATTTGACACTAATTTGTATCAATTAGCTATTAGTTACTGGAATGTTACAAAACCAGTACTTGGTCATTCACGTGAACGATGAAGAACATAGGAAAGCTATTAATTATACATTCTTAGATCTTGATCTACTTTACTGTGTTTCTTGATGATAATAGATCTTGCTGAAATTTTCAAAGCCTCGGCTTGTGTAGGCATTGTCGATATCAAGACATCATCCACTATTCTAAAATAAGATTCTAATGTAATTTCTATGTGATCTAAATCTGCAATTGTTTAAACGGGTGATTTCATCTATAGTGAGAATGCTATACAGTTATCAATTTATTGCAAAATTTACTCTAATACTGATGTATATTGGAGCAAATATGGAAAAAAATTGTATTAGGACAAACTGGCTTCTCAGCACTAACTACATGGAACACAATCATTTTTCTTTCTGATAGCAAGGTTTGCTACGATTGTAATGATTAATTTTCTATTGACTTATGTCGAACAAATTCTTCATTTACGAGTTTCATGCTTATTTTAGATGATCATGGACCATATATTCAGATTTCTGAACCTTGTTAGATCCCCAGTACAGTGTTCATCGATAAATCCTCTTGCATTCAAAGTGCAGTGCATCTGCATAATGACTAGTTCAGTAACTTCATTTTAGATATACCCAATCATTCATAAAGTTAACCAAACAATTTTTTAATTTATAGTCTCCATAGAATATATGACCTTGGCCTCGATCATTCAAAAGGTAAAAACAGCTTCCTGTTTGGTTTGGGTTAAACATCTACATGTTTGGCATGGAGAGTTACTAGTTGGGTATACCATCTTAACGTTTCAATAGATGCCTTCGCGTTTCTTGAAAAGGTTTTCCCTTTTGTGGAAAACGTTAATACGTTTCTAGAAAAACGGCGTTTGAAATTTAACAATGATGATTGATGTTTATAGTTTCTACAGAGATATGGCCTTGACAAGTTTCCTTAACCATGTCATTCAAAGGTTTCTAAACGTTTTCACGTTTTTCGAAGTGTTCACATCTCACAAAAACACAAATACGTTTCTGGAAAAACCGTTTTTGGACTTCACTGATTTCGTTATGTAAATAAATGTGACCATGACAAATTTCCTGGAATTCGATCAATCAAAAGTTTAAACAGTTACCAGTATGGTGTTCGAGAGTGAACATTTACTAGTTTGGCGTGCAGCCTTAACGTTTCTAATGAACCTGTTCACGCTTCTGGAGAAGGTCTACACGTTTCTGAAAAAACCGCTTTTGGAATGTGAGGCAGTTCAATGATTAACGTTTATGGTATCCATAGAAACTACAATTACAAATTTCTTTGATCTCTATAATTGAAAGGGTAAAAACAACTACCAGTTTGAAATGAACAGGTGTTTAACCCGGTATGGTAAACGCTTTCACGCGTCAGGAAAACGTCAACACGTTTCCAGAAGACGGGTAGAAGTTTACGTTTTCTTAGAAACACAATGATCAGTAAACGCATTTCAAGAAGACCCCTTCATTTTTTTGGGGAACCGTTTTCACGTTTTTAAAAAAGGCAATATGTTTGTAGCAAACTCACTTTTGGCATTTGACTATCTTCATTAATACTGAATAAAGATTAATCTCCATAGCAACATAGTCTTAACAAAGTTCATTGATCTCGATCATTCAAACGATAAAATGATATACCAGCTCAGGGTAAAAAGTTACCACTTTGGAGTAAACAAACTGTATGAGGATAAACAGCTACTAGTTTGGCGAACAGTCGTAAGATTTTCAAGGAACGTACTTATGTTTCTGCAAAACAACACGTTTCTGGCAAACACTCACGTTTCTGAGAAACTGGCAGCTGTTTACTCCAAACTAAGTAACGCCCAATAAGGTTGCTGTTTACTTTGAACTGATAGATGTTTAAGATAATCTGGTTAATGTTTCTGGAACATGTTTTCACGTTCTTCGAAAAGTTTTCGTTTAACACATTTCTGAAAAACTGGTACCTGTGTAGACCGGTTAAAGTAGCTGTTTAACTCAGTTTGGTTGTTGTCTCAAATTTCTAGAAAACATCTCTTTGAAAAACGCCTTCACGTTTTCGGAAAACATGAATAAGTTTCTACTAGACATTTTCATGTTTCTGAAACTAATCAACATGTTTAGAGTAAAAGTCAATACGTTTCATACGCCTGGAAAACGTCGACTCGTTTCTGGAAAACCGGTAGCGAATTACTCCGAATTGCTAAGTGTTTAACCTAAACGTTTTAAAGCGTGTGAAAAACGTCGACAAGTTTCTGAAAATATGGTAGCTGTTTACGCCTAAACAAATAGCTGTTCAACTCAATTTAGCCGAGGTTTCTGGAAACTGATTTCACGTTCCAACAAGAATAATTCTAGCTTCATGCTTTCGGAAAACATGAATAAGTTTCTAGAAAACGTCTTCAAGTTTATTTACAATACCTCAAGTTTCTGGAAAACGTCATGTGATTTTGGAAAACGGACGTTTCTGCAACTCTACGTTCTTGGAAAAAATCTTTCTGGAAACCGCTTTAACATTTTGGGGAAGTATGAACAAGTTTCTAGTAAGATCCATGCTCCAGTACGTTTCTAGTAAACGTACGTTTCCGGTAAATCTTTTCATGGGTTTGGAAGACCGGCATTTCTAGAAAACTGATAGCTGTTTATGCCTACACAAATAGTGTTTAACTCAATCTAATTCAAAGTTCCTGAAAAATATCTTCACGTTCTTGAACCCTGTCACATTTCCGTAAATCGTCAACATGTTTCAAGTAAACGTCTTCATGAAACCTTCAAGTTTCAGGAAAACGCTAACAAGTTTTTGGAAAACTGGTAGCTGCTTACGTCTAAACAGGTAACTGTTTAGCTCGACCTGATTGACCATTATAGAAAATGTTTTCAACGTTTCTGGTAAAGGTTTTCACGCATCTGGTACCTGTTTGGCCTGAACAAGCAACTGTCTCAAATCTGGTTGATGTGTGTGCGTTTACAGAAAACATTTTTCTTGAAAACGCATTCACGCTTCCGGAAACCGTCAATATGCTTCTAGAAGACGTCTTCACGTTCCTTCAAAACGGCTTCGCGTTTTTAGTAAACGTTTTTGCATTTATGGAAAACACCAATTGGTGTATTCATACGTTTCTGGAGAATCCGATTTTAGGATTTCGCTAGTTCTTTGAGCTTGACTAAAGACATGTTCACCTAACCCTTACTTTCCTGCATATTTACACCCTTGAATTTGAGTAGATTCATTAAAAAAATTGAATCTAGTAATCTCCACCGAAAATATCTTTTTTTTTTTATAATACATTTAGTCTTCAATGTCGACATCTTTGTACAAGATATTCAATGATCTTTATTTAACACAGTTCACACCACTTCTTGATCTGAATTTCAATAAAATACCATGATTAAGTGAAGTGGCTAAATATCTTTCTATGTTAATATAGCCATTTTCAGTAAAATAAATCCAGGTGACGCTTCAAAAATAAAGGTGGCCGTTATATGCGAGTTCACATTTGACCATTATAAGGTACTAGCTTCGATTGTTTCATTTACTGTAACGTGACAATACCTTAATACGAGAAATATTCAATTTATAAAGAATACAATATGAATATAACTCAACGTCCATTTGCACATTAACTTTGTTATCAACGTTACGCAAAATCGCCCTTTTTATGTTACACAATTTATAAATAAAACACAAATCGTAAAGAGTTAACTTACAAAAGGCAGAAAGCGAGTTATAT
This sequence comes from Vesta saturnalis, assembly GCA_036346205.1. Lineage (NCBI taxonomy): Eukaryota > Metazoa > Arthropoda > Insecta > Coleoptera > Lampyridae > Vesta > Vesta saturnalis. The sequence goes on along the minus strand of JARFJB010000542.1, from coordinate 2,885,391 downwards.
GTAACAAACCATGCACTATACAAAGAAAGCACAGTAGATAAAAATGAATATACACTTGGAAAAATCTAAATTCGCATTCATACTCAAGCACATATTCATCGTTATGGAAGCACAGATATAAAAGGCAAAGAAATAAGCGAGTTCGTTATTTATTGTTCAATTTAATGAAACAAAAATATAATTACATAACTCAAAATGTATTATGGAGCTATGAACTAGGCCGATTTAAGGGTAAACTACCCATTTTCCAAACATAATGAAATAATAATGGCTGAATTCTAAAGAATTTTATGGCGTCGAATGAACGTTTTTATAAAAAGTGTATGGTAATCAATACTTGCTCAAGATGAAAAGGATTAAATGTACAAGATATTTATTTCGTAAATGCTATATGTTGGAAATACTTAAACTAAATTAATGTATTAAAGAGAACAATTGTATAACCGTGAGATAGAAGTGTTATTAAAATCATGTATTTTATTAAAAATTACTATTATGCAAGATCGGGCTGTAAAGTACATTTCGTGAATAAATCTAGCGAGCGTAAACCGAACTAGTTGGTTCTGTGGTAACATAGTCTGCTTAGCATTCGATCCCCGTTCACATCAAATCAGATATGCTGCAAATTGATATTTTTATAACATTGTGTGAACCAGCATGCGAGTACGTGTGCGAGTTAAGTGAGTGAAAGTGAGTGAGAGTGAGTGTGAGTGAGTGAGTTCGGAACAGCGAACATCAAAGTAATCGCTTAAGCGTTTTAAAAAAAGGAACAATCGATTTGCCTCTACCAGCATCGTTGTCACAATGCCGGGTAGTGAGCATCACCAAGAGCGCCGCCACCAACAGATGACGATGATGTTCGGGTCTACTGCCCTTGGTTAGAGCCGACAATCAGCAACGCGCCGGCCTCGCGTTGACCTACACGCCCCGGGATCTCCAGCAGCCATACGTCACAAGAAAACGAAGGAAGGATAAGGAAAGCGAAGATAAGATAGCAGAAGTTACCCCGGCTACCGCTTCCGCTGTAACCGTCCTGCCACCCCAAGCGGCAGCAGACGAGTTCCCACCGCCCGACGAGGAATTCCGGCTACAAAAGAAGTCAAAGAAGACATCGAAGGACCGCCCGACTACACCTACACTGACCGACAACGCTTACCAGGCCCTTGCAGTTACCAGGGAGAGGGTGCCGCCGGTAATCCTTCGATAGATAGAAAACTAGGTCACCTTCTCTCGTGAAATGAACCGACAAGGGATCGCCTTTACCACAGCGAAGGCAATCGCCGAGGGATACAGGGTACGGCCCGTCACAGCCAAGGACCGTAACCGACTGATGCGGTATATGGATAGGCATGGTACGCCGTACCATACCTACCAGGCAACGAGTGAACGTACGTTCAAGGTGGGTTATACGGAGATTGCCAGTAGAAATCTGCGAGAACCGACGTTTGCTCTGAGTTGCTTGAGTGCGATATTAGTACTTCTTGTTTCAGGATGAAAAACAAGGAAAACCTTATGAATATATGAAAAGTGGAGCACGAGGTCAGACTTCGTATCTACATCGAAAACTTAAGGCGGAAATCCGGCATCGGACAGTGTCACCGATGCCAGGGATGCAGAGAATGCACTAAACTTAGTACCGAACGGACTAATAAGTGTGTGAACTGCGGTGGTGATCATCCGGTCATCTTTCGGAATGTCCAAAGTTTTCACGTCTCTCCCAGCCCCAGCGGAAGCAACCCGCCAACATCGGCAGAAGAGGACACCGCCGAGAGCGGCAACCTCTCCCGAGGGAACAGAAGTATCGAAGGCGGTTAAAGCCGCTGACGAGAATACGCCCGCTCCTACTGCTTTAGGGTTCGACGCCATTCTTTCCTCGGAAGCTTAGATTTGGCGAACGCCTTACCTGCCAGAGGCCCTAGCGAAGGTTCAAGCTCGGATAAGTATTCGGTATCGATTCACACCTGTCCTAAACCTATTTCCTACTTGTTCTACACATCATCACGGTATAGGCATCCGGTCCTATTACTACACAACAATAGCTATTTCGTCGTTGTGAAGGTTATGTGAAGACCAAACTTATACGTTTTTCTATTTACTTCAGATGTCCAAGACAGCAGCATCAGCATTAACAATTAGCACCCGAGCTCCAACAGAACAGCACACACAGGACCAACACTACATAACCACCCACAACAGGATAATTCTTTTTGAAACCCACAATACTACCACATGATGTCAACACGGCGTACAACTACGTCACACTACACATCAACCTACAGCACACGCGCCGAAGAGCACGCATACTCCTGAACGGTGCACCACAAGGAAGAAGATACTTTGTATATATTTTATATTTTACTTTACATTATATTGCACTTTGTATTATATTCACATATTGTAAATATCTAAAAATCCAATACAGTACGTTGAATTGAATAAAAAGTGAATTGAACATTATTACGGACTATAGCTTCCTATAATTTTAATGAACAGCAAAGTTACCAACTTCAAGAAAAATATATTCATGAGTATATCATAAACAGAACAATTATTTTAATACATCAGCCCTGAACATCAGCCTTGCCCTTTTATACAAGACCAAACATTTGTGTTAGTTAAAATAAATCTCTAAAACAAAGATTTTAAAAGGATTTATAGCTTCCTAAGACGAAAATATAGATATCAATCTCGAAAAAAGCATTAGTTTTGAAAATTTAATTGACGCAAATGTATAAATATACACTATTATTGAAATCCTACCAAAATTTAAATGAATGTTAAATTGCTTAATGCATCACAGCACAGTGATAGCACGTTTCACAGATGAATGAATAACGTTGATAATAACAACTTCGGAAAATCGAACACGGTTGCATAATGCAACCTCGTTTTCACGTCACTGTCTCAACAGTCCATAATTATTTATTATACATATAGATATAGTTGGCTATAGGAGTTTGAGTCTCTTCATTATAAATATAAAGTTTAGTTATTAATCAGATTAAAAGTTTTAAATCCCCCTTCAAACTAATAATATAAAGTAGATGCACTAGAGTAGAGTGTGTGTTGATATATAATTTACTGAGTTAATCTTTTATTGTATTTAATGAGTAAATATCGTAACCATTATGATCGTATTATGCATTTATAACAAATAGAGAAATTTTCAATGTACCTAACACATGTGGGCGATGTGGCAACTATGCTCGCTAATCGGTCTTCTGTAGTCAAAAATCGGTGTTAAATGTTAAAATTAAGCCTTTATTCTTAAAAAATGGACGATGATTAAAGTATTTTAAAGGGAAATACTATAAGAAAATGCATAATTTCAATGGAGGGTGTAAAGCTAATTAAAAGTACGAGTAAAGATGTAGAATCATACAGGGAGTACCGTTATTGTAGTTTGCATAAATAAATCAAAAGTTACGCATACTTATGCACTGTTATACATTTACTTCAGTTGTAAATGAATTAACATTACCGAATCATTATTTACGCACAAACCGGAAAGTGGAAAAAAACATTTCTAATTGTACGATTTCAATGTTTTGGTTATTTGACTTCGCCATATCACGGGCATGACACTAGAACATCAGCCCGTAAAGACAACGTGCACAGTAACGACGTGGTAGGGTCGTGATTTTTACTCAATCTACAAAAAGGACACTGGTTACAACTCAACAAAATTACAATCAGTAATAATAAGACACAAAGGTGCCACTTGACTTTCAATTGTTAAATTAATCACGTCATGAACTAGATCTCAAGGTACGCATAAGTGAGAAATGCGAACAATTCACTCAAAATTCGACAAACTTACATAATGTCCAAAACTCCTGACATCCAGTGCTCGAGCCATCGTAATACATCTTAATTTTTGGCTTAATCTGTAAATTGACTACAAAATTCACTCGCTAAACTATCTATAAACTCTTTCCATCTCAAATTTTCTCATTAAAAAGCTTGAACACTCCAGAAATTTACGTTAAACTGCTAAAAAGCTTCGCAACAAAAAACTATTAAAAAAATGTGTTGAAATCTCTGTTCAAATATCACAACTTCAAAAATTCATGATAATAAAATTGATCTTCACTAAAAATCTCAACTTAAACGTACAAATAATCTCAAAATTAATTTGGTTTGAAATCTCTATAAAACTTTACCTTTAAAGTCAAACAAACCGCCCTTATTATTCAAACTCAAAAAAAAAAAAAAAAAATTATAACGTAACTTTTACTTAATAAACCGTCAAATATTACTCAAGCCATAATGGTTTTAAATTTGAAAAACTGGACATTGTCTAATTTTGAACTCACAAACGCAAAAAAAACTTAAATAAAATATTAAAATCAAAATAACAGGTTAGGATAATGTAATTGTGTCGGCTTAAGGCATTAATCGCATAGTACAAGGAAAATGCCAAGGGCATTCTCCAAAAATAATCAAACACGAAAATTTCAATTTCGCCAACAAAAGGTAAGCGAATTCATTACCGTGCAACATAAAAAAAGAAACCACACAGATCATAACACGAAACCGTACGCAAATTTAAACTACAAATCAATACCTCTGCGGAATTTCAGATTAAAACATACAAAATCTACAAAATAATTATTTACATATTTCCTGTAATCACAGGGGAAATAAAAATCAAATAAACAACGAAACAGTTCTTACTGCATGTGTTCCGTTAACGAAAATTCTATCTAACATTGACTCAGTGCCCATTATTTAATGTTGAAGTTCGACACAACGCTGCACTTTTTCTTTAAAATCTAACAAACTTTAATCCTTTATCTTTTACTTTACACTTAAATTCAAAACAACGAAAGTACTATTTTTGCCCGAAATTCTAGCAAAACATAATTGTCAATTTTCCTTTTCGAAAATATTAATGTTACTGTACTTTAACGCGTCACTATTAAACAATATACGGCAATTATTTCTCGCGTCCTAAAATTAAATTTACACAACATAAATTAAAATCCGGAGATTTCCATTGTTCAATTACCTTCTTAAATAAAATATGAGTTCGCAGAGGCATAACCACTCAACTCAACTGTTTAGAATACACAAAGATACAAATAGGCTGGGCCAAAAATGAATAACCGTAAATTCCACTATTTCTAAAATACACTAAGCTCTTGACGTCGTAAATAATTAAAAATTCGCGAAGAACTTTAAATAAAGTCGCGACAAATTACTGCTTCTGTATCCAATCCACTACATACACTACAATCACCTTCCGGTGCACCACTAACCCCGGCCTGCAACTAAAACTAAAAAACTAAATTAAACTAAACTAAAATTCTCACGACACGTTTTCTCTCTCTCTCTCTCTCTTCGCTTGACAAGTAAGGGCGAGATGCATAAAAAAATTTTTAAATGTTACGACACAAACACCCACAAGAATGATAAAATAAAACACATTGTACAAATCACTGATAATCTCAGTATAGGCTTCTAGCAAAATATAAAAACTCACTATAAATTTTACATAAACACAATTCCTAGATTCTTAATTCAACCTACCAAACAACAAGCGCTAAATTGTTCCTGTATCGTTCTAAATTTACAATAAATCATTGACAAATTTTCATACACATACACAATTCCTTATTACAAAAACCCAAACAATCGTGACAACTACAGTTATAAGGGTGGGTTCATCATCAGGGAAATTTGTGACCACGTTGCCTTTAGTGGTGAATCTTCCAGAGTGCGCGAGTTCGTAGTGTTAACAGATCGAGAATACGAATAGTAAATAAACATCGAATCTTTTATTTTTATTAAGATTTTTGTGTATAATTTTAGTCCTGCTTCAATACTGTATTGACACTCGCTCGGCAGATTTTTTTAATATTTAACATCTATCTATAAATGATATAAATGTTAGCGTAACAATAACAAAATTTATTTGAAAGAAACTTCGCACTAATTGAAAATAGCAAAAGTTGTTAATTTGTATAAAGATCCGTTATTAAAAATTCACATATTTGGTAATTCCAAATAATATTAAAAGCAATTGTAAATTTTTTTACGATAAGATAAATACAATGTCATCATTCAAATCAAGTGAAATATGCTCAGAGTATCATTAATATACCCGTTTACTCATTATAGTAATAAATTAGTTTGAGTAATGCAAAACGTCATTAGAAAATAAAATCAATTAGGTAGAATGATTTTGCTATCATCCAAATCGAAAAATGTAACCAATCATCTGTTACTTCATGTTATTAAATTACGGTAAAGCCTTTGTTACATGAAACCAAAGCGTGTGTCTCACATTCATTCAAAATTCGTACTCTAAACTACACAAAAACTAGATACTACCTGTCCTTCTGGAATTCCGTATCCCAAATACAGTTATACAGTATAAGTCAAACGTCTTCACTACAATGATCAATAAGGGTGAATTCTCATTTTCAGGAGAATTACTAAGCACGTTCCCTCAGTGGCTAATTGCACTGTTATCAAACGACCGAGCGAATTCCGGATGGAGGCGGATCGCAGATAGGTCGGCAATTTTGGCAGAAATTATTTCCTAAATTTCGTGTGGTGGGTAGTTAAATAAAAAATTTATGATAAACATTTATTGTGTAGAGATTTTTGTTAAGGTAGCGAAGTAATAAAAATACTCAACGTGGTTAATAAATTACGAGCCCTTTGGTGCATAATTGTAACCCACCTTCCTCATTGTGCTCATGTTCGAGTTTTTTTAATGAAGATTACGCTCCGTAGAAGAAATAAATATTAGTGTAGCAATACCTAAATTAAGTTGAAAGAAATTTTCTGCAATATCTAGTCATTAAATGAAAACGGCAATGGTCGTTAATCAAGATCAGTAGTTAAAAATACACGTCCCGGGTGGCCAACTAAGAACGGCCGTCGGCCATATCTCAGGAATGGATTATAGCACAGGTTCGGGAAAAAATTTTCATAACAAAAGTGGCCTCGAGAAACGCCTGGAAATTATTTTCAGAATTGTAGGTCCACTGCTAGAGGGCGTATTTGACAGTTAAAATTTTAAAAAGCAAAATTTTTCAAAATTTACCCTATTAAGGGGCATATTAAATATTATGGTCAGATTCCTCGATAAATTCTGCATATCTTTTATTTGACAAGTTTTAGTCTATCTCTTCAAGTAAGGGGTGGGGGGAGTGGAACCTTGTTACGAAAAAACGTCTTTAGTTCAAGTTCTGCTTGACTGATTTTAATAAACTTTATGTTGTTTGAAAGATCTTTTGTTAAACAATAGAAAATTTGTCAATTTGAAGCAATCTGATTAATAACATAAATACTAGAGGGCGCTGTTTAATATTTTTTTAATATTGTGTTTTGTCTTTACAATTTTAAATGGAAGCATAAAAATTTAAGTAGGTTTTTAAAAAGTAGACTAAATTAGTAATAAAACAGTGAAAACTGCAAGTCGATATCTTTTTCCTATCCTGAGATCGTAAAAAACAGGTAAATGGCGGGAATTGTTCTTCCAACGTCCAGTAGGCTAGTTCGCGTTAACGAAAATTATTAAATTTAGCCTGAATGAAAAGATCTTACATTGGTCTGCAGTAATTTAAACTGTTATCATACTAATGTTATGGTTGCCGCTAGATTACCTAAATGTAATGCTGTCGCTACTTACAATGAGAACAAATTATAAAATAATAATGTGATAAATCTAACAATTAAAACCTTAAATAAATAACTACGTAATATACACTACTGGTCTGAAACGAATCCCCACTGGATGCTGGAGGTCCAACATCAGGGTCGTTGGTTTGTAAATGTGTGGTGCGGGATTCTAGGTGGAGAAATAATTAGGCTTTTTTTTTTAATGAGACTGTTAATGGAGAAAGATATTTAGATTTTTTAAGCAACGAATTGCCACTTCTTTTAGAAGACGTACCCTTGGCCATTCGTCGTGACATGTTCTTGCAACACAATAGGTGCCCGGCACATTATTCTAGAGATGTTCGAAATTTCTTAGATCAATCATACCCTGAAAGGTGGATAGGACGTGGAAGTTTATTTATTTGGCCACCAATGTCTCCAGACCTAACTTGTTTAGATTTTTATTTGTGGGGGCGAATAAAAGATCTCGTTTATGCCGATAGACCCACAACAAGAGCTGACATGATTGAAAGAATACGACAGACAATACGAAGTATTTCAAGGGCAGAGAAATTGAAACTGCTGTTCTCTCCACCCGTCAGCGATTGATTTCATGCATTGAAAATGATGGACGACATTTCGGCGACACTAATTACGTAGTTATTTATTTAAGGTTTTAATTGTTAGATTTATCACATTATTATTTTATAATTTGTTCTCATTGTTAATCTATCAGGAACCATAACATTAGTATGATAACAGTTTAAATTACTGCAGACCAATGTAAGATCTTTTCATCCAGACTAAATTTAATAATTTCCGTTAACGCGAACTAGCCTACTAGACGTTGGAAGAACAATTCCCGCCATTTACCTAATTCTTACGATATCTCAAGATAGGAAAAAGATATCGACTTGCAGTTTTCACTGTTTTATTACTAATTTAGTCTACTTTTTAAAGACCTACTTAAATTTTTATGCTTCCATTTAAAATTGTAAAAGTAAAAAATATTAAACAGCGCCCTCTAGCATTTACGTTATTAATCAGATTGCTCCAAATTTACAAATTTTCTATTGTTTAACAAAAGCTCTTTCAAACAACATCAAGTTTATTAAAATCGGTCAAGCAGAACCTGAATTAAAGGCGTTTTTTCGTAACAAGGTTCCCACTCTCCACAACCCCTTATTTGAAGAGATAGACTAAAACTTGCCAAATAAAAAATATGCAGAATTTGTCGAGGAATCTGATTATAATATTTAATATGCCCTTAATTGAGTAAATTTTGAAAAATTTGCTTTTTAAAATTTTAACTGTCAAATACGCCCTCTAGCGGTAGACCTACAATTCTGAAAATAAGTTTCAGGCGTTTCTCGAGGTCACTTTTGTTATAAAATTTTTTTTCCCGAACCTGTGCTATAATCCATTCCTCAGATATGGCCGATGGCCGTTCTTAGTTGGCCACCCGGTACATGGCAATTTAAAAAAAAAAGTTAAATAGATAAACGAACCACGCGTATGCCGACGTGACCCAATGGAGGACCAAGATACGTTCATAGGTGCCCTATCCATCTATCTCTTGATGGCCATAAGCCTTTTATCCACAGCCGTCTTTGGCAAAGAGATGACGCCATCGTACCGCCCTCCACTTGAAACAACCGCCTGTCTTTTATCTAAAGTTTACAGTTACATTATGTTTATTTGTAGTTTACTTTAATTCCGAAATGCACTTATTTTTAAGACGAGTGAACTTTATAGTGGTTTTCTAGAAATACGGTTAAACATATTTATGTGTGACACCGACAAGTTTGTTTGAGTAGTATACGATATATAGATATGCCTAAGAGAGTCGTGCCCTGTAAATGTTTTCAAGGTCAAATTGCAAAGCCACACGAATGGGAGTCAAGGTTATCTAAAATAATCAATTACTCTGAAACGAAGACACGGCCCACTGCTTGGCGCGTTGCATCTTAGAAGGTGACGCACTTTTTTAAGGATCACCGGATCTTATACCAATTTTTCACGATTAAGGACGATGAAGGTGCACATCTTTAATCGATACGCTATCGATTGGCAAAAAATTAAACCGTATTTCCGTCTAAACACGAAAAAGACGGACCTAACGGGCGTACTTGATCCTACTGACACCGATCTTTGGAGTAAGGTTAACCTAACTAATGTACGTATTGTATAGGAAGAGCACACAGTTTCATTAAAATTAGTGACACGGTACTAAAAGTATTGAACTTGACGTTCTTTACATTTGATCTAACATTGTGAAAAATAACTCTGATTCTTTGACCTTGCACTTTGACAATCGTCCTGGTGAATAGGACGCTGCCTCCGTTGCCGCGCTTCGCCCGGAACAGCCGTCCGCCCGTTTTCTGTAAAACTTACATTTATGTTTATTTGTCACTTACTTTATTTCCGTAATACATTTATTTTTAAAATTCGTGAACTTTATAGTGGTTTTATAGTGGTAAGGTTAAGCTGCACACCCTAATGTTCATCCTGCAAATACCTTTATAGCACTATAAGTTAAAACATCTTTATGTGTAGTATTTGCTATAGGATATACAGATAGTTCTAAGAGGGTTGTTTCCTTGAAATGTCAAATTGTAAAGCCACACCTGTTTCCTGAAATGGGGCCAAGGTTATCTAAAATAATCCATTTCACTGCAATAAGGACACGGACCACTTCTTGGGGTGCTTCATCTCAGAAGGTGACGCCCTTTTTTAAGGACCCCCGGCTCTAATGCCAATCGAATGGAAAAAAATCTGAAACCCGAAATGACGAACTTGATCCTAGTGACACCGATCTATACAGTAAGGTCAACCTAACTAATGCACATACTGTATAGGAAGTTCACATAGTTTCATTAAAATAATTGATACGGTACTAAAGGTATTGAACTTGTAGTTCTTTACATTTTATCTAAAATTGTGAAAAATTGCTCAGGCTCTTTCAGCTTGAACTTTGACAGTCGTCCTGGGCAAAGAGACACCTTCACCGTCGGCACTCCCGCCGCTTGAGATACTCGCCCGTCTGTTTTCTTTAAAGTTTAGATTTACTTTATGTTTATTTGCAGTTTATTTCCGATATACATTTATTTTTAAGACGCGTAAACTTTATAGCGGTAAGGTTAAGCTGGACACTCTAACGTTCACCTCGCAAACGGCGTTAAAGCAGTTAAGTTAAAACATCTTTATGTGCGGTATGGACAAGTTGGGTTGAGTAGTATAAGATATATAGATAGATCTAAGGGGGTCGTGTCCTTGAAATGTTTCAAAGTCAAATTGCAAAGCCACTCCTGTTTCCTGGAATTGGGGTCAAGGTTAGCTAAAAGAATCAATGTCTCTGCAACGAAAACAGACCACTTCTTGGGGCGTCCATCTCAGGTGACACCCTTCTATAACGTTCACCAGCTCTGATGCCAATTTTGTCCAATCAAGGTGCACATGTATAACCGGTGCGCTATCGATTGCCAAATATTACGCCATAGCTCTGTAATCTGAAACACGAAAGACAGACTGAACGGGCGCACTCTACCATACTGAAACGATGTACAGAGTAAGGTTAACCTAGCTAATGCACGTATTGTGCAGGAAGTTCATATAATTTATTGACACGGTACTAAAGGTACTGAACTTGACATTCTTTACATATGTTCTAAAATTGTAAAAAATAGCTCTGGTTGTTTGCCTTGAACTTGAACTTTGACAGCCATCCTCTATCACCCCACTCCGCCTGAAATAGCCGCCCGCCTGTTTTTTTTTAAAGCTTACAGTTAATTACTTAATGTTTATTCTAGTTTACTTTATTTCCGGAATATATTATACTTTATAGTGATTTTATAGTGGTAAGGTTAAGCTGGATATTCTAAATTTCACCTCGTGAATGCCGCTATAACAGATAGCGACAAGCTTTCTTGAGTAGTGTAAGATATATAGATAGGCCTAAGAGGGTCATGTCCTCTAAGTCTTCAAGGTAAAATTGCAAACCCACAACTGTTACCTGGAATTCTTGTCAAGGTTATCTCTGCATATCTCTCCTGGACGTCCATGAGGACAAATGTCACCCTAAACGTGACATCCACCTCTAAAAATGATACCCACTTAGGACCACCCCAAAAAAATAGGACTACCCAACCTCTAAGCCCGTGTGACTCTGGGCACTAAGTACATTAAATTCGTAAAAATAAGATTATCTAAAAATAAACATTAACCAAGTCGCTAAAAACGTGGAGATTGGGCGAATAAAAGTTTATCTAAAAAATCTCAGAAAAGGGATCGATAAACCAATTCTTGGAAACGAGTCGTTCTAAGAATATAGAAGTTAATGAAGGTCAAATATGTAGGAGATTGAAACGAATCAAACGTATATTTCAGAATCGAAATCCCATACCCGGGCGTAAGACACAGTTTTAAGTGCTGCCAGGCCAAACGTAACTAAAAATTGTACTGTTATACTACATTGCTAAAAATGAGATAAAAAATGCTAAAAACAAAACTACATTAAATTCCCAAAAGTAAGGCAACAATTACTCATACATTACTTAGTGTGGATTTTTTTCTATAGCATTATCTAAATTGGATTAAACAGAAAATCTGAAAACAAGAAAAAAAATTTTGTAATTGTTCTACTCCAAGGCTTTAATAATCTGACTTCACAAAAGTTATCAATATGGGTAGGATAATCTTCAGGAGTTTCCGAGCGAATTATGATAAGACCTATTTCGCATGTTTATCGAATGTGTTTGTGCTTCCGCATTGTACTCATATTCGCAGTCTTTTTAATGAAGATTACTCTAAAAAAGCAAGCATGAGCGTGACAATAAAAATGTCTTGTATTTAACTCATACATGTGACAATTTCAAATAATTAATTAAAGTATTCGAGTTAAGCAGCCAAGACCAAGCAATGTGTGCACGTTTAATAAACACTTATTACTACATGCACACCTACACGAAGTAAATCCATGCAAACAAAAGTAGCGTGATAAATAAAATTTTTAACGCCGTGTTAAAGATTTAATTGATAAATAAAAAATCATTCCACTTTTACATTGTTTTATAAAATAACACAAAAAATAAAACATTTATTTTCAATAATATTTTCAATTGATAAAAGTTTTGAAAGCAATTGTATATTTCTTCATGATAAGATAAATAAAATTTTATTCGTTTAAATCAAGTCGGCATACACATCAATGGCTTATTATATCTAATGAATATCACAATATGTATGCACTATTTATTGTGTCAAAAGGAAACAAATGTTATGCATTAACTTTATTGTATGCACCATCTATCTATCTATCGCCGTCAATAAATCTGTTAGATAGCTGCTCACAAAAATTACCACAAACCGCACGTCTACAGACCGTTTACCAACCGACCTTGGTTGGGCGGTATCGCCGTCAACGCCCCTTACCCCATGAACGGCTGACCGCCATCGTCACTATTTTTTGTTAAAGTTTACAAATCATTATTTTTATTTACGATTTGCTTTATTTCCGAAATCAACTTTATTTGCTAGACATGTTAACCTTATTTATATAGCGGAAAGGTAGAGCTGAACGCTCAAGATCCGTGTCGCAAACACTGTTGTAAAGTAGAAGTTAGAATAGTTATAATGTTTAGTGTAAATGTATGAAATTTATAATATAAATATAAAGCGAAAATGTTGTGAAAGCTAAAAACTGACGTAGCATCGGCAAGGTGATTGGATAATTACTCATACTTTACTAGTTGCAGATTTTTCCATAGAATCATCTACATTGGATTGAACTGAGAAGAAATATTGAGTAAAATATTTCAAGTTTCATGGTTATTTTTATGTGAATTAAAAATTATTTGCATAACAGAGGTAATGAACACAAACGACTACAAACATGAACAACCTCCTACAAGACAAAAACATACCAAGCTATTATTACCGATCCAACGATACACCTGGAGAAAACCACAAAAAAGAAAATCATGGAATCACCAATAGAGGGCGAGATCAAGCAAACATTGATACAAAGAGCAAAGTCATCGAGGTGTCCTAAAATTTACGGGTTACCAAAGGTACACAAGAAAGAGGTACCTCTACGTCCAACTGTGAGTTTAATAGGATCTCCATTGCAGTAGCTCGCAAGATATTTGGCCTAGCAGTTACAACCGCATTTGGCAAAGGCAACGCCATCGTCAAAATGCACAACACTTCTTAGAAATACGTTTCAACCAGAATAGGTGTTAGTAATCTTTGGCGTGGTTTTACTATTCACCAACGCTCCAGTTGAAGAAGCACTACAGTTAATAGAAACGAACCACCACCACCGTATATAATACGTCTTGTGAGACACTTTACAAAACACCTATTTTATATATGAAGGACATCGAAACAGACGGAAGGAGAATTAATAGGTTAACCTTTTATCACCGGTAATTGCAAATTTGTTTTGCAAGAATTTGAAGAACGAGTTCTAAGGTCAGCGAAGGACAAACCAACTTTGTGGTTGAGGTATGTGGATGACACATTTGTAATCTTGAACCACGGAGAGCAAAAATGAAAAGAATTTCTGATTTAAACCAACCAGCTTCATCAAAAAATCCAGTTCACCAAGGAAGAGAAAAAGAGGGACAATTGCCATTTCTTCATGTGGTAATAAGAAAGAAAGAAAATAATCAATTGGGACACACAGTATATCGCAAGTCAACATACACAGTTACATACATACATACATGCCGATTCCCACCATCAGTGAGCATAGCTGAAATCGGTGAAATCAACGTTAGTCCATCCATCGAAAAAGCTAGCGTATCAAGAAAATCTCAAAGAAGAATAAATTTAATGCTAACAAAACTCAGCGTTGCCTTATGTCCGCCGAAAAAGATCGATCATTTCCTGTTGTAAGTATGAATGGCTCAGTTCTTAAGTTTTCAGACTCTATTACTCTGTTGGGTATGACTGTATCTTCAATCTCTCATGGGTTGACCATCTTCTGTCAGCTACCAAAACAGCTGCTCGTAAAATAGGCTTTTTGTACAGATCTAAGCAGTACTTTACCTCTCGACAACTCCTTCTGCTGTATAAGGCCCAAATTCGGCCTCATCTAGCTATATAATTCTCACCTCTGGGTTAGTGCTCCCCAATACACTCTCGATATCGTTAATCGTATTCAAAAGAGAGCGATTAGGCTTATAAATGACCCGCCCTTAAGTTCTCACATACAGTCGGGCGCAATCCACATTTTTCTACACGGCTTCTAAACTCTGGAATGATCTCCCTAGTTCCTGTTTTCCTCTCACTTATGATATGAGTAAATTTAAGGTAACTGTTCATAGGCATCTATTGGCAATTCATCATCCCTCTATCCATCCTCCTAAGTGTTCCTGAGTGCTTTAGCACGATAGGCCTAATTTAGCCTGTTCAGGTCCACAATCATAAAAAAAAGAAAAGTAAAGTATGAAATGCCCTTAGGGTAGATACTTCTTTATGATCCCGATAAAGGATAGATCTACTTCAGGGAAGCGCACCTGCCCATGCGAGCCTGGTTTTCTCCCACCCTCCATTTTTGGGAGAACCATGTCCATACATAGAAATCCCACCCACAGCCCTATAGTACCCTTAAATCCCAACTCGCCTGGCCAACGTGGCGTTTTAAGGCCGAAATTCCCTCAAGTCAAAATGTCGTGTTATAAGATAGCGGAAAAGACTATGAGGAGGCCTACATCCAGAAATGGATCGAGGAAGGCTGAAGAAGAAGAAGAATGAGATGCCCTAATCAAACATGAATTCAAAGATTATGACATTCATACGATTTTCAACCGATCCTCGAAGATAACGAAAAAACTGAGAAACCGCCGCCGGCCAACGCCTACCTGCCGTATATCAGGAGAACGACGGATAAAATCAGCAGAATTCTAGAAAAACACCAGATGAAAACTACATTCAAAGCACACCACAAAATAGCCAACATTTGGCAAAACCCTAAGTACAACATTGATTTGGAGAACCAAGGAGTACACGAAATTCCTTGTAGAGATTGCAACATGTCTTACATCGGGCAGACCAATAAAAAATAAGTGCAAGGAAAGAGGAACATGTAAATTGGGTCAAGAAAAATCAGTCAACGTAAGCGCTGGCGCAACATGTAACGCGCACTGTTCCTATACACTAATGTCCGGTCGTTTTTTGTTTTCAAGCTACAGGCTGATGAAGTTTTTTAATAATTTTTTGATTTTTTACATTACCCTTGCACTATTTTGTGTCAGAATATGAAGTTTATTTTGCATCCAGTGGCAAAGAGGATTTACACCTTTAAACCAAAAAAAATAACATTGTTTCACCCTGTAATTTTCTTTATTTTTTATTACTGCTAAGGAATTTTATTTTTATACAAAAACTACAAATCCTTGGTAACTGTCAAGCTAACTGTCAAAATTATTTGTTTCAAGTTTGGTGTGTTCCTGATTTCCTACGTACTTAGTTTTAGAGTTTGTCGAGTTCCTGATTTCCAACGTATTAAGTTGCCGTTGTTTAAAGTTGCTTTCAAAAATGGTTCACTATACTTCTACAGAATACAGGGACATGATTATGTGTTACAGCGGCGCTGGATTAAACTCTTTGGGAGAAAATAGCTGCTTTAAAAAAGCAAAAGTTAATGCTGGGGCTCACAGAACTCGTCGCTCTGTTGCAAACGAAGAAGTTCTATTGCAAATCGTAGAAAATAATCCAAAAATAAGCACCAGAAGAATAAGTGCAGCTGTACCGAATGTTAATCGTAAGTCAAAGAACAGCTTCACCCATTTCACTTTCAAAAAATTCATCACCTATTGATACAGGATTTTTACCGCGTGTAGAATATTGCGAGTGGTTGCAAAATCAAGAGCATAACTTTCTGTCATTAATTTTCTTTACGGATGAAGCTGGATTTAGTCGCGATGGTGTTCTGAACCTATATAATATGCATTATTGGAGCGACGAAATCCCTCTACATACCGTAATACGGAACCACCAGTATGGTTTTCGATTAATGTGTGGGCAAGTATAATTGACAATTTTCTAATTGGTCCATTTCGATTGCCCAATCGATTGACACGCGAACTGTATCGAAATTCAACTGCACACTTTATTAGAAGATGTTTCATTGGATATTATTAGAAGAATGTACTACATGCATGACGGCGCGCTAGCTCACTATTCTTAAAGGGCAAGGGAATTTTTGCAAAGAAGATTTGGAAATAGGTGTATTGGTCGCCAGGGACCTATAGCGTGGCCAGCTCGTAGTCGCATCTTATGAAAAATGAACTTATGCCGTAGAAATAAATAGTGAAGAGCAATTATGGAACAGAATTGTGGAGTCTGCTGGTAGATTTCGTAATAATTCAAACATATTTCAAAGATGCCGTCAGTCATTAACACGAAGATTGGAAATGTGTATTCAAGAACAAGGTTACCAGTTTGAACACCTTCTGTAGACCTTCTTTATATTTTTATATTTTTTGAAACGTTTAATTTGATATTTAATAAAAGCCTTTTAAATTTATAAAAGAAAAAACTTCAACAGCCTGTAACTTGAAAACAAAAATCGAACGCACATTAGCGTATAGGAACTTTTAGTATTATTATTTTTTGGTCCTCTATCGTAGTTTATTTTGTCACCATGTATATATGCTATACGTAGAAAAACGTTTTATAACAAAACCTTTTTAGTAATTTTGAAAACACCACTTCATCGTGTTGAGCCGTTCGGGGCATTCTACGTCACTCTCGCCGTTTTAGATATAAAAATCTATCAGCATGTTGGTATTTGTGATTATTAAAACATTATTTAATAACGACTATAATTTGCGATTCGTAATAGTCTGTGAAAGTTTGTGCATTAACTAACATTAATAATTACGTACTTTCTCGAACATTAAAATCTTGCAGATGTAGTAAAAGTCGTAAAAGAAGTAAAAGATATGCACTTATGACGAAAAAAATTAGTGAAAATTATCGAAGTTTATAATCTAAATCATTTAGTGTTGCATTGAAATTATATTTAAAGGGGGTAAAATATATGGAAAATCATATTTGAATCTTTCGACCAAAGTTAGTTTTTAACATGAAATTTAGAAAATGTAGTACAATGACTTGACGGTTTTTAATTTAACAAATTTCTGCTGCACAAGACCCAACACCTTGAAGAATTGGTCATAAACAATTTTGAGGGACTAATTTGAAGGCATTACTGCCAAATTCATAACAATGCAAGTATTTTCGGGATCGAAAAACACAATTGCAAAATGGAGGATTAAGTAAAACATTGAAGGTAAAATTGAACTAGTACCACCCGTAAACCATTATGGGAGCCAAATTTTAAAATTTTAAGAGCCATCTTTTCTTATTAGATTTCAAAATTTACCTTTTCCATTAACCCAGTTATAAACAACCATCTGGATCAGATTTTAGTTACATATAGTTATTAATACTATTTTTGACTATATCGGTATTAATTTAAAGCAGCCAACCAAGCCTTCTAGCCATGCAAACGTATAAAAAACAATAACAAAAACAGAACACAATCACTAACCTGCTCTACCGTAACGAGTCTGTGCCATTTGGCTCAGTAGAATTAGCAGCAGGACTTGGTTGAGAGCTAGAAGAAGCGCGCGCATTATTACCGTGTGAATTCTCATACTCCATAACTTCTTGGTATATTAGTTCTTTCCATTGCTCTACGGTATGTTCTCTTTCATCTACACTATGGTCATAAGGTCCAGGAGCGGGCTAAAAATTGAAAGCAAATTAAAAAAAACCACAGCAAGAATTTGAATAACATTTACACTCACTGCGTTTACTTCTCCTTCATCATACCAGACATTAATGTACGGATGTAAAAGCGCATCATCGACAGATATCCGCCTTTCCGGATCAATAACTAACATTCGTGATAGTAAATCTCTAGCTTGACTCGCTTTTAATCGATTATGTTCGTTACTATCCGAAGGGAAGAGCATATCGGGAAATAATTTATCAAACGAGAAACCTGGATACCTTGGACGATTTTCTACATAATTTCGAACAGTTGGTTGAAGTCGGAGCATAAATTGTTGAGAAGGAGTACCTAATTGCTCTGTAACGTTCGCACTATTAGTTTTAGTTTTAGATAAGTAACGGTTTAAATACCAATGATCTTATTCCATTGATCAATATGATCAGTTCCCGGAAACAAAACACCTCCCCTAATCATTTCTCCCATGATACATCCAACAGACCATATATCAACATTTTCAGTATAACCCATACCTAAAATCACTTCAGGTGCCCTATAATAGCGCGTAACAACGTAAGGCGTCATCATAAACGTTGTCCCTGCTGTCCGAGCTAAACCAAAATCTAATATTTTAAGAGTACAATCTGATTTTACTACTATATTGCTTGGTTTGAGATCCTACAAAGGCGTTTAGTTAGTATCGCCACGTCCCAAACATAGATAGTTACCCTATGAATAATACCAGCTGAATGTAAATGTTTGATACCACAAAGCATTTGGTATAGTAAATAACTCATCCGCTCATGATCCAGGTCCATTTGTATAACCTGGCAAAGATTGGCGTCCATTAATTCCATTACTAAGTATACGTCTTGAAATTCTTCTAACGATTTTTGGGGCGTAAACGCATTCAGAAGTCCGATTATCTGCATCAAAACTGGTTAGCGTCAATCCGTTAAAATAAAAATACTCACATTTTTATGATTAACTAATTTCATAAGCTTAAATTCTCTGTAGGCTCGCTTCGCATGCGTAACATTTTGAAAGGGCCGGCTTAATTTCTTAATAGCAACATTTTGTTGTGTTACTGTATCAACAGCAGCACTAAAAACAATTATTTCAACGTAGGACCAAAACATAAAAACAAATCAAGCAAAAAAATAAAAAATCTACAATCATGCCCAAATAATTGAAACTATTATTAAACTTACCATACGAGACCTTGTGCCCCACCTCCCTTAGGATCCAAATTTGAGTACCGTTCGGGCACACAAAATTCTGTGTCCCCAAAGGGCCAATTATTAAATCCAGATCTCATTTTATATACAAGAAGAAAAATAAATAATAAAAAGGACAGTGAGATTTTCACAACACCAGAAATTTAACTAAAAGGTAAGAAAATCAATTCACAAATTCAATCAAAATAATGACCATCCTTCATTTATTTTTGTCAAATAAAGAAAAAAAAACAAAAACAAAAGCCAAATACAAAAACAAACAAAGATGATGGCCTAATAATAACATGCAAAAAATATATAACAGTACAAAATACTAAACACAAACAACGCTATGACCAATCAAATAAGTTTTGGAAATAAGTTGAACTTACCACACAATTCCTTGAGCCCCTGAACCAATTGGTTTCAAATTTTGATAACGTTTTAAAATTGTAAATTTTGTATCTCCCACCTCCACGGTATAGAATTGGTGAGAAAGTCGGGACATCTTATGGCATCTGTCCCGATAGTTTACTGTTGTTGTCTGTAACAAAAATAAATAAGTGAATAGAATATATACAAACACAGAAAACAATTTTTTTAGACACGTTATTGTGAATCATTAGCCACTTTGCACACCAATTTTATCACAAAAATATTTTGTGCAAGCTGCTTGTACAAGCCCAAATATTTGGCGGTAACTAACAACAGATTACATTGCTTTGGTACATAATTATTAAGCGTGCGCGTTCCAATAAATACCCTGTATATAAGTTATATTTTAAAAGTATAGCTCTAATCGATGTTTCAATACAACAGTTTAGACCTGTCAACACTTTGCCAACATTTACCAAAATAATAGAAAATGTGGTATATAGTCAACTGCAGGAATTCATAACACAAAATGAAATATTGTCACCATATAAGTCCGGCTATAGAAATAACTTTAATTGTGAAACCACCCTCCAATTTGTGTTAAATGAATGGAAAGAAAGCAAAGATAAAGATTGTATTTAGTAGCAGTTTTTTTAGATTTAAAAACAATAGACACACAGATATTGGTGAGAAAACTGTGTAATTATGGAATAGGTGGTTTAGTGCTGAGATGGATCGAACATTACTTGTCGCATAGGCAGCAGAAAGTGAAGTGCGAAGAAATAACCTCTAGCCGCAGAATGATTGAGAATGGGGTGCCACAGGGAAGTATACTGGGTCCACTTCTCTTCATCCTTTACATAAATGGCGTGGGAAATGTTTTGAAATATTGCAAGTTGCATTTGTTTGCGGATGACACTGTCATATATTGCACGGGAAGTAATAAAGCTGAGGTAGAACTGAAGTTAAATGAAGATCTTGACAGAATGTGTACATGGCTGGATCTCAATAAGTTGAAACTGAATCCTGATAAAACTAAGACGATGGTATTTGGAAAAGAAAAGTGCAAAATTCAAATAAAACGACAACAGGTAGAAGTGGTTGATGTGATCAAATATTTAGGAATTGTAATTGACAAAAACCTGCCATTTTCAGAGCACACAAGCTATGTGTGTTAAAAAAATTTCAAAAAAAAAAATAGGTGTATTATACAGATCCAGTAGGAGTTTTATCAGAACTACAAGGAGGACTGTTTTCAATACGATTATATTACCCCACTTCTGTTTCGCGTGAACAGCCTTGTACCTTGCTAACTCAACTGACATCAAAAGACTTAAATGCTTTCAGAATAAAGCGATGAGAATTATCCTAGGGAAAAAGAGAGGCACTAGAATCAAAGACATGTTGAAGGAGTTGGATTGGATGGAGGTTAAGGATATGCTGGAGATGAATGTTTTAAGTTTTGTTCATAAAGTAAATTTAAAGCTAGTACCAGATTACTTGAAATTAACAAATTGACAAGGTTTTGTGAAGTTCATGATCACAATACCAGAAACAGACAATTTTAAGTTGGATCATAGGAATACTAGAGCAGCCAAAAACTCTGTCTTTTTTAAGGCAGTTATACAGTATAACAAATTGTCAAGAAGAAACTGAGAAGAACGTATCTGATGAGACTGAACGAAGATTAAATATGTTGGAAAGACTGATTTATAAAGATTGGAGATTATTATTTTGATGTTTAGGTGTTTATTGTGTTCATATGTTAATTATGTTTGTATGTGAATTATAGCACAATGTGCTAAATAAGCGGTGTTATTATTATTAATACTAAAGTCGACGTTAGTGTGAAGTTAACCAGGAATTTTGAGCGACGAATACTGACGTGAAAAAATGTATGTGAAACATCGTTCCAGCAGCAAAAGAAAAGGCCACATGTTTCATTCCCTTCCCAAAGCGAACAGCGGGCAGCATGAGCAGGCAAAATCATGGATTCCCAACGTACATACATTAAGTATGTCTGCATGGTGGGATTAAGAATACGTGCCGCAAATGGTGTGCGTATATACTTGTAATTATACCCATTTGTAGTTACGTCATCTAGGCGAGAAAAAACGTATGGCGTAAATATTATTGCCAATCAATATTAGGTTTGAAAATTTACTATCGCATTCAGAAATTAATAGCCTGTTATGTATTTTTATACGTTCACAAATTAACAAATGATAATTTAGACATTCGTCTATATACTTTCAATCTCAAAAAATAAAAATAATCTAGTAGTATTTCTTTACATATTTATTTACAAACTTAAAAAAACACACCATATTGCATTGCCAAGTTAATGTAAAATATGTAAAATAATATAGTGACCTGATTTCGAGTTTGGTAATATTTGCTATTGTATAGGTATTTTTACTAGTTTAACTGTAAAACGTATTTTTAGCACTGTATGCAAAACGCGGTAATAGAGTTACATGATCATTTGGTGTATTTTTGAAATGATTGATTTTAGCAAGCTGTAATTTAAGGCAAACCGGTATTTTTGAATTGTAAGTTAGTTTCGCAAGCTGCAAGTTATGATTTGATTGATTGAGATTGAATTAATTGATATTGACTTGCGGATTATTGACTGTTTTCCCAGGCCAGTGCCCTCACGTTTAGGAAGAGTACCAGCTCTGAGTGTCGATTAGCCTATCTACAAAGTAAGAGGACGTTCATAGGAGCTAGGTATATACAGCGGGAAAATCGTTACTTGAAGGTTATGAAGAATTGTTCTTGTTTGATTTGATCGAGATTGATTGCTTTGACTGATTTGGCTAATTGATTTGATTGATTGATTTGATGTTTGATTTGATCTAGAGTAATTAGTTTGAGATTGATATGCTTAATTAATTTGATTTGATTAATCTATTTGTTTGACTTGACCGAGATTGTTTGATTTGGTTTGATATGTTTCGGCTGATTTGATTCATTTCTGTCTTTTGACAAGGGCAAAGGCCTGAGAATAAGTTCCTGCGTCCGTTACCTGTCTTGCAAGTTACAGTTAGGGCCCTTAATTAGAATACAATTTCAAATTTCCCGCCAAACCAAAAATGGTCTCCAAGATAGCCGACAGAGCAAGTTAACCTGTAAAATTTAATTGACATAACTAAACGCAGATTGACTGTGGAAGTTCCGATGTCCTATACCTGTCTTATGAGATAGTATAAGCGCCCACTTATTAGAACACAATAGCAATTTCCCCCCTAAACAAAATGGCCGAGGGTTTTGATAACATCAAAATTTGAAATGAAGGTCAACTTGTTTACCTTTACGTAATATAATTAGTGGGTTCTCCCCTGACACTATAGATGTAATTGAATAGTGAAACATGAAAGGATCTTGAAAATGTAATTACTGTGTTGACCTTGTTTACGTGACTTCCTTTTCCTGTTTAAAACCTGTCTGTGTAAACTGTCTGTGCCACGATCAATCTCTATTACAGAAAACAATAATTAGTTTTAAAAATGCACCGTTAGATGGCGTCACAAACAGTCACATCTACTTTTAAAGGTATACTGCTAAGTAGAGCCTCGATTACAGAAAACATTTATTAGCTTTAAAAATATACCGCTAGATGGGGTCACAAACAATCAGGGCCCTGGCACAGGGGCTAGGACCCAACAAGGGGCGAAGACTATAGTAGAAGTTCAGGGGATCTATATCTATCTTATGAAGTAGTATGATGCCGTTATTAGAATACAATTTCAAATCTCCCGCTAATTACATAAAAACCGACAAAACCATTACTATTTCAAATTTCCCGCCAAGGGAACCATAGCAGAGGGTATAGACACGTGAACAAGTTCCGGGGTTTTATGAGATAGAATTAGGACCCCTTATTAGAATACTATTTCAAATTACCCGTCAAGGGGACGAAGGCCGGACAAGAGGCGATGACCCTAGAACAAGCTCCGGAGTCTTAAACCTGTCTTGTGAGATAGCATACAATTTCAATTTCCCGTCAAAACAAAAATGGACGAAAAAACAAGCTAGCCTAAAAAATTTAATTATGTCCCATATACACAAACAAAATGGCGCCAGAATTTAATGATGACTCAGTTAAAAACAAAATGGCTGAGAAATTTAATTATGCAAGGCCGAGGACCAGCGTATACACCATATTTAAAGAGCGGCTGAAGAGTAGAGATGTCACAATGAGTTCTTTAGGACCAAGAGGCAAAACAACCAAATTTAATATTTAATTAGAAACGGTATTATAATACTATGTAATGCTGAGCTTGACATGCTACACGAGATGTAAATATAGTATTACTTATATATTATTATAAATTATTAAAAACCCCTTATCATTTTATTACGGGTAATAACCAAGGTGCTTTGATAGAACACGCTTTCAGATTATCATCTTGAATTTGTTTCTCCCGCCAAAAATAAGATGGCTTTACTTATGCCGTCATACAAAATGGCGGAGGAATTTTATTCTGATTCATAATTAAAATAATAGGACTTTGATCACCCCCACACTTTCCTCCCCGCACGACGACCCTCCAGAAATTTAATTATGACTCATAATTAAAAATTGATTATGATGTGATCATTAAAAACAGAATGGCGAAGGAATTTGATTATGACTCATAACAAAATGGCCTCGGAATTTGATTATGACGTCATAAATAAAACCAAAACGACCGCGGACTAATGAAAATAATTGGACTTTGATCCGCCTCTCACCCCCCGATCACGTAACCACCCCCTTTCCCGAGACCCTGTGCGCTCATTTGTCTACCCTCTAGGTAATACTGCCAAAAAGGCCTTACTTAGGGTTGAAAATACCGTCAAGAGTTGAAAATTCTGTGATGGGGTGGAAAATCACACCCGAAAAGAAGCCGACCCCACCTCAATGTCTGAACTGCCAAAAAGACTCAATACAGTCAAAATGACCCTAATTAGGGGTAAAAATTCCATCTAGGGTTGAAAATCATCCCTCCAAGGGCTAAACTACCAAAAAGACTAATTAGGGGTAAAAATTAACATCAAGGGTTGAAAATTCCATCTAGGGTTGAAAAACAACCTCGAAAATTTACGGGCGGGGTTGGCGTGACCTCCCCCGCCTCTGATGACGTCACAGACCAAGCAGGTCCCTTTCTACTGAAGGAATTAATGTCTTGCTCAAGTTCTCACTATTGTGCACTGTGAGATTGCAGCTTTTTGTGTCTTGAACATTTATCTGCACGTTTTCATCAATATTACCTCTTTTTCTGGGCTTCACAAAAGTCCTCTATTAAATTGTTATATGAGTTTTTGTATGTGTTTAAAGATGGTTGAAGGCGATCAAAATACAATAAAAAATACCGTTCTGCCGCTCGTTGACTGTTTTTGTTACAAATGATGTAACATACGATCATATCAAGTTTCTCGAAATTTGCGTACACCAAAATTAATTTTATAAAGCAACTCCACACTGACAAAAACGATACGATAATGAAAAATCATTATCTTTCAATGTTGAATAATCACAAAATTCTTCATTAGTACACATGTATAAATTTTTTAATAGCAGTAGGAAACTTTTTGAATACCCTATATAGAAAATCCTTTTTTAATTTTTTTTATCTCTGAACCAGGAGAAACATTTGTCAAGTACTTATATCTTTACAAACCCTATTGGAAAAAGGTATAAATTTTATATTTAGAAAGTCAGAAAATTGTGTAAATTTCTGAATTGAACAGTAGCAACCTTTCTGGAAACATCCTTTATACTAACTTATTTTTCCAATTGGTTTAAGAGCTTTAAACATATTCGTATAGTTTTCAAAACTTTAATTATTTGACCATCCTGTATATATAAATATATTAGTAAATGTAAGCATTATTGTAAACGGTTCATAGTTGAATTTATGGGCACGGAAGTGTTTCGAAGTTATGATTTTTTGCTCCAATTCGTCCCCTTATACGACACTCATTCCGTAGATAAACTGGTTGAAAACGGATTAAACGATTTGTTTTAATTATAGAAATATTCTAAAGTTAAATTAATTGACACCTAAGGGTTAATTTTCTTTCTAATACGTACTCTTACAAGACACCCTCATCCCCTAGATGAGGAGACTTTTTTTAATAGTTGTGCTCCTCAACAGGCTAAGTTTGGCATACCGTGCTAGAAAACTCAACAATATTTAGGAGTATGGATAGGGGCATATTGAATTATCAAGAGATGCTTATATTTTTGCATATCATAACTGAGAGGAAAACAGGAACTAGGAAGATCATTCGAGACTTTAGAAGCCGTGTAGAATAATGTGGGTTGCGCCTGTTTGGCACAAGTTGAGATTTGTACTGCATATTGATAATATGAATTAGCAAGCCCAGTATTCCTAGCAAAGGTGACCCGAGATGGTATCAAAGAATGTAATTCAGCAGCGCAATAGCCATTGTAATACCGACAATGTAATTTCTTCCATACTCAAGGGTCTGTATGTTAGAAACCTGCATTTATACGCCTAATCGCGCTTTTTTGAATAGATCAATGATATCGAGAGCCTACTGGGGGAGCACCAACGCAATTCAAGGATACGCTGAATGTCTGTTAATTGAAACTGCCATTTCAGTTTTACAGTCTTGGTTTGAGATAGAAGGTGGGTTACCATTATGAATAAACTGAGATGAACTGCAATGAAGAGTGCTGTCGTTAGCAAAGTAACGGACCGGGTTCGTCGTTGAAGAAATAAGATCTTTTATGTACAGCAGAAAAAGTATGGCGCTATAACTGATCCCTGTGACCCAATGCCAAATCCATCAACCATGACACCTATTCGTCTTTTGTCAAGTAAACTAGAAATTTAACCCAAACGAGGTGAATATGGCGAGTAAACAATTATGCCAAATTGATCAAATGCTTTTGAGATATCTAAAACGATTGTTTCACGGGAATGTTCTAATGTATTGTTCAAAACTTGGAACACATGTGCAAGAAGATCACCTGTTGAACGATTTGCCTAAACCATATTGCTGGTCACTAAGGAGTTTGTTAGTTTCAAGGAAAGAGAGCAGTTGCTGATTGATGGCTTTTTCCATGGTTTTAGACAAAATGGAATTGATGACAATTGGTCGGTACTTGGTGGGACCGGTCTTGTCGCCATTTTGGGGAATAGTTTGAAAATTTGCTAACTTCCATGAACAGGGAAATTCTCCAGAAGGCATAGAGATCGAATAGAGCTTAGATAGGACTGGTACTAGTTCGGGGGAGAATGTCCTCTAATACGACATTCTCATACCCCACATGGATTGGTCGATTAACCGATGTGTTTTTAATTATAGAAGTATTATTCTAAAATTAAATTAATTGAGGCGTAAAGGTTTAGAAGTTATGAATATTTTCTAATTCTTCCCGTTGTACGACACTCTCATACCCTAGATGGACTGTTCGAAATAAACAATGTATTTTAATTTTTGAAGTATTATTCTAAAGTTAATTTAATCGACACTTAATGGTTTGGAACTTATGAATTTGTTTCTAATTCGTACTCTTGTAAGACATCCTCATCCACTCGATGTACGAAAACGACTTAAACGATGTGTGTTAATTATAGAAATATTATTCTAAAGTTAAATTAATTGTGACCTAAGAGTTTCGAGGTGTGTAATTTTTTGTTTTAATTTGTCCCCTTACACGACACTCATCCCCTAGATGGATTGGTCGAAGCAGGATTAAACGATGTGTTTTAATTAGAGAAATATTCTAAAGTTAAATTAATCTAAATCTAAGGATTTCGATTTTTTGTTCTAATTGGTCCCCTATACGACACCATCATTCCCTAGATGGACTGGTCGAAACGGCTTAAACGATTGTGATCTAATTATAGAATAGGATTTATGTTTTTTTTTAATTGACCTCCTTATACGACCCCGATGCTCTAGATAAAGTAGATGCAGATAAATGGTTAAATATATGTAATAAATACAATTCTAGAAATTATATTTGTATAAAACTAATAGTCACTACTTTACTGAGCCTAGGCCTTTCCATATTTAAGTTTGTGCATTATTTCACACCATACATGTTTGTCGCGTCAAGATAAAGAGTGAGTCAGAACCGGCCTTAGATGACTACTCCATCCTCCTCGGTTTAAGTTCCTGGAATTTGACAATCAAAACTTTCAAGGTTAAATTTTGTTGAAATTCAGCCTTGGCCGGTTTCTTTCAAACACTTTCAAAATTAAAAATTGGGCTAATATTTATATCAAACAAATTGGGCTAACATAAACATTGTTAAGTGAGAACTTTTACACTGTTCGCAATAGAAGCCTGGTAGTACGTAAACCTCTGAAAAGAAGTCTTTAACGACATATCACCCCTATACCTTTACCTTGAACATATTTTTAACAAAAGGAAAGCTTAAAAATGAAAATCTCACCCTTGTCCTTCATTATTTAAAAATTCTTCATTCACATTGATTCCTTTAGAATATTACAGTGTAAGTAAGCAATTTTCCTTGTTTTCTTACAATTTAAAATAGAATTTTTTTTAGTACTTCTCCGTGAACATTCATTTCTCATAATATCTCGAGGCGTTTTTATTTTGTTTTTTCTTAAGCCTTTATAGTAGCTGCACTTAGTGTAAGTGCCTGTTATAATGCTGTCTGCGAAACATGCAATACTGTTAATGACTATTTGATAACGTGACATAGTTTTATTATTGTTTTATAAAAATGGTCTAAAATATAATTGAAAATCGATTCAAGTGCTTTCTGACCTTCACATTACAACGAATTCGATCAAATTTATTTTTATTCGAGATTTGACGATTGGTTTATAATCAGTAGAAACCATTTTGGTAATAAATTACTTAAACAGTATATTAACGAATCTAAACCGAAATTATTGATTCTTGTATCAAAATAATAAAATAAAATGAGTTCATACGTACTAAGAATCAATTGTACTCCTAATCACAATATCTAGAGCCAACAAAGTGGTAGAGGCTTGGAAAATATTCTGTGAAAATTTTGGCAGTCCGACACTTACAGAAACAAAATGGCGGAACAATGAAACATTTATTAATTTTCTTCCACTAAAAATTATTTTCTTGAGTTGGTACCAGATTTTTTACTGCTTTGAAGTTCTAACGCTCATTGTTGAACAGCTGTTTAATTGAACAATATAAAACACATCCCCTAACTTTCCCTAATGCATTTTTTTCTGAATTTCAGGTTTGCAAAATGGTTTTTACTGTTGAAAGTGGAAAAATCTTTTGTTAGAAACTGGTAGTGTTGTAAAAAATACTCTAGAAGATTTAATGAGGAAAGAGAACTGATATGTGCTTCAATTCTACGCTCTCCTGGTAAACCGAAATCACTAAGGAAGGTTGAACTTGAAACTGATGTTCCAAAATCTTCTGTAGAGAATTATTAAGAAAAAAATAAGATTAAATTTTTCAAAAGTCACTTAGTCTATAATTTACTTGAGGATGATCCAGACAGAAGAGTGGAATTTTGTTCCCGTATCAATGAGTATCATGAGTTAGATCCTGATTGGCAGACGAGTCCACTTTCTACCGCAATAGTGTAGTAAATAGGCATACTTGTAATTATTACAACACCAAAAATCCCCATATTCTTGAACAAACTCTACTCAAACCAAAAGGCATTACTGTTTGGGCGGCTGAGTGTGTAAATTACGAAATTTCGGTTAGTAAAATGTCTGGAATGAGGTACGCACAAGCTTTACATCAACATGTTTTGCCCCATTTTATGGTTCCAGAATTGAACCAAGCAATATTCCAACAAGATGGTGCTTCACCTCAATTCGCAAATGCTGTCAAGAACCCCGATCCCCAGATTTTAACTGTGTGTGACTTCTTTTTATGGGGTTACCTAAAGGAACATGTTTATTCCCACAGTTTTAACAATGAAGAGAATTTAAAACACGCAATTCAAGAGGAACTTTTACGGATACCGCAGGATTTCTTTTTAAAAGCGTACGAATCATTTGTTGAGCGCTGTTACCAGTGTGTCGCTGTGGATGGATTACAGTTTGAGTAATTTTAGACTTTGGTTTTCAGTTTTCCATTAAGGTATGTCCTAGTTTACTGATCATTATAATGTGACAATAAAAATATTTTACAAAATCTACAGTAAATTAATTTAATTTAATAATTTAATTTTTGTTACAACATCGGTAAGGTATAATTTAAATACCTGTTCACAGAAGGATAAAATTAATAAATTCTTCTTTGTTCCGCCATTTTGTTTCTGTATGTGTCGGTCTGCCAACATTTTTACAGAACATTTTTCAAGCCTCTATTGCGTGGTATGCAAAGCCTCAAAAAGACCGATGAACAAATGGGCAAGCTACACAAAATAAAATGTCTAAACTCCATCGTGTGATAGCTATTAGGTCTATGTTATTAGTCAAACTATACGCACATATAGATAGTTGTTTTTTTATGCCCCACGTTGCATGCCACCGTTACGGTTGAATTGTCGAAGCTACACGTTAGACACCGATGTTAACATTGAATTTTTTGAAGCCTCAGTGTAAGGTTATACACCCAAAGTTCAATTTTCAATAAAAGCAAATAAAAAAAGGGCCGCAAGCTCCACGTTGGGCGCCAATGCTAAATTGAATAATTTTTTTTTTATGCAAGCGTTAGTTGGTGGCGCGTTGGTATCTGTTGGCTATTTTTTGCCGTTTTCTTGTATTGCGTTAAAGTGTCACCTTACGAGATAGTATAGGGAAGGCCACACTACTATACGATCGCGGACAACTACAGGAATATCGCGACTTCGTAATAAAATTAAAGGGCTACAAGCTCCACGTAGCCGCCAATGTAAAAAATTGAAATTCTTAAGCTTCTGCGTTGACGTCGGTGTAAAGTTAAGTACCAAGTTCAATTTTTTTTGTTATAACCGTTAATTGGCCGTTTGTTGGTGTCCGTTGGCTATTTTTTGCCGTTTGTTGTATTACGTTAAATTATCGCCTTCCGAGAGTACATGGATTTCCACACAACTACACGATCACAGACAGCTACAGGAAAGCCGTGAAACTTCGTAATAAAAGAAAAAGGCTGAACGCTCCACGTTGGACGCCAATGCAAAAATGGTATTTTTTCAAGCTTCAGCATTAGGATCGGCCTCCAAGATTAATTTTTTTGTTGCAACTATTAGTTGGTCGTTTGTTGGTGTCTGTTGGTTATTTTTTGGCGTTTGTTGCATTACGTTAGATTATTGCTTTACGAAAGTATAGGGATGGCCACACAACTACATGATCGAGGACTGCAGGAAAGCTGTGTGGCTCCGTAATAAAAGAAAAGAGCCGCAAGCTCCACTTTGGGCGCCACTAATAAAATTGAATCTGTTGAAGCCTCAGCGTTAGGACCAATGTGAAGTTACGCCCCAAGATCAATTTCTTTATTACTACTCATTGATGGTTGTTTGTTAGTGTTTGTTGGTTATTTTCTGCCGTTTGTTGTATTACGTTAATTTGTCACCTTATGAAAGTACAGGGATGGTTACATAACTATACGATCGCAGACAACTACAGAGACGCCGTGTGACTCCGTAATAAAAGGAAAGGGTCGCAAGTTTCACGTTGGGTGCCAATGTAGAATTAAATTTTTTGAAGCCTAGGCGTTGGAACCGGTGCGAGGTTACGACCACTAAGAACATTTTTTTGTGTTGCAACCGTTAGTGGGTCATTTGTTGGCGTCCGTTGCCGATTTTTTACCTTTTGTTGTATTACGTTAAATTGTCGCCTTACGAGAGTATAAGAATGGCCACACAACTATACCATCGCAGACAATTACACGAAAGCTGTGCTACTAAGTAATTAAGTAATAAATGGAAAGAGCTGCAATATTCCACATATGAGCCATTGTAAAAATTAATTTTTTTTTGAAAGCTGTGCTACTAAGTAATAAATGGAAAGAGCTGCATTATTCCACATAGAAGCCATTGTAAGTTGGTCGTTTGATAGAGTCCGTTGGATATTTTTTCCCGTTAGTTGCATTACGTGAAATTGTTGCATTACGTGAAATTGTCGGCTTACGAGAGTATAGGGATGGGCAGACAACTATACGATCGCAGACAACTACAGGAAAGTCGTACAACTCCGTAATAAAAGGAAAGGACCGCAAGTTTCACCTTGGTTGCCAATGTTACAAGAGTACAGGGTTGGCCAGACAACTATACGACGGCAGACAACTACAGGAAAGCCGTGCGACTTCGTAATGAAAAGAAAGAGCTGCAATTAACATTGAGAATTAAAATTACAATATTAACATGATAAAATTTCCGAATATTTTCTCATGGCTTTCTTTCCTTCTGTACCCACTTTCTGCCTTAAGAGTGACAACATGTGTAGACTTGTTTCAGCGCAATGACATGTAGTAAACCAAAATGTAAACTTCTGGAGCAACAACGAATTGTTTTTTTTTCTGTTTCGTTAGAACAGTCTTGCTATACATTTGAGTAAATCTAGTATCTCTAAAATTTTATCATGGGTTACATATACCACACTTGCCTTTCAGGTAGTATTGAAATTTATTTAATCGTATTAGTTCAAAAGTTTGAATAACTTTTGTAAAACTTTCCGTGATATTTCTTGTTTCCGCACTTGTTACAGGTTAGCTGTTAATGCTCCACATTAGGGACTACTATAAATATTGAGTTTTAGAGTCCGATGTTGGGCACCATTGTTGGGGTTGGGTTGTCCGAAGATCAACGTTGGGCGCCAGTGCTATGGTAAAATTGGTGAAACCTCAACGTTGGACGCCACTTAAAGCCGACGAATAAGGGTCCCATATCCGTAACACACTGAGGTAATAAAAATTCGTCAGCAGTTTATCTCCTAAAGTCAACGTAATTAATCATTCTAAAAACCAAGGTTTTAAAGTCTATGTATTCCTTGCTTCTGATCTTGTTGCAGGTGCAATTTTTATATAGCCGCCACTGAAAGCCCCCAGACAAATTTAACCAAAAAATGCTGCATTAAACGCCACCATGAAGTAATAAAATTTCCGAATATATTAAAGTGGCATTTGCCCATTACTACTTTGTACCTTGAGTGAAAAATGATGTGTTTACAGTTGATGTGTTTCAGCGTGGCATTTTCATACAGTAAATCAGAAAGTAGCATGTAGAGTGATAGGAACAACGAACCTTTTGTTTCTGCTCCGATAAAAATTATTGCTAAAGGTATGCGCGTGGATGCGGTATTGCTAAAATCTTGACCTAAGTTCAGTGTGCTACTTCTGTTCACTTGCCTTCTAAGCAGTATTGAAATGCATCTAATCGAATGATTGGTCCATTAATATGAATAATCCTTGTAAAGGATTCGTAGTAGTATACTGATTTAAACGAAATAACATTTTTTATTTCTGATATTGTCGCAGGTAGCTTTTCAAACCATTAGTAAAATTAAACTATTAAAGCTCTAGGTTAGCCACCATTGGGGTTGAGTTCTATAAAGATCACGTTGGTTAAAAATATTCAAAGCTTAATGTTGGGCGCCACTTGAAGGTGACCAATACGAGCCCGACGTTTGTAATACTACGATAAAAGGCCCAGAGTAATTTATCTTCTGAGATCAACGTAATTTATAACAAATTCCAGAAAAGAAAAAAGGGTCACAGCAGATAATGAAACAAAAATTACTTCCATTAAATCATTTAAATAAATATTAGAAAACAAGTCAAATCGAGGTTTCTAAAACCTACGTATTCCTTGTTTCCGATCTTATCGCAGAGGTACTTTTTATAAAGCCACCAAATTGAGTAAATCAAATCCCTAGAGCGAGCGCTATATTGGGGTTGTTTTTTAACGCCACACGTGCACAACTTGGGATTGAGAAACAAAATAATATGATTCGTATTAGTAGAATAATAAAGTACATTTGTTCTCGTACAAAATAAACATAATGGAAAAGGTAGCTTAAATAGATCGTCAATTTAACACAGTTTAATTAGCGGTTGCAAATCTTATTTTGATTGGTGCTAAAGCCCTAATGCTTGAGTATGATTGGTTATTCAAGTTTCTGAACCAGATTCTGCCTGATCCAGATGCACTAGATTATCTTTGATTAAAAGACCAGAACTGGATATCTAATTACAGGTGTCAAATCCTTATATTATAGAGTATCTCGATGCCACGATGTAGAACTATAATTATCTGGTCTAGTAATACATGTTAGTTGTCTTCAACAAATCAAGGGATAAAAGGATTTGTTACGTAATCGCATCGTAGACTTTCCCAGTTTTTAATGACATGGAATTTCCACCCATAATGACATTTAAGAATTCGGTTTCTCACATTTGAATTTGAGTGCATTTTTAGCTCTTCACTTTTGGTAGGAGTCGTGGGTTTTTCCATGTATATCTAAGGACTTGGAGTTTGACTTAGACTGAGTCATGTGTTATTCATTGGGTTGCATGTTACGGGTTTTTCCATAACATGATTTTGACAGCCAGAAAACATCTAGCAACGCACGATTGCAGATTCAATAAATACACGTTCGAGCGGTGGTACATATAAGCGGTTTATTTAAACTAAACAAAATTGCCATTACTACGCAGACAGACATCCCACTGCTTCACAATACGATGTATACCGGTGTCGTACTATTCCTCAGACTGTTGACGGAACCATGTCAAAACTGCCTGCTGGACTTCAGCGGCCGGCTGGAATCGCTGTCCCTTGAGTGCCTTCTTCAATGGTCCAATGACATAGAAGTCACAGGGTGTCTCCCTGTGACTCCGGGCTGCTCGCACAGCAGCGACATTGGCGTCACTCTTCTCTTGTCGAGGTGCGTTCGGCCTTAGCAAATCCGCTGTCGATTGTCGTCCGTTACTGAACTTCGGAAACCATTCCACGACTATGGTCTTCGAAGGACACTGTTCACCATAAACATCTTGCATTCTCCGATAAATTTGAACAGGGGTGTTGCCCTCAGCGTTTAAAAACTGTATTACTGCTCGGTGATCGGTCTTGAACGCTCCAACGATACGACCTGCCATACTGAAACGCACACAACGACTGCGCATTCTACGAATATCACGAGTCAACTGTCACAGTAGACACCTACATTACCGCGGCCGTCTTATGCAACTTTCTGCGGTTATGGCAAAAGTAACATTCGTGCTACAGCGCTCCAACGTGTATTTATTGAACCTGCCTCGTATATAATTAGTTTATAGGAAAAATATGTCGAAATCAAGAACAGAGACAAGTAATCTCAAAAACATACAAATATGCAAGCAACCAAACACACTCTAACAAAAAAAGCAAACAATCAGGTCAATAATCACGCAAAACCAGCAAACTACGAAAATAACCAACATACAAAACACAAAACACGCACACAGACACTCAAGCACACATAAACAAAACAAAGAAACTAAACAAGAAACAAGTTCAAAACACACAAACAGGCAAACACCAAACTGCACAAACCAAGTACACCCAACAAAACCAAAACGTCAAATACCAAACACAAAACCAAACAAATTGGGGTGTTTGTTTACTAAAATTAGGAGATGGGTTTTATTCCAAATAAGGGTGTAGTCCAATCCAAATTTGATGTGTATATTTTGTGATTTGTGTTTGGAGTTTTGTTTGTGAGGGACGAAGCATGATGAGGGTCTAAAAGTGTACAGAGGTAGACAGAATGATGGAAGTGGCAAGAAAAGTTATGCGGTCTAAGATTGGAAATGTGGTGGAGAAAGTCTCCTGGTTTAAGTGTTTTGTTTGATAGCGCTTGCTTTGATGTTTGTGTTCGAATGCTTGCACGTGTGTATGATTGCGTGTTTCATAATTTGCTTGTTGCCTAGTTTCCCAACTTTTTGTTGTAATTGAAAGACTAGTTTGATTGCTTTTTGCCTGTTTGCTTTGTGCGTGTTTGTGTATGTACGTTTTTTCTGATTGATTGCGTCTTTTTTGCGTTTGCTTTCTCAATAAACAAACGAAAACTTTCTAATTAGAGACATTAATCATATACGTCATTACGAGTGAAAGGTGTTTTACAACAATGGAAATCCCTTATCGTTAAAAATAAGTTACCAAAAAGGCTATAATCCATAAAGCCCGACAAAGTTTCATTACGAA
This sequence comes from Vesta saturnalis, assembly GCA_036346205.1. Taxonomy (NCBI): domain Eukaryota; kingdom Metazoa; phylum Arthropoda; class Insecta; order Coleoptera; family Lampyridae; genus Vesta; species Vesta saturnalis. The sequence goes on along the minus strand of JARFJB010000542.1, from coordinate 2,849,339 downwards.
AACATTAACTAGCTGAATTTGATATTTATTTTGTGATTTGTTTGTGAAATAGGGGTCTAAAATAGTACAGTGGTAGACAAAATGGCGGAAGTGGTAAGGAAAGTTATGTGGTTTACGTTTTTTCTGATTGTTTACGTCTTTTTTGCGTTTGTTTTCAGCTCAAAAAAGAGAATGAGATTACGTAACAGAAATCGCTGTACCAATGTGATAGACCCTGAATCTACCTGAAATAAGCAACACATACTAGATATTCTTTTATTGGGCAAGATAATCTACAACATCTGGACCATGTCAAACATTTGAAAGGAGAAGTTTGTTGCAATTAAACCAGGTAATTAAATATTCATCTCGACATCGAGATAATATATATTCATCCCATGCCACGTGTAATTCAATATCTAATTCTGGTCTTGTGACGAAATTGAATTTAGACCAGGTGGAATTTGGCTCAGCTAACTAAAATTACAAATTAATTTAATTGACCTTTACATACACAAATTCAACCACGAGTTAATTTAATTGGCTTTGAATAATGCACATTAATGGGAAATATCATTCAAATGTCATTAATTGCCTATTAAAAGTTCAATGATGGCGTCCTTCTATTTTAATTGACTTGTACACCATGAATTAAAAAAAGTGCTACCCATTCTACTTATTAGTTATAATTTGAATCACGGTATTCATAAATAAACCAGTTAGAATAATGGTTTTAGGTTTTATTTTGGTTACGGTGTATCTCTCCTTGTACGTTGAAGGGATTCGAATTAGCTTTGTTTGTGATAAATTTTGCGAACGTAAAAATTTAGACCACTAATAGTATGGCCATATTTGATCGCTTTTAAAGCGTATTATCCAATTGTGTTCAACGTAAATATTTATTATTTTTACAAAATTACACTCATGCAAGCAAGCACGTATCTATCTCACTCACCTAAACCAAGAAAAGCTAGCAATTAAAACAGCCTTCAAAATTTAAATTTCTCGTAAATTGTTTAATATTTAAACGAATATATAGAGCTGAGCTGTTTCTTGTAAAAAAAAACTCGACATTGGGCGCCATTGCTGGGGTTAGGTTGTCTAAAGCTACACGTTCGGCGCCACTGTAGAGGGTGGAGCCTTAAAGTCACACGTGGGGCATCATGGAAATTTGAAATATGAGACCGATATCCGCAATATGCAGAGATAACACAATGTGCGACAGTATATTAAGTTCTGAAATCAAATTTGTAATAGACCCCAGATAATGAAAGCGTATCCGAAGCGATAACATTTAAGTACACCATGCTGTGAGCCATTGTTAAAGTTAAGCCTATGAAATCCCCACGTTGGTCGGCACTAAAGTTGAGTTGTTTAAAGCATGACGTTGGGCGCCAATTGAAGTAAGGAAATAAAATTGTATGAATGTCATATTAGATACAGTTTTTCGAACTAGTCATATACCATATAAAGTGAAAATTTCAATAAAAAAAAATTTATTACCAATGTATATTACTGAGAGGGGCAAAAATTAACTGCCAGGTTTCGGAAGCTAACAAAATACAAACTAATTAAGATACAAAAAATATCTTTGTATCCATAAAAGTATTCATTTTTAATTGAACGTGTATTAAATATTATCGCTCATAATTGCCTTTATATACTCGTCTTTTCGGGTAAAATGGCACCTTCTTTGGTTATCATGTACTTAAGAGTCCTTGAAAAAATCGCAGGATGCCGAATCTGACAAACCCGGTATCACCACGAAAAGAGACACCGTGTCCCGTACACACTTCTCTGAAAAGTCCAAGTTCAAGTGTAGGCTAATGCACAGTATTGATGAAATCACGCACTACATTTTTTAAACTTTCGCCCAATTGTAAGGAAGTATGGACCCAACACACCAACGTTAAAAAAGATACACCACAGTATCATTTTAGAGCAAAGGTTGATGAAGTTTCTTATGATTACTGTCAGATCAGGATCTACAGTTTTGTGTGATTATAACAGTTATACCACCTATACTGTTTCACAGCATTCAGTGCTGACTTAAAAATACAATTGTTGGCCAATTATTCCACATCGTACAACTTAAGCTAAAGGCTTGGATATTGTCTGGGTGCTTGTGTATTAAGTTACTCATTCATGTTAACAGAAATGTCATACTTACTAGTACTTCCTTAATTAGCCCTTTTTACTACGTTTAATATTTGCATTGCCAACCTTTGTTTTATAAAAGCTATCAGTCGATTGTGGTAACATCCCAAGCTAGAGTTAAACTGTATTGCCTCGATTAGGTTGTCTACACTCAATTTCTATAATTTTTATGAGCATGTACAGTTTCCTTACGGTACCTTTATTACTGTATTCTTCCCCTTAGTTAAGAATTACAACTCTTATGTGCACATTATTACTACATTACTTTTATTTCTACCTTCCATGTATAAGTTTACATTTAACATCACTAGTAGTTTACGTTCTACCCATTTTGTTTTTTTAAGGTTATTGGATTGTTCATTGCTTGCACAATATATCGTGTATTTGTTCAGTTGATTTGAGTAACTATCTACCCATATCAAGTTTAAGAGTAAATCCTGGGCTGGTGTCCAGTTGCAGCCCACGCTTCCGGTGCTCCTAGACTCGTAATATACGTACATTGTGACAGAAGAATTCACAATAATGTTTATACTAAAACTACTTCAAGTCCACATTTTCTTTGTAAGTATCACCTAGTTCCAAGGATGTACTATTTCACATTGTATTCTTTCAAATAACCAGGTACTTCATAATTTTTCAAAAAAAGTGAACAAAAAAATTAACAGTGTATGTAAGTAATGGGTGAGCAAATAAGCGAGCTAAGCGGCTGTATCTCAGGACCTGTCAAGCTGACATGACAAAAATTTTTTTATTATGAATGTGTCCATGATAAAATGCTAGAAATTATTTTGAAGTTCCGTATTTCACCGCTAGGGAGCGCAATTAAAAATAAAATTCTAAATTTTTCCCAAAACTCCTATCATCGTTAAAAAGTCTAGATAAACATACATAATTTTGGTTAAAGGTTTATTGGCGCACTGCCCATAATAAGACTAGCGAAGCTATTGAAAGTGTAATCATTAAAATTGCTGTAAATTCTAAACCCCTTAATCAATTTTAGTAAAAAGTATTTGGAAGACAAATGTAGGTATTTTAAATTGCCGTTCCCATTGTTACACAATAGTTCCTAACGAAAGTGCTAGAGGGCGCAATTTGTTATGTTACGTAAGATTGGAAGAGTGTTTGAAATATGACGAAAGGCAGTTTGAACATTTATCGAGGTATTACATACCTAATATTTTTGGGTTAGAATCGGATTTTTGATTTTACTTGAACTTTACAGGGCGAGCCATGTTAAAATTAAACTTTAACTCTAAAACTAACAAATATATTAAAATCAATCTTGTATCATTTTTGTAGCAAATTTAATTTACTTTTTGATTTTGATATAATAAATCATTTCAATTAAAATTTTAAAGAAAAATCGTAAAAACCTTATTTTTGCATTCTTAACGCCCCCTAGCGAAGGTGATAGACATTAAAAATCACTGTTCGTCCTTAATTCGATTAACAGCAACTATTTCTTTAATATGAGATCAACGTTTATCCAATTCGGTTCAGGAAAACCAAACTTTGTCAATTAAAGTATTAAAGAAATCTTCATTTGGCTATAATTTTAAAACAAGCAAAGATATCAACTTTTTTCACGTTTTGCAAATTTAATCTACTTTTCGAATACGATGTCAAAAATATACCGTGCGATTTAAATTTTCGGAATAAAATGAAAGAAACTTATAACAAATTGCGCCCTCTAGCAATTTTATTAGGAACACTGGGAACGGCAATTTAAAATACCTACATTTGTCTTCCACAAAAGCTTTATTTTACTAAAATTGAATAAGTAGTTTAGAATTTACAGCAATTTTAATGATTACACTTTCAAAAGCTTCCCCCTCTCTTATGGTCAGTACGCCAATGCACCTTAAACCAAAGTTATGCAGAATCGTCTAGACTTACTAACGATCTTAGCCAGGGGTGCACAACTGGCGGCACGCGGGCCACTCGCGGCCCTCAACGTCAGTTTATCCGGCTCGCGGATAAATATTTTGCGATGAAAATTACATTGGGAATGTCGACATTTTTCCCATTATTGTAAGTTAAAATAAACAAATTATAAAAATTTAATAACGCTATTTGCCAAAAAAATTTCGAAAATGCATTTTTAAAGCATGTACAGGACACAAAATGGTCTTGAAACATTTTTTTTGTCTACTGGTAAAATAAGTTATGCAGATGATAGTAAAATTAGCTTAGTGGTAGGGGTTGGCCAGTGCCTATGCGGCCCGCAACTAAGCATGTAAAAATAAACTTGGCCCCACTTATAAAAAGGTTATGCACCCTTGACCTAAGCAATGGTATATGTTTCCAGAGGAGTTTTGGGAGAAATTTTGAATTTTATTACTTCATTTTTAATTGCGCCCCCTAGCGGTGAAATGCAGAGCTTCAAAATAATTTCCAGGATTTTCTCATTGCAACATTCATAATAAACATGTTTTTACATTGTTGTCAGATTGACGGGTCCTAAGAAACAGTCACTTACCTCACTTATTTGCCCACCCGGTACTACACTATGCTAGTGTTTCGATAGAAACATTCTGACAAAATGAATACGCGTGTTTAAAATTAGAACCACTCTCCACGTGCGCAACTTATACTAAACAAAGTAAGATCGTATTTATGCCCTTGATCTTATCAAAGCGTACAGTACACTCCGCCAAGTTTTGAGTTATAAAAGATTCGTAAAAATATCTAAGTTTCTTAGACTACCGCTCAATTGTTTTATATATTGACGTTGAATTTTTAGCGCCCAACGTTGGCGCCATTGTTGAGGTTGAGGTTCTTTATTTTTGATGTCGATGTCGAGTTTTGAAGCCCACAAATGAAATAGTAACTTGAACTTATCATATCAACAGGTATAGTCAAAATTCAAGAAAACCCTTTGTATGTCGATTTAGTTCTCGAAAAGTAAGGCGTAGGTCCCTACACAGTGCCCAATAGATGTTAGTTCGTATGAAAAAAGTCCAAAAAAATAAAACAACCGACTTTTGTTCTGAAAACAATATAATATAATGCGATAAGAGCCTCTTTGAATAAATTTAAATAAACAGTTTCTAAGGTATTTATTGTTTCCAACATTGTTACGGGTAGTTTTATAAAGCCCCTATGCTGTGTGCCATTGGTATCCTCACGTTGAGTGTCGTTCTTTTTTTTTTGAAGCCCCCCGTTCTTAATGGATACAAAATTTAATGTTAGATTTTCAAGTTCAGTATAGGCAGCCTGGTTATCTCCAAAATCTATTTGCTTGACCTGCACGTTTCTCGCGAAATTGTAGAAAATGTAGGTACAAGCCGGATGATCAAGGAGTAAGTGGCGGAGAAGCGATTTTTGGGCGAGATAATTTAAATCAATAAATATTTATTTTTTTGCTTTTGCAATTATGACTCTCCACGCCATGCCATAATCGGCCCAGTTATAGATTATCAAATTCTCGGGAACCTTTCTGAACTTACAGCCATTTCCAGATATCCAACGTTTATCTGATATGCAATACATTACCCAATCCGCCATTAGGACTCTTAAATTATAAAATTGTCATATTCAGCAACTATAGTAACCACGCCATTTTTAATTGATGTCTAGCTAACCGTTTCTTTATTCTACCAGACAAAGGTAAGGGGAACGGCTCCAGAACGTAAGGAATATATTCGTTCTTTTAGTCAAAATTTATGAGAGTTCTATATCTAAGAAATGTTAAAAGAATAACATAGTCGTTCCACTTTCCACTACTTCGTAACTTCTTCAAGTAGTATAAAAATTAATTAATTAATAAGATTTCATAGATGGTAATATTGCGGTTTTGTAAGCATAAGCAGTTCTTGTTACGTAATCAAAGCTTCACGTTGAACGAGCTTGGACGCCATTATTTATGCAGGGTTGTTTTAAGCCCAACTGCGGTGCCCCTGTCATGAAAGGTAATATGGAGGTTTCTCAACCTACATATTTATTATTACTGATCTAATTCCAGGCTCTTTGAAACCTCACGTCGGATGCTACTATTGAGGATTAATTTAAAAAATCGAATTTGACGACATTGGGAGGTAGTTTAAAGCCCCACTTTTACGTCTCTGTAGAGATTAAACTTAAACATGCATATTCAATCCCAATAAGACTTGATCAACAGTAATAGCGAGGCTTCTCAACCTTTCATATATATTATTTCTGATCTTGTTAAAGGTTAAGCCTCACGTTAGTTGTCACCATTAAAGTACTTAAAAACCACGACGTTAAACGTCGTTTGTTGGGGGTAAAGTTGGCGCACCTGTCAAAGTTTTATTAAACCTTCATGTTAGATACTAACAAGATTACATGAATAGTAATATCGAGTTTTATCAAATCTTCATCATTCTTATCTTAGTGACGGTTAAGACAGGTTCTTAAAAGCCCCTCCTTTGACCGCCACTATTCAGGTATTTTAGACCCCTCGCGATGTTTACTGTTGCCCCGAATGTTTAGTCTCAAGCTAACGGTGACTACTGAAATGTAAACCTCGAGGTTTCTCATCCCATCGTATTTATTTTGCTAATTTCTAATTTTGTTGAACGTTAAGAAAGGTTTCCAAGCCTTATGTTCACCATCAGTATTCAGGTGTATGAAAACCTTGAGGTGGGGATGTTGAGGATGTTTTTTAAAACATTGGGTGTCAACAAGATTTAATGAACAGTTTATCAATGTTTTTATAGCCTTCATATTTCCTGTATCTAATATTGTTGAAGATTAAAAAGATGTTGTTTAAAGGCCTCTTGTTAACCACCACCATTAAAGTATGTTTTGCAACCACAACATTGGATGCTATTGTTGAAATATGGTTATTTTGAAGCCTTACTTCAGTACCCCTTGGGGAGTTGAATTACTTAAAATCCTATTGGGCACCAATCCTATTTCATGAATAGTAATATCGAGGTTTCTCAATCCTTAATATTTCTTGTTACTATTATTGAAGGTTAAGGAAGATTGTATAACCCCATTAAATATGTTTTACAAGTTCGAAGTTGAACTCTAATGCTAACATAATGTCGTTTAAAGGACCACATAGACGCCCCTGTTAAAGCTGACTGTTTTAAAGTCTTATGTTTGGCACCAACAAGATGTCACAAGTAGTATCAATCTTCATATTCAAACCACACGTTGGCTGTCATTAATGAAGTGTTTTAAAGACGTATAAAGCCTCATCTTAACGAATCTGTTGAGTAGTCGCAATCTGGCGTCCGTGTTGAAGTTGACCGCGCTTATGTTGGACGCTCCTAAGATTTTATGAATAGCAATGTCGACATTTCTCAAACCTTCATATTTCCCCTTATAGAGAATGTAAACAAGAATTCATGAAAACTAATATCGAAGTTCTCAATTCTTAATACTTCACGTTTACTTATATTGTTAAAGATTTCAAACCTTGTTAAGCGCCAATAAAATTTCATGATGAATAATATCGATGTTTCTCAATTCTTAATATTTACTTGTTGAAGGTTTAAAACCCTCATGTTGGGAGTCAATCAAATTTCGTTTAAGGTTAATAGTTGCTACCTCGGCGTTAGATGCTATTGTTGAGGTAAAGTCGTTCAAAGCCTCATTTTAATGCCCCCGTTGGGGTTGACAAATCTTAATGTTGGGTGTCATATATTCAGATTTCCTAAGCTTTCATATCTCCCATTACTTATATTGTTGAATGTTAAAACCGCGTTTATTGAACTGTTTTAAAATCTGTGTTGGGTCCTATTGTTGAGATAAGGTGGTTCCCGTTAGGCCCGATTTTCAAATCCTCATAGAGAATGTAAACAAAAATTCTTGAATAGCAATATCGAGGTTCTCAATACTTAATACTTACGGTTTCTTGTTGAGCGCCAATAAAATTTTAATATTGATGTTTCTTAATGTTAAATATTTCTTCTTGCTCATCTTGTTGAAGGTTTCAAACCCTCATGTTGAGCCCTAATAAAATTTCGTTGAAGGTTAATGGTTACCACCTCGAAGTTGGATGCTATTGTTGAAGTAATAGTTGTCTGAAACCTCATTTTGGTGACCCTTTTGGGGAAGAATTTTTTAAATCTTAATGTTAGGTGCCATTAAGATTTCATTAATAGTAATGTTGAAGTTTCTAATCCCTTCATACTTATCGTTACTTATTTTACGCAAAGTTAAAAAAGATTATTAAAAAACCTCATCTTGTCCGCCATTATTTATGTTTTAGAATCTCGATACTTCTAAAGCCTTTATAGTTATCTTCTTTAAAGCAAAAATGTTTAAAACAACTCAACTATTAATATTTCAGAACCTCAACGCTACAGGCCAATATTTAGGTAGTGTTTTTAAACTCCCACTATAAATACCTTGTTGAAGTTGACTGTAACCTTCATGTTAGGCGCCATTAATATTTTCTGAATAGGTAGTAAATCGTTTTTCAAGTCTTCATGTTTCTTGTTATTAATCTAACGAAGGTTGTCTTTTTAAAGCTTCATTTTAATCGCCACTATTCTTGTCGGTTCGGAAATCATTTGTGTGATATCACACGAAATATTAAGTGTTCTGCACTATGACCAGCAGGATTAGTATATGAATATTGGAGCGAATTAAGAGTTATGAACATCAAAATCTCCCAAAATTGAGATATCGCAAGATGGAAACTGAGACAAAAAGTAGTAAACTTTCAAACTAAGGTAATCAAAGAAGTCTTGAAAGTTACTGTCATTAGGAGACCTATAAATGCAACAGTAGAATTTCACAATTTTAGGACCAGAATGTGTAAACTAGATCACGTCGAAATTTTGATTTCCCACAGAAATCCTCTTGCACACACTCCTCCTTTGTGTCGAAAGTTAGAGTGAAGATTGTATTTGGGAGATTGCAAGTCGGATGGATCAGAGCTTTCAGCGGAAACTTGTTTCAGATAGAAACAAAATGTCAGGTTGTAATTGTTCAAGAAGTTGGTAAACAACATTAATATTAGACCTGATACCGCGGATGGTGCAGTAATGGGTTAGAAGGAGAGTACTTTAGATGGCCGAGGTTGTTTGGGACCGTGTCCTCCAGGAGATCCGAACAGGGCAGGATTTTACGTTCGTAATTTACTGCCCTATAAACCACAACCATCTTTTTTTTTAGTTTTGCACTTTCAATCCGATAGGAAGACATTTATTAAAAGCTCATGATAAGGGTGGTGGTACCTCCCCGGCTGGCATGGAGTACCCATGTCTCTCACTTTAACTGAAATGATGTCAACTGAAGCAGAGCAGCCGTACTATAGCAGGACATGATACTGTACAGAGGCGCCAGTTTCTCAACAGGTTTCCCCCGGCCATGGTAAGGCTTCCCCTCGCGCAATCCCTTCAGCAACTGCCAAACGTCCTTGGGATTTGGCGATTTTTTACAGGTTTCCTTCCCCGCAATCCAAGCGATTAAGTCAAGGCAACCGTACGCTACCTGCACAACGTTCCTTAGCCAAGCACTGCTAGAGTCGCAGAAGTACAGTTCGCGGATGCGGTGTCAGGACACGGCTAGCGCTCAATCGTCCCCAGCTAGGACATCCCGGGTTTGCCACACCCGTGCATGCTTTTGACGGCGCAGGTCCTGGGACGTGTTCATTATATCATTCTTCCAGACAATACTTCTAGACAGTGTCCGAAACGGTTCAATACAACTGCAAATTAACAGTATAGAAAAGTAAACCATCAAGTAGATGGGCGTCTAGAGTGCGCTAAGATAACTACGAGCTGTTCCATATCTTGCAGTAGAAAAAAGTATACACTCTATGAGTGAGTTGACATCTCTAAAATTTTAGTGATTTAAAGTGACGTCTCAGACCTTCAAGTTTCTGGTTTTCGTTTTGTTAATGAAGGTGTTCTAAACGCTCACGTTCGTCAGTAATGAGGTTGAGCTTATGAAACACATGTAGGTTGCACTGTTTGGAGTGAAATTGTCAAGCCTCACGTTGGGCGCCACTTGCAGTTAAGAAATACGATTATACAAATAAGTCTGGTATATATATATATATATATATATATATATATATATATATATATATATATATTAACAGTGTAGTAATTTTTTAAGTTCAGCAGTCAAGAAGTACTTGTAAACAAACATCCGAAAAGGACAAAGCATCCCAACAGATAACACCATTGTACAATAAGCTTAATCACATTTATTTTAAAGCTTAAACAAAAACAATAAGGTTTTGCTCATACAAAATGAACAGAAGTGAAGTAAGGGCGACATATAAGAATGCAGTGTAAGAAAGAGCTCTTAAAAACGTCAAACATAAGCATAGCTTTAACAAGATACTTCTACGATGCACTATATAATTAAGCGAAAAATTTCGATTCTAGTGTAACTAAAAATCTAAAAATACACCAGAATAAGTAAAACTAATACATCATTTAACCACAACACAACCTGTGCTGAACTTAAAATTTGATACTAATGACATTTGAAATTAATGTTATTCCATTTAGCTCGAAAAGTTTTTTGTACACGAATCCTATTACCGTCAGTTGGTTTTAAAGTCTAGCGACTTCTCAAAACTTTTTACGTCATTTTAAGGATAATTAAACGTTTCACTGCTTTCCAAGACGATTTACGTTTTGAGTAAATTGGCTTTTTATATTACTACCTAGTGAGGTTTGTAATCCCCTATTTTTATTTGATTTTACATTTTGCACTTATGACAGACATCCTTTCGTCACTGCGGGATTCAATTTCAAAAGTAGATGGAATCAGTATAAAAGCTAAAAATAAAAGAGCAAATATATGGTAGGAGATAAAAAATTCGCTTTAAATTATACTTTGAGGTGGAAAAGACAGGTAAAATTTAAAAACAATCATTTAAATGTGTTGCTCTGAAATCTTTAGGGAATAACAGATCAAAATTGTCATATTTATAACATCTCTTATCCGGCTTGGAATTGAAAGGTCATAAAAAAAACTCATTCGAAGTCAGCAGAAAGATATATAAAATTATTTCCAGGTCAACGAAAGTGTCAGGATTTTTTTTACCGCAAAATTAAACTTGGGTTTGGTGTGGCAATATATTACAGATACATTCATCGATACGCATATCATCCATGATGAATACGCAAAAAAGTTACTATTTTTTAAACGTATGTAGTTCAAGGTGTCTCCTTTTTAATTTCTAAATTTCTGTTATTGTCACTGTGTATCAACCCATTAACGTCTGAAATGTCAATTGTGTTATTAACAAGTACTGAAGATGGTAATGAGAACATTCCGTAAAGAGGTCATAACCAAGTACTTTTCTAAGTTCCGAAGATGCATTTTGTAGTCTGCGGAGAAAAGATGTTGGTCAAGGGTAAAATGCACTCAGCTTGTTTTCTTAAGTGGCCCATAATGTTACGGGTGAAAATGCAGCAAAAATAGGTGTAATAAATCAGAAGGGTAAACGACGACAGCTCGGTGGTTGAGGGTAAGGTGTAACAGGATTGGCGTGTAGGGCGTCTAGAATAACAAGTCACAATAGGGAAAATCATAAATCAATAGGCGCCAGTTTGTTTGAAATCAACATAGTGGATTAGTTAGCGCCAGAAATAAACGCTAGTACTCTACAACAATGTTCAAAGCAAACAAAAAAGTTACTTGCCTTTTGTAGCGTTATCCAGGTAAATCAGTAAACACTATTGGACCTGTGAGTTTTGTAAGAGCTTCAAAATATTCACACGGAATCAAAACAAAGTAGTGTGCGGCTAGGCCAATTGTAAAAGGTCATTAAACCTATTTACTTAAATTTTACTTTACGTAATTTTATCAAGAAAATTCTATTTCCAAAAATCTTAATCCTACACAAAAAATTGCAAAAAAATAAACAGTGAAATCTCTCATCAATTGATCAGTGTTAAAAGTTTTCGTCAAAATCATAAACAGCAATAATGAAATCGTCGTTGCTGCAAGGCCGCCCAATTCGAAAAATTAACATTGAAATAATTAGCACCAAGATTGTAACCAAATCTATTATTGTTTACTAATTTATATGTACCGCAAATACTGATAAAACTGTGAGATAGGGCGAAAAAAACATATAATATACAACAATGAAATAATACGGTTCAAGTTAATTAACACTATATATTGCAATAGCAAAACAATCACTGAGTAAAATGTACGATGTACGATGGGTAGTAATGCCCATTCCTTCTTACTTAAAATTTCAATAATAAACGTAATAATGACTTTTTTCTTCAACTGTAAACCGACACAGACATCTAAATACGTAAAGCCATTATTATGCAAACACAGAAATTAGCTACCACGTAACCGCCCAAAGCAAACATGTAAAACATATAAACACACAAACAAGTAAACATGCACACACGCAACTCTCAAACTAGCTAACAAAAACCCAAAAATACCAAACTTGCACGAAACAAGCAAAAAAACATACCAAATAAGCTAAAACATACAATACGAGTCAACCCAAACGTGCAAATCAAAGAAACTATCGAAAAAGCAATACAAACAAGCGTGCAATTTGGTCTTAACACGTTTTAGTGAATACAAAGTAAGTAGGAGTCACTGACTATTTCCTAGATTTTTTCAGAGGTTATATAATAAGTATGTCATTTGTACAGGTATTTCAAAAATAGCAAGTGCGTGTGAGCGTGTATGTGCGTGCGTGTATGCGTGCATGCGCGCGCGAAAACAAAGGACCGAAAAGATAATGTCACCGTTCCACACAAAATATTTGTCTTAATCGAACACTCGGCGAAATTGTTATTTTCGGAGGATTACCATCTACAATTTTGCGAACTTACAGTTCCATCGGAAGTAAAGATGGTCTCATCTGCCCAACGGATCTGTTTGGGAAAATGGAAGTTCTCCTCTGTCTGCTTTGGGAAAACACATGTTTGGGGGGGGGGGAGGTGAGTAGCAGGTGGACGCTTAAAAATGCTTTACTGAAGGGGCGTAACGAATCATTTGCATTTCTTATGCGCGCGCTTGATGTACAAAAGTCTCATTAATCTAATGATTAGTTACGAGTGAACAGAGTGCAAATCCAAAGGGATCTTTGTTTGATACGTTGAAACCCGTGACGTAAATGTAGGGTTTGTTACCAACGAATGCATATTTTTAAAATTAAGAAAACTGTTCCAATGGAAATTAATGTTTCTTGGGTTTATATTACCTTTGAAAAATGGGGTTGATTTCGGAAGTAAAGTTAGTTAGGGGGGAAAAAGTTAGTTACAGTTAGAGCGTCAATTGAGCCAGATCGATTTTTGGGTTAATAAAATACCTTCATTGTAAACAGTTTGTCTTTAAAATAATTCTTACGTGTACATTTTTCTTTTGAATTCGCAAACACAAAGTTGTCTTTTCTTTCGGGGTTAAACCGCTTATGTTAACGATTTGTGTCTGTGATCAATCAAGGGAATATTTATTCTAGTGCATGTATTTTTATATAAATAAAAGCTCACAATCATTTTATCAGCCTATGTAACTTTCACTCTGGTATTTATAACAATTAGCATTGTTGGTTGTTGTTTATATTTATATTTGTGTAGAGGTGGGCTGATGAACGGGTACCTGATACCGCTTTCGTTACTAATTGTAAAAAGCAATTACCAAGCGTGTACGCACTCCCGGGATCACATAACCATTCAACACCTCGAATTTTATTTGTATTGTTGTATAGATGAATGTGTAACCTGAGAAGGAAACACGGTATTTTTCTAACGCACTCAAACTTATATATCGATCAAGATGTAAGTAATCTATTTATAACTTACCCTAGTAAGGCTTTGTTTTAATGAGTTTTTTGTTAGATTGTTTAAGTAGAAATATTTGCCTGCGAGCTATTTCTCTTTGAATGTTATTTATTGTAATTATTTGATTTATATATTTTGTGTTTTGGTGGTCACTAAACAATTGGGTAAGGTTAGTTCCTTGACTGTTTTCTTTTGTCCTTGCATTTACCTTATTATCACCTGTGCAATTTTACTGTTGATGTATTTTATATGTACCGTAATTTGCTTTATTGTTTTATGTGCTTATTTACTTGAAGTATAATTGGCTTTAAAGGGCCATATGTTTGGTATAACGATTTTTATTGTAATTTTTATTTTGATTATTTATGACCCAATTGTGCGTGTGACCACATGTGTTTTTTTATTATCGTGTTTCTGTGTAACTAAATTGTTTTTTGTTCATTTTCTCTTAATGTTATAATTTTGTACGCACTTTAACCTGATTTAATGGTGTTCTGTTATATATTTAACCCTATCCTTGTTTTTTGTTTGTGTTATTTATTTATGTACTTGTGCAATTACTTATTTATGAATAAAGTGGGTTTTATTGGTGGTTCTTTCCCACAATAGTATGTTAACGGGCTGGACCACGATTCAGCCTGCCACTGCCAAATACCGTGACAGACTAATGCGATATATGGATAGGCATGGTACGTCGTACCATACCCATCAGGCAAAGAGTGAATGTTCGTTCAAGTTTGAGTAATCCTCACACAGTATTAGGAGGTGTTTTCCCTTTTCGGGTAAATACTTCCGTAACGGCGATGAGTAGGGAGGCAGGAAAAAGTATAGCTAACAGTATAGGTACACTTAACTTTTATATATTAACACAATTTACCACATGCTACACAAAATTACACATTAAAACAACACTTACCCAACATAATACACCTCAACAAACAAACACAAACAATAATTCTATCCAGTTACAGGTAACATCCACAAGAAGCTATACTGACGTCCGGAATCCCAAGCCATTTTGGTGCTCCGAGGGACCAGCCTACCTGTTTCCGAGGAAACACCACCCACCCACAAGTCCAGGCCACAACGAACCTTCCGGAAATAAATGAAATATTAATCAATTACGTAATGTAAAAACCACATTAAACATGTATTTTTCTTTTTCTTTGCACGCTAATTAATATCATGTTGTAAACTTACAAAAAATTAAATGTAATTGTCCCATAAAATCATGTAATCAAGCGGCTGAAGAGGCTACCTTGCCTGTGAGGTCGCCTAAAATTATTAATACCTATAATCAATAATTGTAACCTAATAATGAATAACTGTTTTGAATTAAATTGAATTCGATTCCTTGTATGGGGAACTCGGAAACCATAATAGATACGAAGTTTGTTAAATTGTGGCAAAGCTGAGCAATTTGGAGTACGTTAATATGCTGTTAAAAATGCCGCAGTTTGAAAATTTTGACTTATCGGTCCAGATAACTTGCTCTAAGAAGTGATCATTATGATCCACTTGTTCTTGCAGCCAGTGACAAAAGGCAAATCGTCTCTCAAAATCCGCGGAATGTAATGTTTGAGATACATGGATTTTGTATGGTTTATATCCTCTTATTTTTCAAAATTCACCAACATTTAACGTGATTAACCGAATCGTAACTTACTGAAATTTCAGATTAACCGAACTCATCCTGGCATCCAAAAAAATTTAAATTATGTATATTGTAGTGTCCCCAGGTACCTTAACTTTAAAAGTGTAATTTGAACTTAGACGCAATAATGCAAAATTCAAGAACAAAAAAATCGCTAAGAGATGTATCTTGACTTTGCTGATAATAATGCTACTATTACTCAAATTTGATATTAATTACTCGCAAACCTCACATCTGATCAAAAGAATTGGTCGTCTAGTCGTATCTACGCCGAGTTATTATAATGAGATAGGCTTGGATGAGGTTAAGTGTTGCATCATATGGGGCAGGTAAACATTGAATGAAACTAACAAAAATTGTAATACAAATTGTAAGAAAATAATAATGCAGAATACGGTACATGTAAAATATAACAAACAGTAGCATTAAACAGGTAGCAATAAGGTAATTGCAATGAAGTTTAACTACACTTACACAAGAAAAAAATAGGCAAGGAATTTGCACATACGCAATTGTGTGGTTAATAAAAGCACCAAAAATACATACGTACAATTACAATAAATTACATATAAGGAGAAATTAGTTCGTAGACAAACAATTCTAAATAAGCCGACTGAATCAAAGACACTTAAAAAAACTCATTAAAACAAAGCCTTGCAAAGTTAAGGTGTAAATAAATCATAACAAAGTGACCGGTACACAAACTTGAGTGACTCCGCTAGAAAATACAGCATCTCTTTCAGCTTACACATTCATCTATACAAAACAATAAGTTTAACAGTAAAGATCGAATTTGAGGAGTTTTTAAGCTCATCTGGACCCGTGTCTGTAAACCCTGGCTTTGTTTATAACAATTTAACCGTGATCTATCTTGTCACGTTTTGTCCACGCCTCACTCTCTACACGAATGTTAATAGTCAACAATGCCAAGTCATACTAACAATAACGAAGGCCACGGTACTGTCTAAAGTGGACTCCTTTTCTTTTAACAGATTTCAACTTAATGAGCCTGTGTGCGTAATTAGATACTTGTTGATTTTTAATACGTTACATGGGCTTGATGAATTGTTTGCTGCGAGCTTTGATCTACATTCAAATTCCTATTTACACTTGAATATATTCCCTTTAGTTGAATACTTTATTACAAACACGACGAGTTAAGATACGTGGTTTAAACTCGACGCAACGGCTATTATTTATAGATTAACTTTTGAAAAAACTTACATTAAAATCTACACAAAAAGAAACGGACGAATTCGCGTTTTTAGTTTTACTAAAATGTACACCAGAAAAATATTTATAGACGGAGCAGTTTACAATGCGTGTTTGTAATTAAACAATCGGACCGATCCGGTTGAATCAAAATTCCAACCGCAACTGCCGTTTTTACTCCCCAAATTCACCCCCGTTTTTAAGTTATAAAAAACACGAAATATTACGTGGGAGTATTTTCAATATTTATTACTAGAAGATATATTAATTTTTAAAATATGTATTGGTCCGTAACAAACCTTAGGTATCGGTCTCGAATTTCCTAATACCAAACAATGATGTCTCTTGATTTGCGACGTAATTAATTATTAAACCAGCAACGTTTTACATCAAGAATGTGCATGTAAAAATATTCAACGATTCGTTACACTCCTTCAGAAAGGCAGTTTCGGGCGGACACCTGTTTCGACCCTAACATGTGTTTTTCTTTTTCTTTTTAACCCTTACTCAAATATCAGTTTCGTACATTTCAATATTTATCACATAACATACATAAAATGAAATGTCCCAAAAAAAAATTGTAGATTACGATATATTATTAAGATAAACCCGTTAATTATCCTTTCTATTGCGGTAACAATTGCGATCTGAAAATGTTTACTACACTAAAAATAGTTTCTCGGTCCGCTACCTACAATATGGAGCAACAAGGTGACTCCTCTTCTGCAGAACTTACTACGTAAATTTTGTCTTTATGTATACATACATAAAGACAAAATTTACATCGATTGGGGCTTGAACCTTGATGGCGCAATTGGTTAGCGCGGTACTCTAGCAAAGTACAGGTCGTAGGTTCAAATCTTACTCGAGGTGAACTTTTTATTTATGTATTTAATAAAATTAATAATAATTTTTAATTTTATTAATTTGATTGGCAAATTAACATTAACGCCAGATTATTTGTTAATTAGTTTTGACGTGGATTCCTTGTTCACAAAAGTTCCAATAAATAACAACTTACCACTATTTTAAGCACAACGCGATCAACTTATTTGAACATTGTCTAACTACATCATTCTTCTTATTTAATGGCGAGTATTATCAACAGTTAGATGGAGTGGCTATGTGGTCTTCTATTTTACCATCGATTGCAAATTATTTTATGAAACACTTTGAAGAACAGGCTCTAAATAATGCACATAAAAAACCAAAACTTGGACTTAGTTATGTTGATGATATTTTTCGTATATCTGATCCTTAGGGAAAGAAGAATTAATAATGTTCCTAAACCATTTAACCCTCCAATTGTGTTAACATTTTGGTTTCACTTATTGTGTTTGGGTCATTATGGCCCAGAAGCTGTCAGAAGTTGTCGTTTTATTGTCGTTAAATTGATATAATAGTAAATAATAATACGAAATAAGATGTATTAATATTTATTACATTTTATTTTTATTACATATTATTATAAATGTTATGTAAAGAACATCTGAAACACGTAGTAGTTAGGTATATACTACACTAATGTAAAAACATTTAATATGTGGTTATATTTATTGCTATTTTCCCTCGTTTCTTCTTCGTTAATTTCTTAGCTTTCTTAATACTTGACATTTTTGATACACGCTTGTATACGATAATTTGTGACGTAACAGTAATAACTATATATAGTTATTCATTTAGTTCACTTTTATTAATAATAAATAAGTAAATTATTAAAGTAAGGAAATAATTAATTTTGTTCCGGCTAGCGCCACTCATTCAATGGAATTTATTCTGCAATAATCATAGTGATTTACTTTAAATGTTAACTTTGTATAAAAATACCAATTATCTTTAATAATATAAACTTCAATACCTTTATAAAATTTTACCATTGAATTATACGAATTTCAGTACACATGTATCATAACGAAACTCTAAATTAGAACTGTTACTTATCTTTTGCAGCCTGAAGTATTCATACAATGGTATGGTATAGAATTTTCTTAATTGGATGCACTGGCTTACCATATGTGCCTACTGTGAATTCTCCTTGATGTATACCATTAATATTTGCAAAATTGCTTCTATTTAGAATCCGAGCACTTAGTTTTATTTTCTGTATTACATGCAACAAGTACATGAATTCTACAATACTGATATGATTTAATTGTTTGTTTTAATTTAATTTTATTGAAATTACAATAATTGTCGTTCAATTTTGTTTATATTTATTATTAAAACAATTCATATTAACGTAGAACAATAATTTTATATACTAAGTACACTTTTCGATTTTACCAAATCGAAACGATTTATTAGGTTAGAAAATTTCAGTCGAACATTCACCACAGTTGAAATTTAGGTTATGAAAATATTCTCGATTGTTTGTGAGTTATACATGTTCTACCTTTAAAATTCTAACATTTAGTGATTAGAAAAATTTACAATCTCTACGCATTTTTTTCTTAAATTTTAGCTTTCGTATAGTGATATGACCATACAAACAAATGCTCTGATTGGATAATCCTATTTCTAAATGTTAATAATTTTTAATTTTACAAATAACTTTCTTATAACTATTACTGCCTTAAAATTAAAATTACCTTTAAAATCTACGCGCAATTCTCTTTATTTCGATACCCCACATGCTGTATTTTTCATTCAATATTTTATACAAAAAAAACGCCATTTTGTACGTTGTGCCAATAATGAGATTTTACTTATAATTAATTAAATATATTTCAGGGACAAAATAAGTTCATATTCGGCAGTCCACATTCATTTCTAATCTGGCTGCACTAAATTTTATGTTGCACTTTCCAAATGTATGTTCTCTAAAGAGACCTGCGCTATTTTGCACTCACACCCATTTATTTCACATATGATTGTCACTCCACAGTATATAACTTCATCTAGACCACCCAAAGTAAGTATTTCTCATAATAATAATTGTTCAATGCGCACACTTGTGTTCGTATAATTTCAATACATACTTTGTAACGTTACCGTAATCAGTGCCTTTCCTTATAAAACTATCTAACACACTTCTTACCTAATACAAATTATTTTTCTTTTTTAGGATTGTAGCAGAGCATACTACTAAGTAAGGATTTTCCACGGATATTATCAACGAAAACGCAAAAATTATGCCTTCCGAAGCATCTCGAACGTATGTTACATGAATATTCTCCTGTACAACCTTTATTTATCTGATGTTACTGTTAACACTAGAGTTTATTTAACGTAGAATCTGATGCATGATTACATATTTAATTAAATCCTACCAAAACAATCTCACGATTATTTCTATGTTTTATTATTACACAACAACATACCATATTAGTTTTATTATCATTTGAATAGGGACAAAAATTACATCTTACTTCGGCATTACTGGTTAAAGAACGTTACTTTATAACCATTTCAGCTACAGGAATACTTCGAGGGAGACGTTTTCTTTCTTGCAATAATGGAGTGGTCACGGAATTACCCAGTTCTTCAAGAAATAGTCGCTGTTTTGTAAGTTTTCCAGCATTTCAGGTTGGAGTTCCTTCGCATCACAGAACATAAGCGTTGTAAGCTGAAACCTCAATGATATTGTAACAGATAGTCATTGGCCATCTTTTAGCACGCCGTTTGCATCTGTATGTTATTATTAACTTGTCTAACTTGTCTACATAGCCTTTAGTTTTGTTGTAATCTAAAATCATAAACGGCTTTTTATGATATTGATTACACATTCCGTTATCGTGGTACACGGTGCTCATGAGCGTAACATTTTTATTCCGTTTCGGAATGATAAACTAAAATTTTAAAGAAATAACTTCTTTCCTGTTGCAGACAAATGCGGCTGGCAATTCAGGACTATTTTTGCGAATAGTGCCAAACATGGTTATTTTTCTTTTCAATAGCATCTGCCCCAGATCGTACGAGGTAAAAAAATTATCACACGTTACGTTGTGGCGTTTTAGACCATAAGTAAGATCTGGCACAACTCTTTTACCTTGACCTCTCTCTGGAGGTTCACTTTCTTTTTTCCCGAGGTAAACTTGCATGTTATATGCCTTGTAATTGAGGCATCAAAAATTCTAATTTCGCGCTGTTATATAAAATTAAATGGTTATTGGTTATTTGTGTATAAATGTAGTTAATATTAAGATAAAAAGCTTTAACTTGTTTCAATGAGTATTTGCATAGTAAATTGGAAAGCTATTAAATATACGCGGCAAATTGAGGATCTGACTGTTTAGTATAAGGGAGCAAGTAGAGACGCTGTCATAATGAGGTGACGAGTGGTCAGTCGCGCAATGCAAGCGAACAGAAAGGGTCGCACTAAGTAGCGATCAAGGTTGAATGGAAATTAACCAAACGTGTGAAAAGGCGATTGCCGTAGCTTTGTTATGCTGCGATTAATATTGTGTAACTATAACGAAAAGTCAGTTAGTATTGTGTAAAGCGAATATAAATGATATGTTCGTATGAATGCGAGCAAAAGCTAAAATAATATAAAGTGCAACTGTTGTCGACTTGGCGGAAATAAGGAGGATTGCACCATAATCGAAAATACGTATAGAAAGTGAAGATACGGGTTTTATATATATATATATATATATATATATATATATATATATATATATATATATGAACAATAAATGTAACAGACAGTAATCGACCCAAATTGGTAAATCGAAGTATAAAATTGATTGATATGTAAAAAGGGAGCATTCGCGGTTTGTAAATAGCTTGCATTTTGTTGCGCAGGCTATTTGTAGTTATCTTATCGTTAATAATACTAACATGGAATTAGAATCATTTTTATGTAATGTAAACAAAACAGTCTGCATTTAAAATTTGACTAAATTAAATATCACTTTTGATTCATTTTTATTATTGATTGTTGCAAATCTTAAAAGCTTATATAAACACTGCGTGTGTAAATACTGAAGAAAGCAAGTTCAATTAATTACTAAGTACAGGTAATTAATAACCTCAGATTCAGAATAATTTTGATGAATGATAACGATAGCCATTTAACCCATATTAAGCTAGCTGGAGCGTCCCGATAAAAAGGAGGTAGGAGTTTGTTGAGTAATTATTAAAATTCATTCACACAAACAGAAATGTGATAACAATAAAAGTAAAGTGTAGTTAATGAATGTTATCTTTATAAATTAAAATCACTTTAGTTGACGTTGAATCATTTCACATTTTCAAAAAAAAAACAATATAAAATTTTACTCAATAAGTTCGAAATTGTAAAATATTGAAATTGAACCCAAACATTATAGAGGCCCATTACAAAACGACCCCCAACGTGACGACCATTACAAAATAGCCCTCAACAGTAGTGATAACAAAAAGACCCAATACAAAATGGTGCCCAAATGAGAGGCCCATCACAGCATAAGCAGTTACAGAATCGCATAAAGTCCAAATCTTGACTCCATATTTAGCAGGTTTACTCACGATGTACTGTCTAAAAGAACAAAGGCTTGTAAAATACACCAGTTGCTCATCTACTGTTACATTTTCGTGAACATTATAGAGCTTACGTAGAATTGCAACCCGTTCATCCCACAAGTCCCGCATGGGAGACAATTTATCAGTTTGGCGTCGTTGTGGTCAAATTTTTTTATCGTCAAAGCCGTTTATTCGTGCAACTACATGAAATCGTTGTAAGGACATAGTCGCTCTGAATATTGGACGACTTACATTTCCATCCCACAGACTGGCTGTTGTCTCTACATGAGATTTATACACTCCAGCTAGAAACAGTAGGCCAAAATATGCTTCTAGTTCAACTAATGTTAGCTCTTGAAACGTGTCGCCACAAAGTCTTTTGCCTTCTAAATTTGACATTTTCAAAATTATGTTTACAATTTTGGGTGTGAGATAGAAGAAGTACGCGGATTTTATATCAATTATTCGCGACGTAGCATACCTGTAGGTCAAAACACATCTTGAAAATTTTACTTTCATCTACTTATAAGATTATCGTTTATACTGTAATGGGTAACTATATTAAGTTAATCGTTTCAACTACTCTATTGGAATTATTTTTAGGCATATTTAGATTTTAATTTTTATTAAAGTCACATGACTTCCTCTTCTAGGACTCAATTTGTGTTTAGTTACTTTGTTTGTCAACTTTTATGGTAACATTATTGAAACTGCCATTTGTTAGAATAATCTGATTAAGGAGAATCTTCTCCTCTTTTCCTCGTTATGTATTTCAACACATAACTAGGTTGTTTAAATCTGATATAATTACTGGATATCTGTAAGTTGGTTTAAATTTGTTTTCCCATATTTGATGTTAATTGTAATATTAGTTTAAGGTCTGAAGATGACACTGTGTGTCGAAACTAGTCACCTTTTTGTTATGTTGCATTAAATTTTCAAAATATATATACATTGTGGGGAAGGTTTAGTGTTTTGAATATACCTTTTATATCAACACCCATTTTGAGTAATTATGGAGTATAATGGTACCGTAGCATACCTTGTTGGCCCAGGAATCAACGAAATAATAATTGCTGCTGATAACCTTCCCGTTTGATGTGTCTTTTCATTCCATATTATATTGGCATCTTTTGAAGTTACGTGATTATCCATATCAGCTTCATCTGAAATCGTAGCTTCCACTTCATCATCCGATTCGCTATTTTATCTCGGTTTCGGACAAATGGTCTTCTTCAGAAGCATTAGAATCACTATAGAAACACACAAAAGTTGCTCAAGTTCACTATCCGTAAGCACTCTCTCACTACACATTTTCAATAATAAATTTCAATTGTTAGGTATTTCTTATTAGAGTATAGCATCAACTTTGATATTTACTACAAAACTAACACACAGATACTCACTTTTATACGCGGAGCCACAGCAACAGCAATAAGCTTGTTTACCGGTGCGCAATAATGTGGCAATATTATACCGAAGTTATTTATATTAATCAAAATAAAGTCATGCAGTGGCAACGAAATATTTATAGTTATTTAACCATCGAGTTATATTAATGAAGGCGATTAACAACGAGATGTTTTAACGCGTAAAAACTCTAGATCGTTAATCGCCCATTAACACACGAGTTCGTTACAAGATTTTTCAGAGAATCGCTTTCTTTGACTTCCCCGTGTTTCCAAAGTGAAAATTGTATGTCGACCAGGCTGCCATCTCGTAATGAAAGTACAGTACGCCTGATAGTTCTCATTCCTTGAAGCAATACATTCATTGTTACACGTTTTATACAATCAATGTAGCGTTTCCTGTCAACTTCATTTAAACCGTTTATTAATAGACCCTATTAATGCATAACTTGGAGTTGCTCAACCTTTTCACTGCGTCTGCCACATATATGCGTCCAAAAAAAGGTTGCCTTACCTGCGACTGACGCGTATACACGCAACGACTTATACTGTTCGGGGCGCGTTCCGCTTTTAAGCGTACTAGCATTCTACCGAGGGTGGGGGCTACCTCACGCTCTAGCTAGTTTATGCCACTCGTATCTGTGGTAGTCGCACGCAGTCGTAAAGAAGGAACTGGAGAAAGAACTCGCTTCTGAAAATGTCTGATATACTAAGGCCAAGACGCGGAACGTTCTATACACTTGCTGAACTAGAAGAAATATTGACCCGAAGTGATTCTGAAAATGAGATTGTTGAGCAAGAATCTGCCGACGAAGAGTATGAAGCTACCGTAAACGATGGTGCAAGAGAATGGAAGGATGCTACGTTTTCTGATCAACAGGGTGAAAGATGTCGGAACTGCCGCCAGTCATTGTATCAATGAAAAATTAGTTTGGGAAGCAACATACTTTTCCGTTTGATGATAGTCAGTGCGGAAATAATATCCCCGAACTAAAAGTGCACAACACACCGTATGAGTGTTTTGAAGTGTTCTTCGATGAAAAGATAACCGAATATATTTTTTTACACCATTCCGGGAGTTATGCATCGATAAAAGCTTGATGCTGTTCAAAGGTAGATTGTTTTTCAAGCAATATATATACCATCCAAGCGGCATAGATTTGGAATAAAATTCTTCATCTTGTGCGATTCATATACCGGCTATATTTTGGATTATAATCTACATGGAAAGTAGAAGACCGATCTTGGAAAATCTGGTAATATGGTAATCACATTATTGGATAGATATTTTGATAAGGGACACACCCTCTACATAGACAATTGGTATAGCAGCCCCGATTTATTCTTATGGCTGTACGAACGATGCACAAATGCCTGCGGCACTGTCCGTAAAAACAGGAAGAACATTTCGTACTGTGAAAAGTAAGATTATTTCTATAAAGTGGTGTGACAAAAGGGAAGTTTATGTGCTGAGCACTGCTCACGATCATCAAGTTTCTACTGTACAAAAATTGGATCGGACAACTGGGAGAACAATTGTAAACCCAAAGTGCATCGCCGACTACAACAAAACATGGGAGCTGTTGATAAAACAGCTTCTGTTGAGCTCGGTCGAATGTGTACGAAGGAGCACAAAATGGTGCAAAAAGTTATTTTTTCACATGTTGGACTTCGCTTTACTCAATGCTCATGCGTTATATCAAGACATGACAAAGAAGAAAGTACCTTTGGCCCGATTTCAAATGAAATTGATATCGGAAATTATTGCGAGCAGCAGCGCTGAAACGATTGTGAATACTGCACGAAGTGGACATAGACCTGCTCCTTACCGTCTAAGTGCACGACAATTGCCAAGAGAAGCTCCAACAAAAAATCCAAACTTGCGGACGGGTCGGAAACGATGCTACGTTTGTGAACTGAAAAAGAAGAGGAGTGCGATGTTGGTCTGTGTGCAGTACCGTGTTTGGGAAGTATCTCACATTGAGAAAGTTGAAGTAGTTTTTTCAAACAATAATTATTCACCTTTCATTTCAATAAAGAATGTATGTTTATTTAAAAAACTGTACCCACTGAAGAATGTATATTTATTTTTAGAAAAACTGTACGTACGGAAAAACAAGAATATAAAATTATTTTTGAAAACTGTAACTATTGTTTTGTAACCAAAAAAAATTGAGTAAAAGAAAATAATAAAAATTTGTATCACTTAGATAACCTATCCTACTTCTCTGATCATTTTGTGCGAATGAAAGCAGTTTCGGCACGATGCTTTGTCGACTCGCTGCGCAAAACGCATATTAGCGCCGCAAGGATTACCAACTTCCGGCGACAAGCAGCCGCAGTGAAAAGGTTAATAATTGCCAATAATTAACGATTCTTTGAAAAATAAATTAACGAATTATGCACATTAGAAGAACGCGACTGGGTCATATTGACCCGAGCACAAAAGGAGGGTTAAACAATCAACATACAAACATTAAATTCGATTCCTGGACATCAGATCAGATCATTATATTAGCGTTTCATCACACCATCATCCAAAATTTTAGTACGATACGAACTTTGTACAACTGTGCCATAAAACTATCTTGTAAAGGTCTTCATAAATAATGGCTTCAACAAATTAAAGGGTAATTTCAATAAATAATTTACACTATTTTTTCCCAAACAACGCGTTAATTAACATGTCAAATGGTGAAAGTTTCATATAACTCGAGCCCAAATATCAAATTACTAACCTTAGAAACAAGTGAACGACGCCGTGCACAATTATTTCGTTGTTCTATATAATTTTTTATAAATTTCTAGCATTAATTAAATGCCCAATTATATTTGAAAATGCAAAATTTCCAAAAATAATAAAAACTTACATAGTAAAAGTAATCCATTCACAAAACCGTGCACAGGCGCTTCTACAAAGAGCTCACAACGAAATGAACACGCTTTTTTTAAAAATACATTAAACACAAATATCCTAAACTGAAAGAATTAATAAAATTATACAATAAATATTCAAACGAAAAAACAGTAAATTGACCGCATTATTTAATAGTAAAAGAAAAAAAATCGTCGGGCAATTTTCTATTTTTACATTAAACTCGAGCCGAATGAACATTCCACGCTGTCTGCCCCATCCTCAACTAGCATTCCAAAACAATTTTTGCTATTTTCTACGTGTATATACATTCATAGCTTTTTTAAGTGTCAACGACATAATTATCTGTATGAATTATGAAAAGTGACCGGATAAATAACATATATACATTTCTGAAGACTTACCAAGAGTGACCCATTTTAAAAGAAGTTTTTTAAAGCAGGACGGAGAACAACAAATCTGTAACAAATAAAATTTTATTAAAAACAAAAAAGTTTGTTTATTGAGGTTTAACCAGGAATCGGTTTGGGATTAATTAATATGTACGAATTTAATTTCATGCTCGCTCAAACAAAGGGCAAAAAATTTAAAATTCAAATTAGCAATCCGATTTTGAATAAGTAAATATTGGTGCGAAATATACAGATAAAAGCCAACTTTGATATAAGCTCATCTGTCTTGTATATATGCACGGAAGCAGTTTTCTGAAACTGACAGATTAATCAAATCCACTTGCATTATCTAGTTTTAGTAATGCGGGGGAAAGCAGTTTATGTCTGCAGTTTGATTAAAGTATTATTGTTTAAAGATCCGGAAGTAAGAATAACATGTTATACCGTGTAGTCTGCGCCTTAAATTTCGCGTAACATCTGCAACGTATGTTCTTGGCAACTTTCCCGGAGATTAACGATTATTTTAAAGTATTTCATTGATAAAGTACTGACATGTCTGTAACAACTGTTTTTCCTAATTTTTTTGTCAGTTATAACAATTTTTAGCGTTTCAAAAATAGTACAAAATTATTACGTGCACTATTATTTACGAAAAAGTTTGTAAATTGTAACAATAGATGGCGCAAAATTCCACTTGGCCATTGTTGCCAACCGTACGGCAATTACTGTACATGTACGGTATTTGGGTGCTAAATACGGTATACGATCCTAACTACGCAAATGTACGGTAATTTCAGTTTTATGAAAAACACAAAAGTTTGTTGAGAATGCAGTTAAAAATAAAACTATCTGCTTTGCGCTATGTTATTATTAAGTAAGTAATGAACTGAAATGCTACTGTTTACATGGAATACAGGATCTTTTAGCGAAATGCAAAAGGTGAATCGTATTTTCTTCCTGTTTAGATTTTAAGAGTGGTTGGTGACTGTTTGGCATGTTCAGTTTTCCACTTTATCTGCAACGTCGAATAATTTTCTTATAATTGACTATGAATGCTAGTGACAGCGATAGTAGTAGTGATGCATATCCAAATAAAGAATTAAAATCAAGTCACAGGTAATTATTAAGCATAGCATTATAAGTTACTACAATATTAGGGCCCTTAAAATATTAAAACAAGGAAGTCACAATTTTTCGGGAATCCTAGAAACAAAATATAAAGGAAGAGGAAATTACACTTGGTGCATTTTTAGTGGAACACGATGGATCATTTACGTCCGCTTCATTCAAAAATATTTCCGAATAACTGCAAATAACTTTGCAGTTCGGATAACAAAAGCAACGGCAATAATTACCAATGTGATTGACACTACACGTAAATCCAAGCTAAACAATACTATTATTAAAAATGTTTAAGTTCCGCATTATAACAGATGAGTCAACGGATGTAAGAGATAAGTCACCTTGGCCGCCATTTTGGTACTTGTGACGTCACCTCTGGGGAACCTTTCCCACCACTTTTTATATATGCCCACGAGGGGATTTTATTTTTTTCACCTGGGAATAAAAAGTATATAAACACGTAGTCCTTAAACCATTATGTTCTATGCGATCTTTAAGACTGCATTTAAGCGCTAGCACAAATTTTTTCAATATCTGAGGTTAGGATATTGTATTTACGACTATTAATTATTTCTATCTGAGGTTTAAATATCATTCTGATCTAGATAACTGTTTTACAATGTGTTTTCGTAATAGGGTTTATTATAAAGGAAACAACACAATTGTTATTAAAATTATTATTACATTTCTTTAAGACCTATTTTACAATACACTTATTTTGCCGTGAGAAAGTCACCTTCAACATTATACATAATTAAAAATGAGTAATTAAGTTGCCATGCTTTAAACGATTTTCCACCTTGAGAACGTTAAATTATATGTACAAGATTTAAGCAGAAATAAAATACATTAATACGATAAATGGTTACATATATGCATTATAGGTTGTTTTACGCTTCATTGTGCACTCCCTTTAATAGTGGCACCAATTATCAATTAAAAGTAAAATATTAAATTATATGCTCAAGGTTTAAGTGGAAAATAAAATTGCATTAAATGGTTACACATATTATTGGCTGTTCTACGTTTCACTGCCTGCTTCTTTTAATAGTGTTATTAATTAAAAATAAGTACTTAAGGTTGACAGTTAAAATTATGTGTACAAGGTCTAAGCAGAAAATAAATGCATTACATGGTTACACATATACATTACAATTGTTTGTTTTACGCTTCACTGTGTATTTTACTTTAGGGATGACTTTTTTTAAAATCAATTGCATTACTTTTAACACCTAGATTAAATTACGTAAAATTGATTATTGATATGAGATGTCATACTTTCTTTAAAAAACAGTAAAATATATTCATAGCCATAAAGCTTATAATACCTGTTAAAAGTAACTACTCTTTATTTATATAGATCAGGGTCGCAAAAAGGTGCTACATCTAACAGTAAATTATCGAAAACATCCTCAAATCTAAGTAATCCATAATCTCCTATGTTAAGCATTAGTGTAAAGATGTTTTCAGCAGTCAAGACTTTTGGGGTGGGTGCAGTTCCACTTATGTTCAAAATTAAGGGCAGCGTAATTTAACTTATCTGGATATTCATTGAGAACATAACATAGGTAAAATTTTGCCATGAGAGGCTTTCGGCGACTCCCACTCCAACCCTCCCGAACATAACCGAGATCGTAAGACAGGTGTAGGGCGTCGTAACTTGTTCTCGGGTCTTCGCCCCTTGTCGTGATCGGAACTTGTTCGTAGGCCTTCGTGTATTGTCGTGGTGACCTTGGCGAAAATTTGAATTTGCATTATAATAAGGGGCCTAATGCTAACTTGTAAGACAAGTGTAGGGGTACGCAAGTACTCTCGGGACTTCGGCATCTTGTCCTGACCCCTACGAGTAAAATCTGAATTTGTATTTAAGTCTCTGTAGGTTAAGGCGGTAAATTTGAATCTGTATTCTGATAAGGTGGACCGCTTGACGGAAAATCTAAATCTCTATTTAAGTCTCTGCATTCTGTTTGGTTATGGCGCGGAATTTGTATTCTAATAAGGGGCCCTAATGCCAACTTATAAAACAGGTACATGTCTTCGCAACTTGCTTGTGGGGCTTAGACCCCGTTGTCACGGTCCCCTCGGCGATGAATTTGAACTTGTATTTAATTCCATACATACAACGTTTATAATTATTATTAGGCCGCCATAATAATAATAATAATAACACCCAAATTCATAAATGCCTCTGAGAAAAAGGCCTTAGATTTATAAACAAGCTTGAATGCACTATTTAGTTTTGAAAATGGACAAATGCCCCGGGGTCAAATATCGATTTCGTTTCGTAAGGCAGCTATAGGACGCTGTGTTTTATTTTACACAACGTTTATTGTTATCATTACAGCCATAAATTAATAATATCATGCAAATTCGGAAGTACCTCTGGTAAAAGAGGCCCTAGATTTATAAATAATCTTGAACGCACTATTTCGTTTTGAAAAAGGCCAAATACTCCGTGGTACATATAATTAACGTTCTCAAGGTGGAAAATCGTTTAAAGCATGGCAACTTAATTATTCATTTTTAATTATGTATAACGTTGAAGGTGACTTTCTCATGGCAAAACAAGTATATTGTAAAATAGGTCTTAAAGAAATGTAATAATAATTTTAATAACAATTGTGTTGTCTCCTTTATAATAAACCCTATTACGAAAACACATTGTAAAACAGTTATCTAGATTAGAATATTTAAACTTCAGATAGAGATTAATTAATAGTCATAAATACAATATGCTAATCTCAGATATTGAAAAAAATTGAGTTAGCGCTTAAATGCAGTCTTAAAGATCGCATAGAACATAATCGTTTTTATATCCTTGATAAGAATCAAAACAACCCTAATACATATTAATAATAATAATAATAAACACAGATTAAATAACATATTTGTATTATGCAAACACTTGGCATCATCATCTTTATATGTGTTACTTATTAATTCTTCCCCATTATTAGAATACAATTTTTATGGCAGGGGCGCAGCAGCCCACGAACAGATTCCTGTATTACAAGACTAGAACCCCTTATTAGAACGTAACCCCCAATGCATAAATAAATTTTTCGTATAGGTAAAAATTCACAATCTGTAGATGGGTATTAAAATAAAGGTAATAATAATTTTAATAACAATTATGCAATCTCTTTTGATAAATAAATATTAATAAACACAGATTAAATAAAATCTTTTTTTTCTTAGGTGAAAAAAATACGATCCTCACGTGGGCATAGATAAAAAAGTGGTGGAAAAGGTGCCCCACAAAAAACAAAATAGGGGCCAAGGTGCATCAGTTCTACTTGGCTGCAATATAGTGACGGGAGAGCTCAATTCCATAGGTGTATAGATGTATGCCCGTAAATTTTCACATTGAAATGTACTTACCATTGTCTGCATTTATGCAGTAGTCAGGCGTGTTTAAAATCCTACCTCGAGCGCCTGAATCCTTGGTCAGAAACAGTTATTGTTTTTTTAAGGCAATAATAGTGCTTTCGGTTTTTCAACCAGATATTATTGTTATACATTACTATGTAGCTGCCTCGGTGATGAGATGGTTAGAGTGCTGGTCTTTCATCCAACCAGCGCGGGTTCAAACCTGGCCCAGGTAGCCGTTTTTCTAAAACGGAGAAAAACCAAAGTATTTCTTCTTCTCGGATAGGGAGTAAAACTGTAGGAACTGTAGCAATACGATGATTGGCACGTTAAAGATTCCTTACTAAACGTGAAATTTATTTAGTAGGTCAAAATTCTAGTGATTGGTAGTGCTAATAGCCATTAGTAGTTGTTCTTTGCGTCTAGATCTCGAACAACAGTGACAAAAAAAAATACTGGGTACAATGTACAATGCTTGTATCTAGGTAAATTCAGGTTTTTGTCATTTTTTTTGTAGGCCAGCAGTAAACGACAATGTGAATTTAAACAGTTTCAAATGTTTGCGGATGTCCACAAAATACTACATCGCTCTCAAACTCGGTGGCTTTTGATGGCTACTACTGTCAAACGTATTTCGGAACAGTGGTCGGTTTTTGATTCCAAAAGTTATACTTTGTTTTTAAACCATGTATTGCCAAAAATCACGAAACCAATTTTTCCAATCTGACAAAGTAATATTGCAAGATGTTCATAGCAGTTTGGTAGATTAATATAAAGACTTTCTTCTTCGATATATGATAAGACTTATCTTCTATAGACAATAGATTCAACAAATAATACTAGGTTTTTGCCAAAAAATCAAGTATATCTTGGTATACATGACATAAATGATATTGAAAAGCCGATTATTTCAGAAAGACAAGATTTATTTGATCATTTTTATGAGAGGTGCCAACAATTCTAGTCTGTTCTTGGTGTAGAAATTAAAAAAGATAGTTTTGATAACTTTATATTGTCAAAAATTCAAATCTTTCCTCCAAAAAAAAGCACTTTCTAATTTGACACATGAACAATATCCATCCTTATGTCACATTTTAGCCCAGACATAAACGTTTCAGGATACTATCGATTCACAATTAATAGATGTCGAATGGAGATTGATGCCGATTTACAACTTTAGTTCAAATTCTCAAGAGTTAAAATTGATGTTCCAAGAAGAAGCTGGGAGCATTAACTTTCAAAATTTATCGCATTTGTTTTGAACATCCCATCATTACCACATTCAAATGCTATATGTGAAAGAATTTTTAGTAAAGTAAATTTAATAAAAACTAAGATGCGTAATAAATTAATTACTGAAACAATAAATAGCCGCCTTTTGACGACCCAATGCGTAAGCAGCACGGGAAATTGTATAAATTTGAAGCCGACAAAAGAAATGCTCTCTAAGATGACTAAGGAGCGCATTTATAATTTTCGCAAAGAAGAATCCATTACTTCTAGATCTACGAGTGCATTTATTCAATGGGAAATACCAGATTAAATTATGTATATACCTGCTACATAAATAATATAATGTACGCTTAGTTTTTGGCAAACGTGCGCTTTTTTGTTTCTCGGTTCAGTTACTATGTTTATAAAATATAAATCAAAAAAAGTGTGTTATTTTTTCAATATTCTACATAATATCGCATTTAATGCATGCACGGTAATTTTTTTGAGGTACGGTAATTTCGCGCTTCATGTACGGTAAATTCAATCTTAAAGGTCGGCAAGGCTGCACCTGGCGTAAATTATTAAAATGTAAGATGTTACGTTTATAGTAGTATTGTCGGAGTACCAAGATACTTTGTGTTGCTTATTGTATTTTTTATGTAACCATGTATTATTTTAAGTTTCGTTATGATCGAATATGTTCAAAAGCAAACATGTAATTTTTCATGGAACAGTTTATTTATTATGAATATCCATATAAAAATAAAACAGGCAGTCAACTTGGTCTTGTATTCTTTTGGGTAATATAAAACCATATACTTTTATAAGCTTCACTTATTTTCTTCTGCTTAAACAAACTGACACAAAAAACTCATTAAAACAAATCCTTACAAAGGTAAGTTGTAAATAGATCATAACATCGTGACCGATCTATAAGTTTGGGTGCGTTAGAAAAATACAGAGCCCCTTTCTCAGGTTACACATTCATCTATACAAGAAAAACAATTAAAATAAAATTCGAGATGTTTAATGGTCATCTGGACCCGGGAGTATGTAAACACTCGGCAATTGCTTATTACAATTATAACCAAGGTTTATACTGTACCCGTTCACCAGCCTCACCTCTACACAAATATAAATATAAACAACACACAACAATGCTAATTCACCAAAAATACAAGAGTAAGGGAGCCCTATACTATCTTTTTTTATATCAGATTTCAGTTTAATGAGCCCGCGTGCGAATGAGATACCTTTGCAAGGCAATGTTTGATTTTTAATACGTTACATAGGCTTGTAAAATTATTTGCTGAGAGCTTTCATTTATATAAAAATACCTACTTACACATGAATATATTCCGTTTAATTAAACAATTTACCATCAACACGACGACGCTACTATATTAACCCCCGAAAATCAACCCCCGTTATTGCAAGTAATAATAAAAAAGAAGTTATTTCGTGGGAACATTTTTCGCATTCCTGACAGAATAAAATCTTAATTTTTAAAATACGCATTCGTCCGTAACAAACCCTACACTTAATATCAAATTTCCTAGTACCAAACAAACACGTCTTTGATTACAGTGTGTACCGACGTAATTAATTATTAAACTAGTGACATTTTTACATCAAGAATGTGCGCATAAGAATTTCCAATGATTCGTTACGCCCCTTCAGTAAAAGAGTTTTTAAGTTCAATTACATACATTGCCACATTTCTTACATAAAAATACATAACATAAAATATCCCTAAAACATTAGCAAATTACGACGTATTATCAAGATATTAAAAATCGACTAATTATCTATTCTATCACGGTAAAAATGGCGATTCGACAAACTTTTATTACAATAATAAAGTTTTTGCGGTGCACTACCTACAAGTGTTCCTTAGTAACAGGTAATTTTGAACGTAACTGTGTGCTCATTAATATCTGAGCTGGAGATGTTGTTAGACCTGAAACTATTGTATTATGGTGCTCTAAAAGAGCAATTTCAAAAGGAATGCCAGAATCTTCACATTTCGTTAACAGTTTTTTAGCAATTCCAACTCCTTTTTCCGATAAGCCATTTGACCTTGTATATAAAGGACTTGATGTTACTATCTTGATATTCCAACTACGTGCAAAATTATTAATTTATAAGAGCCAAAAGTTCTACACCTACCTCACTAGCTGATGTTCGTTTCAATTTTCGAACATCCAGCCAAGTTGACAATGAGTCAATAACGAGTAAATAAGGAGACCCACCATAATAAAAAATATTCATGCTAACCTTCTGATAAGGTACATACGGAATCTTATGTGGCAATAATGGTTCCTTAATTTTCTTATTAGCAAATTTTTCACGTTTTACATCTTAATACATACTCTTTTATTTTTCTAACGTTGTTTCTCTTAAAGTAGATGGTACTATTAGTTTCTCTCCCAAAAACACCAATCCATTAGCAACATGAATGTCATCTTGTAAACTGAAATACCGTCTTACACATACAGTTGCAGTTACGTGATAATAAGTCTGAAATATACATATATCTTCCAGGTATATAAATAAGATAAAAAGGGCTACAGTGCAGCACAAAAAAGTTGTAGCGGTTTAAACATTTCCTAGTGGTCGCTTGTAGCGCCCTCTAGGAAATACACCGAAATCGATGATAAATTTGAATTTATCATCCCAAGAAACCCCCATATAAGAAACTTTGTAAAATTTTTGACACCCTGGAGCTTCGTTATTATCAACTTTTGGACTAAGGTAAGTTTAGTTAAACCGGCTTATTTTCACGTAAGTAATCTTCACTATCCTTTTGGCTATGCAATTTAGGGATACCCGGTATATTTCCGTTTACTGTAATGAATTACAACAGGTTATGCGCCCACATCATTAATCATTGTAAATGCACCTTTTACAATAAAGTAAGAGAAGAATTGACCTATTAGAACACTTGACACTGTCACATTGGTTCCTATTTTATTCTGAATAAAATACCGTCTTAAAAAAAATAAGTTGTGAAGAATAAAGATGGACAAAGTCAGGTGGTGTAAAGTTTAATGGAACTAATTTTAAGGTGTGGAAATATCAAATAGAAATCAGAAGGGTTAACTAAAGTTATTAATGAAGAAAATAAAATTAAACATTTGTTAACCATGTCCTTTAACTTTTCAAAATCCATGTGACCCATGCGTTCATGCTATTACATAACCAAAGTCTAGTCAAGACGACATTTTCTTGGTGATCTTTTGACATCTTCACACCTAAAACTACTAAACAGGCCATTAGAGATTTACACATATATGAAATTATTTTCACATGACACATTGAATCCTTTAGAACAACTGCTCCCACTGAAAACAATTTTTTTCTTAACTTTGTTATATACAGTGTATTTTCTCAGTATTTCAGTTCCTTTTTACTATTGACAATACTTGCACTAAGTCATAAGCATAAATTACAGAGTTATCTCGTATTTGTACAGCTAAACCTGTTTCAATTTCTTCAAATGTGATGAACCATTTTCTGTTTCCAGTCACATGTTTAGATGCCGTACTACTGCAGATTATATTCCTTACTTCAGCATTTAAAGCTTGATTTTGACAATTCTGTTTAACATGCATTACAGAATTTACATATACTCAGTGACATGGAAATTGCAACACCAAGAAGGGGTAGGAATTTTTTGAGCAAACTTGACAGAAACGTTTAATTTCTAAAGGTAGCAATTGATTAAAATTTCATTCATATGGATCAAGTGGTAATGGCTTATCTGACAGTTCGTTCAGTTTTTTCGAACAATTTTGTCAGGTGTATATTGTGCGAGATTGTGTTCAGTTCTTTATTGTTTTCGCTTGTGATCCTTTGTTTTGAGGGTATGATTATGCCTAGAGTACGCCAACGTGGAAATTACCACCAATTAAGCGAATTCGACAGAGATCGTATTGTTGGTTTGCGCGAAGGTTGTTTGTCGTTTAGAGAAATCGCAAATCGCCTTAACCGGAACAAAACCACCATCATGCGCTGCTATCAGCCATGGACTAGGGAGAGTCAGGAACGCCGCAGAAGAGGAACCGGGGGCGTAGAAAAACAAATAAGGTGCAGGAACACCATCTTCAACTTATGGCCCTTTCGAACGGTTTACCGCAGAATCTGAGCTTTCGGCTTACAATCCTCTTGTTTTACCACTAACGGCTCAACATCGACGGCAACGTTTGGAGTGGTGTAGGTTGCGACCGCACTAGAACCAAGAGTGGCGTAGGGTGTTATTCACTGATGAATCTGGATTCATCCCAATGAAGGTCAGACGAAAACGTGCGCAACGTCGAACTGTTGAATTTTTGTTGCGAGGCATGTGCACCAAACTGTAGGGGTGCTATAACCTATGAGAGTAGATCTCGTTTGGTATTCATTGCAGAAGATAATGTTAATCTCTTGCCACTTCCACCCAGATCTTCCGACACTTTGGCCCATGGAGCATGTTAGGGACATTATGGGGAGAAGACACATCCTCCGCAGACACTGAAAGTTCTATAGCACGAATTACAGGTTACTTGGAACACAATATCTCAAGAGGACATCCACCATATGCTAGAATCGATGTCACGACGAGTGCAGGAGTGCGTAACTAATAGGGGGGGACCAACCCATTATTAATAAAAATTGTTTATATTTTGTTCTTTTTCTTTGAAATTTTAATCAATTGCTACCTTTTAGTAGTTAAACGTTTCTGCCAAGTTTGGTCAAAAAATTTCTACTTCTTCTTGGTGTTGCAATTTCCATGTCACTGAGTATATCTTCCATATTTTTTAAGAAATTTTCTACATGATTTTATCAAGGGTTTGAATTGGTTGAAAAATCTGGACCACCGACACTGTGGTAGCAGCAGTAACAAACAAAATACACGCAAGTACCACACAAAATTAAAAACACCGAACGCGATTCAATAGGTAAGCTATCATCATCAGCGCTCGACTGGGACATCAGTGAGTGAAAAAAAAGTTATGAAGCCTAGATAAAACCAATAGATGACTATCTTTACGAGAAAAATTTGGTGCAAAATGGCGCCCTATTTTAGGGACGAAGGAAGTACAAGACGTTTGAGATGTTTATTTGACGAATGAGCTAATTTATAATTTCAATAAATCATCATAAGACTAAAAAAATGTTCTTTGAATTATAACAAAAATTAATTAGGTCTTTTGTTAAGAATTTCTTGTTATTTACAAACCTTTAAATTCACACGATGCACTTTTCTAAGAAGTCCACGTTAAAGATGAATACTAAAAAACACTAACCTAACCACAAAACTAAATGCGGCGGGAACATAATCGGATACAATCGAGCAGCGTCTAGGTTATGAAGTTTAATGAGTTCTGAATAGCCTAAAGATCCCTGATCGTCATTATCCATTAGAATTTTTTTTTAAAATCTCTAAACTTTTATAGCAATCAGGTTCGTACTTATTACTAAAGTACGTTCGAAAATATCAGAGAGTAATAAATCATGTTATTAGTGAAATAGTGCCGTTTTTTTGCATGGAAGCGGCAAACCGAAATCAGTAGCAAACCGGGCTAGTTTAAACGAAGATACTGTAAATGTGCCGATTGCAAAATATTGTCCCAAATAAAGACGGTTCAGGTAAAAGGCAAACAAAAGACGATCCTTTAAAATTCGACTTAAGCCTAAAGATCAGACTCAGAACTCATAGTGCGGTTGGGATTTCAGTATATTAAAAATTGTAGATTAATTATCAAACAATTGAAAGGCGGGGAAGTATTAAACATTTATTTTAGATGTAGCTATTTCAAAACGCTGCTGTTTCGTTCGATTAATATAACATAATTATTAACGTAGTTTACATTAATTTCTTACATTTAATATTGCCATAAAGGTAGGTTTTTGATACAAAAGCGGTATGTAACTAAAAGTCTTTATCATCCTCATTCGATTCGGAAGAGCTGTCACCTTGTCCTACGGACATTATAACGGGTTCTATAATTTGTTCCATTATCACATCAAGTTCCCACATACGCCGTTCTTCATTAATTACAGGATCAACACACTATGTGGCTTGCATTAAAAGCTGTCACTTCACTTAATTTAAAAGTCGTATTGTTACAACCTACTTTACTTTTTATTTGAGCCCAACCTAACACTATGGAGCTGAGTTCTCAGTGATATGGTGGTAATCTATGTACGGTAATCCTGCGAGAAGCACAGAGTTCGTACATAACACACTTAACAAATTGTTGCTTACGCTGATCTGCTATAGCTAAAAGCTCCCGTTTGAGCATAGTTTCTTCAAATTGTATCTGTTTTAATGTTAACCATTTGGTAATGTGCCCTCATTTCCATGCAGTTGTTGGTATGCGTTCGACTTGCGTTATCCAGAACAATTACAGCTCCCCGTGGAATGTTTGCCATCATTTGTTCAAAATATCCTTCAAAAACATCAGCGTTCATATCTTCGTGATAATTCCCTGTGTGCTTAGACTCAAGCACAAGTTTAAACCATTTCTTAAAAATCCATCAGCGCTACCTACATGTGTAATAATTAGTCGTCGGCCTTTTCCTGATAATGGATTTATTCCAATTGACCAACCCTCTTGGACTGCTCGATAGCGACTTGTAACATTTTTATCTTGCCAATTTTTTTACAGTATATCCTTCGTTCCACCCAGTCTCATTGAGATAAAAGATTTCCCGTCCTACGGCAAGAAAGTTTTTCATTTCACGAGTGTATTTGCGTCTCCAAGAAACAATTTGGAGATTATCAATTAGAATTGATTTTCTCCACGAAATATTAAGTTCCTATAGTGTCCTGTGTAGTTTTGAACGAAACAATTGTGGCCCATCAACGACTCCTCTTAGTACTGCTACTATTTTGTTAAGGGTAGGAATTTCCTTATTGAAGTAGAAGGAATGAATTTTTATGTTAATATGCACTTTTTCTTCTTCTCCACTTAAACGAGCGAACCAAGTGTCAAACGTTTTGCTGGAGAAAAATCGGAAGATGTAATTTTCACCACCGTTTTTTGAGTCTTTTAAAGTACTTCTTTTGAAATAACTAATGTGGTAATTGCATCTTAATGCATCCCCCATTAAGTGAATCACATTTCTAATTTACATATAATTAGACAATAGCGTAATGAGTACTTTCTAAACTTATACACATTTGCATGGAATTTCGGACGATCTTTGATATCCTGTACAATAATATATTATCTGCTTCAGTAAATATGACGTTTGTATTAATTCAATCTGAAACAATTTGTGCGTAAGTAACAAAGATAGAGCTGTCGCTCATTTATTATTAAATGATATGCTAAATTGATTTACCTAAATTTAAAACAAAAACAAGATCATGACGTCAGAAACGGTTTCACTGCCAAAACTTGAAACAGTTAACAAACGTTAACAAAATATTATTTGGTTTCATAAAAAAAACTTGTAGGTTACTTAGACAAAGACATATATTAAATCACTTTTTTTCTTTTTGTGTGTATTAATAGATCATAATTACAATTACAAGTGTATATTTTTTAAATATTTTATAGGAACATAAGAAACCGAAAAGTCAATATATTTTAAAGACCTTATAGTATATACCTTTAATAAGTACGACACTGACATGTCGCTGTCCAGATGATTTATTACTCTCTAATATTCTGGGACGTATTATAATATGTTTCATTGAAGATACCTTATCTACTGCATGATTTTTATCAAGCATGTGCAGGTCTACGGCAGACTTGTCCAAACGTTTATATTTGATGTGAGCTAAATGTTCTTTATAGCGAATTTGGTACGCCATTTAGTTTGCACTACATATATTTGTTTACAATTTTTACAATGAACTTTATAAATTCCCCACCTATCCTGCTGATCTACTTGATCTTTTGGACTGCATAAAACAGTTAGTTTGCAAACTATTATCTGATATAGTGACTGTTTTTAAATCAACTTCACGTTTGAAACGTGAAGTTAGGTGTGGCAAAATGCTTGTACGATAGAGCAAAAACGATATGCTCAAAACAAGAGGACCTTAACAAAAAAAAAGAAAATATCGCTAGGACACTCAAAGAAAATGGCTACCCCGATCTAACAGCGAACCTAAACAGGGAAAGGGTAACCGAAAAAGAAGAACCTAAATATACAGCGATAATACCATATATACAAAATACTTCAGACAAAATACGAAGGATAGGCAGCAAATGCAAGATACGCCCTGCCTTCAAATCGACCAGAACGCTCAGGAGAATACTAACCAAAACCAAACCATACAATGAAGATCAGAATTCCAAGAATCGTGTATATAACCTACCATGCGAATGCGGCAGAGCATACATAGGAGAGAGCAGTAGACCACTCAAAGTGGGAACACAGGAACACAAGAACAACGTCCGCAAGGGCGAAATAGAAAGATCTAGAATCGCCGAACATGTCTGGAACGAAGATCACCACATCCAATGGGATAACATACAGATAGTGGCAAAGGACGAGAACACAACTCGTCGAAAATTCAAAGAAGCCACATACATCGTACTAGCAGAAAATCCAATAAGCCAAGCTAGTGTAGAAATGAAACCCATAGATTCCAATAATGCGCGAAGAGCTTAAGCGCAATACACCTGCGCAAGAAGTTACTGCGCAACATGCGCAATAAACTTCTTCGCAACCACGAAACAGTTTAATATATATATATATATATATATATATATATATATATATATATGTTCTAAAATATATATATTGGATTACTCCGTGGCTCAGTGGCAACGGTATCAGACTAGTAAGTGAAAGGTACCAGGTTCGAATCTAAGAGTAGTCAAGTGTTTGGGAAAAAATTATATATAACATATGAATTCGACTCAAGTGCGAAAACAGTCCTTCTCAGGACTAAGTCTGATGACGGAAGCAGAGTCCGCTTCCGAAACGTCGCGCTCAAAAAGCTTAAACTGTGGAAATAGGCCGATCAACTCCACTATTATCTTTATCTAGTCTACTAGCAGTTCTTGTTACCAAAGTATCAAGTTATTTGCCTCTATTTCATAGGTAAATGTGATTGTCGGAAATTTAGTTTCTGAACACTACACATTTTAGTATTAATAATTGCAAACAAGTAATCCATGTATCTAATCCAAGTTCTAGGAAAATACGGCAAATCGTGTTTTAAGTCTATTTTCAATTTGCCCATGAATAGATTGGCCATAAACAGAAATAACCTATTTTTCATTGTTGTATCATTTTCATGTTTGAAAAATTGTGAAATTTTGAAAATGATTTGTGTAATGTGTAAGGTTATTTTGATGCACAGTGTATGTGTAGCATTTTGATAATGTATGTAACGGGTTTTGAATGTAGCTGAAGTTAGTTACTAAGAAAATAATTTTTTTGTGGTGTAATTGATACGCCACTGGAATTTAGTTAGGCATTGGTTATCGTGTGAAGGAATATTTGAATGCTGTAGAAAGATTTTCGTGTTGAAAGCGTTAAATTTGGTTGAGAAATAATGTTTTGAGTAAATTTTTATTGATACGGCACTGGTAAAACTACTGGTTTTTATGCTACTGTGTATATAGGAATTTGGACTAAAGGAATGGGTGTAGGCGTATGAGTGAGTGAGCTTATGATATATTGAATCTTATTAACGTGCAGTAAGGAATGTGGATGCATACTTTTGTTTGTCGAAATTTTTGTATTATGGTACAATAATGGCAAATCGATGAAGTTGATAGAATGTGAGGGAGTTTAAGCGAAATAAAAAAAAGGGAAGAAACAGGAAGAACAGATAAACCACAATTCCTTAAACAGCGCAAATTTATTTATAAATTTACCAACAATAAATAACCTTTATAAATTTTAATATCTATATAAAATAATGTCAGTGCATGCCTATCCCAACATGCAATTTTACCCCCACCCCCAAAGACAAGTGGTACCTTATCTATCACAATGTGAAACACTAAAGTTTCGTAATTAACATATATTTTTAAAATGATTAGTGACGAGGCAAGTCGCGAGATGTTACGGGTGATAAACTCACCTTTAATCAATTTAGCTAATTTAATAAAAGAGCGTAATGCCCCTCTCTGCTACGCTGAAAGATCTTTCATAAAACGTAACTCTGAAACAGAAAATTTACATATACATATATAATCGAAATAGTTTACGTTAGAAAGGTAACACTTCAACTTGCCTTTCGTTTCACAATATCCAAGCATAAAACCCCCTTAACAATGACAAATTCAAATATATATATATATATATATATATATATATATATAATTGGAGAAGCTTGTTCAGTTCATATGCTAACATGCATATACGAATGACTAATCAATTTCCAACACTCCTTATCCCCAATAAAAGAAACTTTGTACTTAAAAGCTAAAACATATCGTATAAATAATACGAGAACGACAACCGATATATACAATTTATGCTTAGGGTTACTGCTACTGCTCACGATAGCGTAAACAGTAGTTAAGATAATATCAAAGATGCAAGCTTATGTAAATGTTCAGTAATAAATACCCTAAATTAGGGTTAAAATATGTACACCTAATATTAACTAATAGTTTGATCAGATTATAATAATTCTACGTTAGTGAGGTCTTCACGAAAGT
Organism: Vesta saturnalis; assembly: GCA_036346205.1. Classification (NCBI taxonomy): domain Eukaryota; kingdom Metazoa; phylum Arthropoda; class Insecta; order Coleoptera; family Lampyridae; genus Vesta; species Vesta saturnalis. Next base: position 2,806,183 of record JARFJB010000542.1, on the reverse strand, counting down.
TAAATGTAGTCGGATATCTACATGACACCGAGGTTGTAGCAAAGGTAAGCAATTTATTCAAATTCTTTGCAATATGCTTAATTTAAATGCATATAATCTTTTGTAGAGGCTGTAATGATCCCTACTTGGTGGTTAGGAAATAAATTCGATAATATAATATTTATTAATACATGCCATAAAGGAAAGATCTGACCTGGTTGGTGAACGGGTACACGAGCTTTAGTTAGTACAGCATAAATACCAGTAGTCATTTACGAGCAGTCCCAGTTAAGAGCACATCGTATCAAAACCAAAAGCGAGAAGAAAGGAACACTAACGGATATTCAACGACTATGTAACTTAAAGGAAGAGAATGACAGACGAGAAGAAAAAGCAGAAAAAAAGCTCTTCGGATTGAAGACGAGCTAAACGTGATAATTTACCACGAAATGGTTAAATATACTTCTTTCAATTGAAATATCGCATTTTAAGCCATAAGTGTAACATTTTTTTTTATATCCGCAACATGTAGCGATTTATTAGTTCATCAAATGAAAAAATAATTTTTTGTGAAAAAATTCTTATCTAAAACTGGTGATTTACACACCGAAGAACAGCAACCATAGAAATTTTCTAATATATTTTACACCACACAAAATGACCGTTAAGAAACCACACCTTAGAAGCAAGGCATTCAATAAAATTTTCTTATCAAATTTTTGGTTGTAATCAAAATGTTAAAACAGATGTATTTCAATAAAGCATGTATAGTAATATGTAATTGTTCAATGGTATCACCATCTCGTGGTGATATAGCAAACTAACAGATACCTATAATATGTAATAATTTACAGCTAACCAGAACCCACGTATAGATGGCACTAGTAGGTTTATTTTAAGAACTTTTATAAAATAAATATGACAAAGAAACAATTTAATCAATTATAATAAATGGCAAAGGCAGTAAATACAGAAAATTTAAATCATTTTGATAGAGAAATAAGTAACGAGTAAACCGAAGTAAATAACAATCTTAACTCCTCACACTACAGATAAATTTTGTTTCACCAAACAGTAATAATCAGAGAAAATTTATAGAATCGACCAGAAAATATCCGATATCGATTTTTGCACATTACAAGCGTCAGAAGCGCCACGAGAAGTGATTTGGTTGAGATGTTCCTTAGAAGAATTGGGTATTCATATGGGCCTACACTACAAAAGTGCCATTTGAGTAGCTAACAATTTTGATAACCGCAAGAGGACTAAGCAGATTGACGTATACGACAGTGCATTGATAATGGTTTATTGGAGGTTTCTCACGTAGTCAAGTAGTTACATTTAAACACAACAGAAACGGTGTGTATGTTTTACCACAGTAAACAAAGAGTGGAAATGTTGGAATATTAAGATACTTTATGTGTCGTTTATTGTATTTTTGATGTAACTATGTAACAGTTTATTTATTATTAGTATCTGTATAAAAATAAAACAGACAGTCCACTTGGTCTAATTAAATCGTGTTTCAATATATATTTCCTTCTGCTTTATTTAATTAGAACAATTATTAGTGTAGCAACAGTGCTTCGGTTCCATGCAAAAACGAATCAACACTGTTTACATAGTACTTTTGAGAGCTAGTTTTGCTTAAAGGTGTTTACTCAGCAATTAAATAATTTAAATTTTTATTCAAATCTTTGAAAAACGTGCAGAATATTAAATTAGTGTAAACAGTTTTATCCTAATTTTCAATATCTTATTCAATCTATATTTTACTTCATTTATGTAACTTATTTTTTGTATTTAATGTACATTTAAATGAATGTTAAATTTCTTATTTTCATCTAAGAATAGACATGCAACGTAATTTAGATTACTAGACTATTTAGATTAATTTAGACATTTTATGCAATTGCATATGTTACACTTCGATTTAATTATTAAATTTCATCGTACACATTTTTTAAAAAAAAACGGTAGGTTATTTTTCTAACGGGATTTCTGAAATGGGAGGTTTGAGTTGGACCGGCGCGTTTCACGCTGTCCAATACAATTTCAATTAAAGATAGTTCTCGTAAATGAAAGAAGAAAGCTTTGAATTTTTCTAGTTTAGCAAACTTAATCACTTAATGTAAGTTATATCAAAGCTTAACCACTTATAAAATCGTATCTTACGGATCGCGCACACTTTGTATCCTATAATGGTCATGCCTCCAAATTATTCATTCCTACATCGGGGGTTCCTCAAGGCTCAACCTTGGGGCACTTTCTTTTTTTGATATTTATCAATGATCTTGCTACTCATATCTCTTCTCAGAAATTACTATATGCGGATGACTTAAACATTTTTAACGAAATAAGTTGTATCGAGGACTGCACTGTACTGCAAAGCGATATAAATAGCCTGGAATTATGGTGTCAGTTGAACAAACTTCACTCAAATATTACTAAATGTAAATCGATGACATTTTCGAGAAAATGTAATACTATTCAATTTATCTATCGCATATCTGCCACACCCTTAGACACGGTACTCTCCCACAGAGATTTAGGAATTACATTTGATAAAGCGTTAACCTTTTCCATTCATATTATAGAGGGTATTAAACAATCTTTTAAAGTGTTAAGGTTTATTATTCGCACATGTTGCGATCTCAAGGACATCTCTACCATAAAATCGCTTTATCTTTTATTAGTAAGGTCTATTCTGGTATATGGTGCATTGATCTGGGACCCTTATAAAAAGTATGAAATTGAAATTGATCGTATCCAACGCCGCTTTTTAAAATTTATACTTTTTATTACAAAACTTCTACCCAGAGAGGCCACCCTCAAAACGTTTTACTGCAACCTCTCATCACTTGTTACAAGAAGTAAACGTATTATCATGTCATTCATGTATAATATACTGCATAGACTGTGCAATCTTGCATAACCAAATATTTTACGTTGTTCCCGTATATCGACCAGGCATTCAATTACATTCTACTTACCAAAATGCAAAAATAACGTTTTAAAAACTATAAAACTAGTTACAATTACGACTGCCTAACCAGAGTAAGAGACATTTTAACTGCCCTCTAAGCCACTTCTTGGATGCAATTGACAGAAATACAAGAGACGCACTACCTTTAATTCCATAAGAACGCTCATTGGGAATACTAACCAAAACCAAACAATAAAGACTAGCATGCCAACAATTGAGTATCCAACCTACCATGCGAACGCAGCAGATCATCCATAGGAGAAAGTAGTAGACCACTCAAAGTTAGAACTCAGGAACATAAGAATAACAACTCGCCAAAACTCAAAGAAACCACAGACATGTTACATGCAGAAAATCCGAAAAGCCAAGCTAGACTAGAAATAAAACCCGTATGTATCTCAATAATATACGTATATGAGTTTAGCGCAATACACCTGCGCAATAGGTTACTGCGCAACATGTGCAATAGTTAACTGGGCAACCACGAAAAGTTTAATCTATATATTTTCTAACAAATATACATTGGATTACTCAGTGGCTTATCGCTACAGGTATCAGACTTGTAAGTGAAAGGTACCAAGTTCAAATCAAATAGTAGTCAAGTGCTTGCGAAGAAATCAGAGTAAATGAATTCCACATAAGTGTGAAAGCAGTTCTTCTTAGGAGTAAGTCTGATGACGGAAGCAGATTCCGCTTACGAAAGGTCACGCTACACAACCAAAAACTGTGGAAATAGGGCGCAGTTACAAAACACTTATAACACAGATTCTGAAATTCTCCATAATGGTACGGGTTTTCCAGGCTCTAATGACATTTGGAATTTTCCCTAATGAGTTGTTAGAATGACTTTTGGAATTTTCTCTAATAACTTTTCGGTCTTTCCTAGCTCAGTATCCAAATGTTTCTTGGGATTTTGCTTAATGACTTATCCATAATGGCCGACTAGTGTTTGCAAATTTTAATTCGCGGTTTACAGTATAATTAAAAATTAATATTACAAATTGGCAGATATAGATTAATCTGAATCTCAAATTGAGGATATCATCAGTATCTGTGCTTTTGGCTAGTTTCAATCAACATTTTAGACTGGAATAGTATATAGGGTTCTGTACCTGGTTCAAACAGCATCTAGTTTAGAGGGTTGCACCAGTATCTAGGATATTTTAGCCAAAACTGGTTTCAATCGGTATCTTAGCGTGTCCTTTTGCAGTGAAGTAGACATCTAGAAAATAAGCCTATTGAACCCATTGACAACAATCAGGTGTTCTTTTAGGTATTACCTTAATGCGCCACCTGGTTTGCGTGTGTCTTTTAGTCTCGGTCACCTTGTTTGCACCATGAAACTTACTTTTATATCTAAGGTTGTTAATAAAATTAATCCGAAAAAATTGACGAGTGTAGATTTTCTCAGATTAATCTGTTTCCATGGTTGTATACGTGTCTAAGTCTTTTGACAGGGCAGCTTTCAACGTGAAATCTGCATCTCGGTGTGCATCTTCTACCCGTATCTAAGATCCTTTGGTATATACTTTCAGCATCCTGATAAGTCGAATAAGGTTCCGAATTGAAATGAACATCTTGAAACATGTTTATCACATCTACGGTCCTCTCATAGACGTTAGTATCAAATCAACATCTTAGGCTTAAAGCTTGTTTCTATATTTAAGATATTCTGATAGAAACTGGTTTAAAATCAACATCTTAAATTCATTTCTAATATTACTTAACGCTTTAATAATCGGAAAGTAATTAAAATCTGTTATGCAATTGCATGTAAATGTAAATTATTAGTCGGCTTTATATTATATAAAAAATGAGGTGTAATATCAAAATTGGAAATGAAAGTGCATCCTGGATCTTGTTTCTGCACCCAAGATCCTTTTGAAAAAGATAAATGTGATTTAAATGTAATTAAAGTTTATAACAAAAAAAATCGAAAATAAATTAAGGACAAATGTGGTTTAAGAGTAATTAATGTTTATAAACAAAGACTTTTGCTGCAGGTCATTACACTTACCTATTAAGAATGCTTAAATGTGCACCTTGTCTGTCCTTGGTGTATATTGCATCTTGTTTCCGTATCTAAGGCCCTTTTGGCACTGTAGAATTTAATTGGAATTGGAATTTCATCCAGAATCTTGTTTCTAAATCTAATAAGGTGCTTTTGGATAAAGCTGAAATAAGATCCTTGGTTAGTTCATCCTACTTCAGTAGAACCCCAGCACCTTCCGCCGCCATCTTGGATTTTTAGGTCACAAGGCCGGCCACGTGCGAGACGTATTTTCACCCATATTTTAATGGTTTCTTTTCCTTTTTCAACCCCTTGATGGAATTTTCATCCCTAATTATGGTCTTTTGACAGAAATTTTTGTCGGCCTTAGTTTATGGTTTCTTTTCGAGCCTTTTTCTTGATGGAATTTTCAACCCTTTTTGATGTACTAAGAGCCTTTTGACAGTCATGCCTTTTTGTACTTGCTCACGTGAGGGGTGTATTTAGGGTTTGGTCTTGGGGTTGGTCTTGGGCTTGGGACTGGTCTTGGACTTGGGGTTTGGGCTGGAGCTGGGTGACGGCTTCTTTTCGGGGGCCTTTTCAACCCTAATTAAGATCCTTTATTAAGAGCAGTACAACCCCTGGAGGTTAGGCAATTGCACGTTTTCTGATTGAAAAGATTTTTATTTAAGCTGTGTTTATTAATATGTATTAGGACCCATTTTTATTTTATCAAATGAGTTTGCATAATTGTATTTCTTTTAATTCCTATCTACAGATTGTGATCTTTACCTATACGAAAATTTATTTATACATTGGGGTTGTATTCTAATAATTAAATTTCACTGTCATTTTAAATTAATCTCAACACGCAATGCAAAAAATATTTAAAAGTTAATTCACGACACAGTAATCAGAATATTGTTTTCTAAACGAATATTAAAACTGGTTGCTTACCTTTGAAATATCTTTAATCACCATCCTCTCGTTAAAATTGCTGTATATACTCAGGTTCTCGGTATCCAAACACTTAATCTTTTTAAATAAGATGTTGTTTGCACTAGCTGTAATTAAATCTGTGCAATTAAATAAATATATTAAGGTTATAACTACCGTTTTCTGCTGCACGTATAGGCACACTAATACCACTTTCTATGGTTTGACTTATGATGAATTGAAATAAAACTGGTTATCGAGTAAAAGTAATTTTTGGAATGTAAATAAAATATTATATGCTGTACATACACACAAAATTGTTTTATAAAAACGAATTCATTATAAAATTCTCATTAAAATATAACATAGTTTTAATTGCAGTAGGTGTGATTATATAATACCAATATTTAAATGCTAAAAATCCTAAATTTGTATAAAACGATTAAAAGAAAAGAAATGACAGTAGGTATTACGTAACGCTTAATTAAAAAACAAAGTAATAAAATCTTTTTACTTATTAGACTAGAATAGTAGAAAAACAAAAATTGTACAATAATTTGGTTATCTCGTCATTTAAGATTAAAGATACAGTGAAAAACTTATTTACAAAATCAAACATAGGTAAATTATGTAATCTAAAATATAGAAACATTAACGTATAAAGTCCACACACATGTGGTTTTCACTGTATGTTTAATCTTAAATGATGAGATAATCAAATTATTGTACAATTTTTGTTTTGCTACTATTCTAGTCTGATAAACAAATTTTATTACTTTGTTTTTTAATTGGTTAGAATGCTCTGTCATTTCTTTCTTTTAATCGTTTTATAAAATTTGGATTTTTAGCATTTATTATTAAACAAATATGCTACTCAATAATTGGTATTATATATTCACCAACTGTAATTAACTTATGTTATATTTTAATGAGGATTTTATAATGAATTCGTTTTCTATAAAACAGTTTTGTGTATTTAGCATATATTTTATTTACATTCCAAAAATTACTTTTATCGATAACCAGTTTTATATCAATTAGCATAAGTCAAAACAGAAAGTGGTATTATGCCATAGCGATAAAGTAGTTATAACCTTAATATATTTATTTAGTTGCACAGATTTATTACAGCTAGTGCAAACAACATATTTTTTAAAATATTAAGTGTTTGGATACCGAGGACCTGTGTATATACAACAACTTTAACGAGAGGATGGTGATTAAAGATATTTCAAAGGTAAGCAACCAGTTTTAATATTCGTTTAGAAAACAATATTCTGATTACTGTGTCGTGTAATTAACTTTAAATAATTTTTGCAATTGCGTATTGAGATTAAATTTAAAATGATCATGTGAAATTTAATTATTAGAATACAACCCATGTATAAATAATAGGTAAAAGATCACAATCTGTAGATAGGAATTAAATAGAAATACAATTATACAATCTCATTTGATAAAATAAAAATGCGTCCTAATACATATTAATAAACACAGCTTAAATAAAAATCTTTTTCAATCAGAACACGTTCAATTGCCTAACCTCCAGGGGTTGTACTGCCCTTAATATTACCAAAAGGACCTTAATTAGGGTTGAAAAGGGGCCCCCCCCCCGAAAAGAAGCCGTCGCCCAGCCCCAGCCCCAAATCTAAGACCAACGCCTGGACCAACCCCAAGACCAAACCCTAAATACATCTCTCACGTGAGCAAGTACAAGAAAGGCATGACTGTCAAAAAGATTCGTAGTACAACAAAAAGGGTTGAAAATTCCATCAAAGGCTGTAAAAGGCCTCCGAAAAGAAACCATAAACTAAGGCCGACAAAAAAATTGCTGTCAAAAAGACCATAAATAGGGATGAAAATTCCATCAAGGGGTTGAAAAAGGCCTCCGAAAAGAAACCATACAAATAAGGGTGAACAATACGGTCTCCCACGTGGCCGGCCTTGTGACGTCAAAATCCAAGATGGCGGCGGAAGTTGCCGGGGTTCTACTTACTTCTGACATGTTTCACCAATAGAAAACAAATCAATATCTAAGATGCGTACCTTGAAGTTTGTTTCTACATCTAAGATCTTCTTAACAGAAACCGATTTCACGCTGAAATGAAACCTCTTGATATAACGTCCTTTTGACGTGCACTGTTACGGCATTCTGGATCTAAGGTCCTTTTGAGAGAATGCATCTTATTTAAGTAAGACATTTGGCTGGATTGATTCTCTATTCCTACAACTTGTTTCAGCATTCGTTTAATTTCCAACACTAGATCACCATTTCTCAATCTGGACCTCATTTTACAGCGGTTAGGGCTTAGTGAGGTTTCCTATTACTTACAAGTTCGCTTTCCAGTAGATAGGGTCGTCTTATAGTTTAATTAAAAGTTAGCGTACGACTTTTAGAGTCAACTTGTGCTATAATTAGAGATTATAATATAGTTTGCAAGACCATGTTGCGGTATAATGAACATGAATAAGCGTACACTAAGCGAATGAAGAGTGTGATTTCATTAATATGTATTAGTACAAACACTGTAAAAAATATATAAACAAAAGAGCTAGACAAATTCAAAATAAAACTAGCCAACCAGGGTTCTATCAGGGTCTCCATTTCCAACAGTTAGCGTTACGCCAGGGAAAGGGCTGTAACATGGTGACCTAGTGCTGGAAATGAGGCTCATAACCATGTGTTGTTTGAAACTTCTAATTATACCGCAATGTGGTGTTGCAACTTGAGTGCTAGCTTGTAATTATACCACAAGAAGCTCTCACATTTACTTATAATCCAAGAGAGAACTAATTGATCCTTTAAGCGGTAATGAGAGAGATGCTGAAACAAGCGGTAAGAATAGAGAACCAGTCCAGTCAAACGTCTTACTTAAATTAGATTATGCATTGTCAAAAGTACCTAATGCCGTAACAGTGCTCTAAAAGGGGTTTAAGATGTGTGATTTCATAGTGAAATCAGCTTCTGTCAAAAAGATCTTAGATGTTGAAAGGTGCACGCCCAAGAAGTTGATTGGTTTTCTATTAATGAAACCACATGTTAGAAACCGAGTGAACTAACCAAGGATCTTATTTTAGTTTCTGCCAAGATGACTTTATTAGATGTAGAAACAATATTCAAGATGCAATTCACTTTCAATGTTAATACTCCCAAAACCAAATTAGATACTGAAACAACAAGCAATATACAGAAAAAGGATCTTCCTACATGCAGGAGGACGCACACCCTAGCGTTCTTAACGGGTAAACGCAATGCCCTACAGAAATACAGCAATTGTTTATAAACATTAATTACTCTTAAATCCATTATTTTCGATCTAAATTGTCTTTTTGGTCATAAACATTAATTACTATCAAATTGCCTTTATCTTTACCAAAAGGACCATAGATGTATAAGCAAGATGCAGTTCACTTTCCATTCCAACTTTGACAATACACTTCATTTTTTATTTTAACTAATATCAAGTCAACTAAAAAGTTATTAATATGTTAACATGTAAAACGCTCAAACAGATTTGAATCCCTTTCCATTCTTAAAGCGTTAAGATATAGTTTTGAAACCAGTTTTTATAAAAACATCTTACGATATAGAAATAAAATTCAAGTCTTAGATGTTAATTTGAAACTAGGCTCTGGCAAAAGTACCTAAGATACATGAACTGTTTCAAGATGTTCATTTCAACTCGACAACCTTATTCGACTTATCAGATAGTTACAGAAACAAGGTGCAAGTCCAAGATGTTGGTTTGAAATCAGCACCCGTCAAAAGAACCTAGATCCTCATGCAACCCTCGAAGCACAAATCAATGTGAGAAAATCTATATTCGCCAATTTTTTTTATTAGGGACTAGAAATAGAAACAAGTTTTATGGCGCTAACAAGATGCCAAAAGGAAAAAAGGCATACAAAAATAAGACGGCGCAAACAAGGTGACAGAAAGTTAAAAAGACATACGAAAATAAGATGACGGAAAGTAGATAGCAGGAAGCCAAAAAGACACATGGAAAAAATATGGCGGAAAGCCAAAAAGCACTCGGAAACAAAATGGCGGAAATTTAAAAAATGCACATGGAAATAAATGCATAAACTTTTAGTTTGAAGTAGATTCATCGTAACAACAGTTCAGTTATGAAAAAGGTAGTTAACGCAAAGGTGTAACTTGTAATAATTATTTTTCATTTTGTTTTAGTTGACGAACGTTTCGGGAAATATGAAATGATCATTTCTTATTTCCCTTCTTCAGAACACATTTTGGCTATCACCGATACAGTAAAACTAAAGCTAAAGTTATTGAATAATGTGGTAAAACTTAGCATCAATACTTACCCATTTTTCACAGGATGACAAACCCGCTATCGGTTTTCTCACCTACATTAAGACCCGTAACATCGGAATTATTTATAACTCGCATATTAATGATGATGGGAAGTAACTTATACAGTTTAACAGTAAAAATGTTTATACCTCATTTCACCTTAAGTTTTTAAGTTTAAAAAATGTATAACAATGGGAAAAAAGATAAAAAGAAAAAAGGAAAAGGTGCTGAAAAAACAGCAGCCAAAACTGAAAAGGAAGAAACAAAAAAACTGAAAAAGAATCTGGCAGGAACTGTCATTTTCACTTCTGGCAGCTGTTTTTTGCTGTTACCCGTCATCATTAATATGCGGGTTACAAATAATCCCGATGTTACGGGTCTTAATTTATATGAGAAAACCGATCACGGTTTTCTCATCATCCTGATGTTTGTTTGGGAATTAAGAAATGATCATTTCATATTTCCCGAAACGTACGTCAACTAAAAGAAAATAAAAATAATTAATACAAGTTATACCTTTGCGTTAACTGCTTTTTTCATACCTGAACTGTTCGTTACCATGAATCTACTTCAAACTAAAGGTTAAAATCTTACAGTTCGTGATATACCAATTTCAAATTAATACAAATTAATAAACAAGATGGCGGAAATAAGTTAGCGAAAATTCAAAAAGGAACACGGAACAATATGGCAAACCAAATACAGAAACAAGGTGGCGCAAACAAGATGACGGAAATCCAAAGGACACGAAAACAAGATAGCGCAAACAAGATGAAAAAAGGAAGAAAAGCACACGTCAATAAGATGGCACAAACCAGATGGCGGAAAACCTAAAACGCACACGCAAATAAGATGAATGAAAACCAAAAAGGTACACTGAAAGAAGATGGTGCATAGAGGTAATACCTAAAAAGTATCAGCCGATTGATAACAATGGGATTATTTTCAAGATGTCAACCCCACAACAAAAGCACACGCCTAACCATACGGATGCAGCTCCAAGATGTTGATTGAAACTAACCGAAAGGATCTAGATTTCAACGTCAGACTCAGATTAAGCTACATTCGCCAATTTTTAGCAATTATTTTTAATTCAACTCTAAACCACGAATTCAAAATACCACTACGCCATTATGGATGTCATTAAGAAAAAAAGCAAGTCCATAATGACCGTGGAAAAACCATGCCATTCTTGGAAATGAGGAAATTAACCTATTATACAAGAAAATATAAACAGGTACCGATTTAGGGTGAACGGGTATCTATTTGAGGTTAATGACCCCCCCCCCCCATTTACCATGCAGGTACCTTTTAACTAAACAAATGTCATTTACCTCAAACAGTACCCGTTTACTTTAAAGGACAATAAATTTTCAGACCACAGGCGATGAGACCTTGAACAAAGAAATAGTAACTTTTAATACTATCTCTCATAGAAAAGTAGTTGGTCTCGTCTACGTCGGTGGTAACGGTGAAAAATGGACGGTAACCGTAGTTTTGAGACACGGTTCATCATATTTTACCACGTCTGTCAGTAAAAGTTGCATAATACATGGGGAAGTAATGTATTTTCTTTGAAGATAGGGCTCCAAAAGTGTTACAGCGTCACACCCTCACTGGATAAAAGCATTACCTTTGCGAGTCCGACAGAATGTAGGGCTTTTATATGTTAGTAAAAATTAATAACACAAGTAATTATTTTTATATTCTTTATTAAGAACCTCTACCCATTCTTCAAGTGGGGGTGGGGAATCACCCCTTTTGATAGTGACTTTTTGATTGTGGCCCTGTTCAGTTTCCTGTACCTCGGCCTTTTCTGTCTGCGGCAATAAGGACTTCATCGGGATGCAAAACTGCTCCTTTGATTTTTTTTGTATACGACAACCTTACGTTTGGACCGGCGAAGTTGTTAGCATGACCGCGAATTAATTTTTATGTAACTATTTACTCTCAGAAGCGTCGGGTGAGAGCAAAGGTTGATTCGAAGTGATTCTTTAGAAGCAAAAGTAAACGTATTTTATTACCCCCCATGGGTTAGAGCGGACTGTTTGCACACAATGTAACAAGTTTCAATGCCAATTACATTACTACATTCTTGATAACATCGAATCCGTCCCAAAAATAATTATCAGACTGTGTTAGGTAGGATACAAAAGAATAAATGTGGACGGATGAAGTCGTTCGATGTGGCCTTCACCGCGAATTAATTTTTATGTAATTATTGACTCTCAGGCGCGTTTGCCGTGTTCAAAGGATGATTAGAAGTGATTCCTTACAAGGAAAAGTAAACGTATTTCATTCCCTCCCCAGCCACTTTGACGGATTCCTAACTTACATTCATTAATATCTGCATCATGGGATTAAAGATAGGAGCGATCAGGATAGGATCGGAAGGAACGGAGTTCGAGAAGTTACTAACCCAGAAATCACCTAAATAACTGCACATAATGTGTGTATACGGAGTGATTATGCCGCTATGTGTACGAGGAAACCCCATAGAAGATAGGCGGCAACGGAATCGAATCCACTACCTCCCGAGTGCTAATCAGGTCATCTAACCACTGATCTACCAAATCGATCCTTTAGATCACCTTTCTGCATAATTATAAAATCAAAGAGGGGTACGATCTATAGGTAGTAGTAACACACAAAACATGCAGAAACATGCTCATCCGATTAAAATGTCAGAAAGCTTCTATCTCACATATTCATATTGATTTTAAACGTTAATTCAAGAATACGTGCTTTCTTAGGGTAGCCGTTCGATAGAAGTTTCCGTGGTTAGAAACGTAGAATACTAAATTTTTGGACTCCAGGGTCATTCAAGATTCCCTTTCATTTAAAAATATTTTCAAGGTCATACCACTTCCGGTTATTTCGAAGCCGCCATGAACTTCCTTATTTTAAATAAAACACCAGTATATTCTTCATTTTTAGATTCATGACAAAATTTCATGATGAGTTCCATCAGGTTTCCTTATATCTATGTTCAACTGCTTCTTAGGTTCTTTTGTTATTTTGAAAGATGCCACCTTATTTTCAACACTGCGCCGTTTACCCATTATAGACTTGTAGTAAACGCTTCTGGACTAGACGAAAGCAATGACAAATGATTTATCGCATACAGGGTGTCCAAAGTTTGATGACCAATTACATCATTTTCAAAGTTGAAAAAGTTCTTATCAACGTTGACAAAATAACAGTGGCTCTTGTATCGGTAAATATATATATATAGGTTGTTTGCCGCGACTCCACTTCAGTTAGATCTCTGTATAAAGAACTTAAATGGAAGTACTATTTTGTACCATTTAGGACAGAGACTGTGCCATGAGCATTTATTACCCTTTATTATTAACTGGAAATACAGACAGCTTGGTTTCTTCCAGGTTACCTTACGAACCTATTTATTTACGTTTGTACCTATACGCAACATGGTCAAAACCTTATATTATTGGCATTTTTTTAAACTTTACTGCAATTATACAACACTACAAATTAATTTAGATTTAATCATTTAACAAAGTCGTTATGAAGTACGTTGTTAGGAAATAAATATCTACAAATAAAATATTTTTTAACCTTTGGTGAGGCAAGAAATGTACTAAAGGTTTTCGCTAGGTTATGTTAATAATTTTAGGGTGGTATCGTTAGGGTCAAAGTAATACAGGCGCATTGGGACGCTCAGTACAACTGTTCTGTATTCTAGGGAAACAAGTTTACTATCTATTTTGTTCCCTTATGACATGTGGATTATCTTCTGATTATTTCGTCTATTGATAATTCCTTGCCTGGGATCTTTGGTCTTTTTTATGCACATGAACTTGCAGAAGTCGACTCGTCTTGCCTCATCACCAAGACCTAATCCGTGCAGTTATCTCAGAAAAAGGATGCATTTTATGTTTTCTTAATATCCTGTGGATAGATGCTCTTGAAATACCCAAGTCCAGCGCTGCTGCTGTAGTCGAACTGAATGGATAAGCTTGAAAATAAGCCAACACATTTATCTTGTTATCTTCATTATTTATTACGGGCTCTAAACAATTTCGAGTTGCCCTTACACTCCCAGTTGCCATAAACCGAGTTTCGATTCTTGCGAGTCTTCCGGGAGTCATTGTTGGTAGGTGCGGATAATGTTCAGCAAAGATAACTAAAGAACCCGTGAGCTGATACTGGTTCGTCATAAAATCAACATTGTTTCTATTCCTGTCAATATCGTTGAGATTGGGATAGATAGGACGTTTGAAGTTTCATCGGATTTTGATAAAAATGTGGAACAACAAGAAAACCGTTGGAAATAAATATAGGGAAAGTTATATCGAATTGTGCAACCGACTATCCAATAACGTACAGGGTGTCACATTTGAAAGAACGAACTTTCTCAACTATATGATAAATCAATTCTCAATGCGGATTTCGAAAGTATCATTCTTGTGCTTCCGCTTACCGCAGAAGCACTTACCATCAGTGGAAAATGGATAAAAGGTGCAGTGTTAAAAATAAGGTTACAGTCTTTCAAAAGAATCAAGATATCTAAGAAAATTGGTATAGGGAAAAGGAAAAGACCACGTATTTCATTCCCTCCCCAAGGGGTGGGCGGGCTGCTCGATCTTTCCAAGCTCCTTCAGCCACAATCATCAATGCCCAGCATACATACATATATTACGTATATACGCATGGTGGGATTATGTATGGGTGTGGTCAGGATAGGATAGGAAGGAACGGAGTGTGGGTTCTGAGGGGGGAGATACTACCCCAGCATTCACTTAAGTAGCCGCACATGGTGTGCATATACGCAGTGACCATGCCGCTACATGTGTATAAGGAAAACCCCCTGAAAAAACCTCATACAAGGTAGACGGTAACGGGAATCGAACCCATTAGCTCCCGAATGCTAGGCAGGTCGTGTCACCACTACGCTACTTGCTCGGTGGTATTGGGAAACCTGATGGAACTCTATCCTAAAATTTTCTCAGGTAACCAAACATGAAATAATATACCGTGCATTCCATTTAAAACAAGGAAGTTAACGTCGACTTCCGGAATAACCGGAAGTAGTATGACCCTTTAAAATGAGTCCAAAAATTCAGAATTCTGCGTTTATTCTAACAACCGGCTACCCTCTGAGAATCCCGGTATACTAAAACGAAATAATGCATGATTCTGAAATACAACACAACAACCAACGTTCCAAAATCTTCACTATTTTTGGATATTCGTTAAAATTTGATGACATTAATGTCAATTACTTTATCACATTTTCGATAACATCAAATCCGCCCCAAAAATCAATATCAGACTGTGTAACGTAGCAAACAAAAGAATAAATGTGGGCGTACAACGACTATTTACGAAATTATACTAAATACACATTGTAAGAGTTAATCGGATTATACTTTCATATACAGAGAAATATAGCATTAGAAAAGTAATTAAAATTGTTTACAAACTTCAGAGTAATAATTGAACAACCCTTTACACCTAATCTGATTAAATATGTAATATCAAAAGATACGTACCATTGCGTAATATAATAAATGTTCCAATTAATTTCATTTCAAGTTAAAAATGATATATATGGGATTAAAGATAATTCGCTCTTGTATAAATAATTTAAATTAGCTTATCAAACAATTAAGTTGTTAAATAAGATTGTAAATACATAAATATGTTTACCCTATAATATAGCGTTGAAGGGGACTAAAATTGACTAATTTATTATTCAATATTGTTGTATTTGCTTTAGGCAATACATAATAATTTATGTACCTGAATGTTACAGCAGAAAATTTCCTACCCCTGATTAATTTATTAAATTAAATTATGGGGTAAGTATACAGGGTGATCGACCATGCAAAAATGCACAATAATCTTATTACGATTGCAGAGAATCCAATGACATCTGTACTAATTGTATAAGCCATAAAAAATTATGTTCTACATAGGCAATTGCGCTGAATTCCCGTTTACTCTCTCTCTCTCTCTCTTCCACATTTACTGCACATCGGTGAAGACTTTTATAACCGCACCCGTCAATGCCTTGAAGCAGCTCCCTACACATCCGTAAGAAAATTCGGGTGATGGACTGAAACTGGTAATCCTTTTTATTTCCCATACCCTAGTTTTAAACACTCGTGTATTACAAACATAATTTGTGATACACGAATAAATTGTGACCCATCATACATATCCCTCATGAATTTAGCCGGAAAAATTCTGGATCAAATACCGTTACACAACCCCCCATTAGAAAAATGAAGAACATTCCAATCGTACGTGTTTTAGTCATTTGCATTGTCACGATTGAGATTAATGCTAATTACTGCAAATTTTAAAGCACTAACACAGTAAATCAGTCTCACCAATGGAGCTTTCAATTAAGATACGTAGCCAGAAATCCATCACGTGGGCATATTCTTCTGCAAAAAAATGTCTCACTAATGTAAAATATAAATACGCACGAAGCACTAATAATATTTATAGGTTCCGCTGTTAGTGATTTCTATAGACATCATTTCTTGGAGGTGGGAGGCATGTGTACCCTATGCAAGCCGACGAGGTACCACCACCCTTACCATGTTCGCCTTAAGGCTGTTATGTACATTTAAACTACCTATACTAAACAACACGATCTTTTGTCCACTCCAGAAGGGAACCGAATCATTAGAAAGTTATGGGAATACTTTAATTTGAATCGGATAATAACATTTTATGACGTGTTTTTTTAATAACACAGAAAGTTTTAAAATTGCCACAATTATATTTTATTGCAATATACAGTGCGCTCAGAAAGTAACGAATAAATTCATTATTTTCGAAATCGTTAATTTGTGGTCAAAATTCTGCGACACGTCGTTTTTTTATATTTTGATTCCGGACTTTATGCTGTGTCGCACATGTAGATGGTGCTGCGCACTTTCCGGACATGACGTCAAAGTTCATATTTTTAAATGGCAACCATGTATGTTCTTCGCGGAAATCGATGCAACTCTTTCTCCTGAGTTCAAAAATGCCCTATTGGGATTATTTTAAACAGTATGCGCGATATTCATTATTAAATGTGGCATAATTCGAGGTGGTGCGGTGTTAGTCAAGAATGAAACTGATGTGATGTAAATGTAGGCTTTTGTCAAAACAACAAGCAATATCGCGATATCGAGCTAATTTTTTATTTTCAAGCGGCCGAAAACCGCATATTTATGTATCGTTATAGGTAGACCTGAAGTACGTATTTTTGTCACCGTACGTTATTTTATGTTTGTTTTCGTTCAGTTTATGTTTATTTTAATAAATGTTGCGCATTGTTTAGTACCCAGATTCGTAATTTAACGCAAATATTGACAACACTAACACCGCATCACTTTTCGAATTATGCCACATTTAATAATTAATATGGCGCATACTATTTCAAATAATCTCAATAAATAGGGCATTTTTGAACTCGGGAGAAAGAGTTGTATCGATTTCCGCGAAGAACGTACAGGGTTGCCATTTAAAAATATGAACATTGACGTTATATCCGGAAAGTGCGCAGCGCCATCTACATGTGCGACACAGCACAAAGTCCGGAATTAAAAGGAAAAAAACGTGTCGTAGGATTTTGACCACGCAACTACTTAGAATTATTTAGGAAATATTAATTATTGAAATATTCATATTAAAGAGAATAATAAAAAACGTTTTGTAATCGACTTAAGATAAAATTATCCGCCCCTCGCTGAAACACGCCCATTTGTCACTGAGGACAATAAACCTGTATTCTTGAACCTCCCATCAAATATTTACCTTATTCTAGGTTTTCATATTTTTCCTATCGAATAAAATTTTAATTAGTATCATGCAATTTTAAAATTTTAAAAACTTTTTCACAACATCGTAACATTAAACTATTAGTTGATTATGATTACAATATAATGATTTTTTAATCGCTAATGACAAGTACCTAATGAACGGATAATTATTGCAAAAATTAGCTTTTACGTAATATTATACTTTTGTCAGTTGGTTTTTATAGTGATATGTGAATGGTTGTTGTGTGAGTACCTACTTCGTGATCAAAAATGGTGAAAACTCGTGTTAGAGCATTCAAAGTTCATAAGCGATCGGGGAGATCTAATTTTATGAAAAAAACTTAATCAAACCAGGGAAGAAGCAAATTTTGTTTTATTGATACATCCAAACATGAGTTATGATAAGTGCATATTTCATAAAACAAGACCTAAACATATTTTTTGTGCGATCGTTCATATTTGTCAACTTACTGTCACTGTTTTGACAACAGTAGGTGGTATTTTCTGTTTAATGAGTCCAACTGAACGGTAAGTAATTTACTTACCGTTCAGCGAACAGTAAGTGAAATTCATAACCTTGATTAGCAGAATTTCTGACACAATTATTTTACAACTGTTACTAAGGAAACAATACATACGCTTATGGCTCGGCTTGTGGTCATCTTTTAAGCAATTTTGAGATAAAATAAAATGTGTTTTGCCTACATTTTGCCATCAAATGTATTGTTGATCGCACAAAAAATAGCATAAGCATTTCGAACAGTAAGGAGTTCACCGATCTCCTCCAATATTGTCGTCGATCGGTAAACTGTCCTTACTGTTCTTAATACTTAATATACTATTTCTATTTTGTTCATTTTTATAAATTATTTGAAATACGAATTTTCAGGTGGGCTTGCAGGTAGCGAACCGCGAAAATTTTATTATTGTAATAAACGTTTGTCAAATCGCCATTGTTACCGCGATAGGAAAGTTAATTAATGGGGTTTAACATATTTTATTAAATATTAAGTCGTTATTGGAAATTCTTATGCGCATGATGTAAAAAATGTTACTAGATAGTAATTAATTACGTCGGTACACACTGCAATTAAAGAGGTCTTTGTTTGGTACGTAGAAATTTGAGACCTGAATGTAGCGCTTGTTACGGACGAATGCATATTTTTAAAATTAAGATGTTCAATAATTAATATGAAACTTCCAACTTAATAATTTTTTGTTTTTTACTACTTTTGAAAAATGGGGGTTGATTGCAGGAGTAAATGTAGTTAGTTTTGAAATCGGGGGAAAAGGTAGTTACAGTTAAGAGTGTCGACGGAGCCAGATCGATTTGGTTAATTAAATACCTTCATTGTAAACAGTTTGTCTTTAAAATATTTATAGCGTGCACACTTTCTTTTGCATTAACCAGCGCTAGTTTGTCTTTTCTTTCGGGTGTCAGTTTTAATGTCACCCTTTTTGAAGTTAAACCGCATATGTTAACGATTTGTGTCTGTAATCACTTAAAGGAATTCAAGAATAAGTAGGTATTTTCATATAAATTAAGGCTGGCAGGCAGAAAATAATTCTACAAGCCTATATAACGTATTAAAAATCGAGCATTGTCTTCCAAAGGTATCTCATTCGCACGCATGCTCATTAAGCTGAAATCTGCTAAAGTAAAAGACAGTACAGGAGTCCCTCACTCTTGTATTTGTGTGAATTAGTATTGTTGTTTGTTGTTTATATTTATATTTGTGTAGAGGTAGGCCTGGAGAACGGGTACAGGATAACCCTTGGTTACTAATTTTATTGGGCAATTTCCAAGTGGTTACATACTCCCGGTTCCAGATGACCATTAAACACCTCGAATTTTATTTTTATGGTTTTATTGCCGTATAGATGAATGCGTAACCTGAGAAAGGGGTTTTGTTTGTCGTTATTTCGTCGTCTTGCTACGACTGCTTCGTGTTGAGCCTTGAGCGTTTCTAATGTTGCCTTCAGCTCTTCAATTTATATCGCTTGTTCTTAGAGTTTGTTGAATTGTCCTTCGATGTACTTATCTTTTGCGACGTTGTCTTCTCGTGACTTTCCCAATTCTTCTTCCTACTTACCTCTTCTTTATACTCGCTCTCTTCGTCCGACATCTTGATTGGCGCTTCTCCGAGACCGGATCTATGCGGTTTGAACCACACACTTCCGGTGCGAAGAATGTTGAGTTTACTGAAATAAAGTATTAGTACTCGTTTATCATACGTCGTACGTTCTTTTTAAATGATATCGCCAAAGACGTATCGAATGTCTTAAGAAAAACTCTCTCAAAACACGTGTGTTCTGTTCAAGAGCTGGTCAAACACTATATACCGTCTCCTCCCACTGTTTAGGTGACGGCGATTCCAGCGTTTATGCAAGAATTGTTTAAGGTGTTAGTTATGGGCGTCAAGTTATCAAAATTGAATGCGTGATTTTGCGTGATGAATTAAGGAATGCACCTTATCACGTCTTTGGTATTATATCGTTGTATCAATTACATAACAATTAGTTGTTTTCTGTACTAGAAAGAATAGGTGGTGAAGATGACTTAACAAAGAAGTTAGACAAAAACGTCTTTACAGCTATTCAAAAAGCCGTTGAGCGAATGATCACTAAAGCTGATAGATTGTCTCCTAACCAAACCACAATCAAGTTGAACGGTATTGACAATTATTTACTATTTTACATTTTTCTAATGTCTTTGATAACCAAATGTGCTGGTAGTAAAAAGATTAATTTTACCAATCGCTATTCATATGTTGCTCGTGCATACGCAGCAGCAATTTCTTATGCTCATGGACGTAGCTGGCACCTTCAAACGCATTTTCTAAGCCAAAGTGCACATCAAAATAGTATTAGGAAGGTTAAGAAAGGAGGCACATGTACTACTGATATTCATTACGGGCCTGATGCAGCCGTACCTGATATTCTTCTTTCCGAAATTTCGGACAAAAGGATACTGTTTCTGAACAATTTAATAGAGCGTCTTGCAATACACAAAACTGAAAGCATCCAACAATTGACCACAGGTCAGCA
This sequence comes from Vesta saturnalis, assembly GCA_036346205.1. Classification (NCBI taxonomy): domain Eukaryota; kingdom Metazoa; phylum Arthropoda; class Insecta; order Coleoptera; family Lampyridae; genus Vesta; species Vesta saturnalis. The sequence goes on along the minus strand of JARFJB010000542.1, from coordinate 2,785,142 downwards.
TGATAACCAAAGATGGAGAGAGCTCAGAAAGGAATATCTAACCGCCTCTAATTTTGGAAAGGTTATAAAAAGTTCCTCTACACATTGCCATAATCTGGTAAAATCGATTTTATACCACAAGGGTTTGAATACTACTTCTATCCTATATGAAACAGTTAACGATGCAATTGCAATTTCACAATACAAAGTAAAATTTGACAAACCTGTTCAAAAGTATGGAATGCTTGTTGACTTATAGTATTCATTTCGAGCAGCTTCATCGGATGGATTAGTTGAGGATACAGGCTTAATTGAAATCTTTCTTAATATCTTTATTTGCTTATTTTAACAATATTGCAAAGGACTGTGTACACTTTTACATTTACTAAATTCTATTTGCTATTTACAATTGACTTTCTAATGTCTCTCTTTTCCTCACTCCACCTACACTGTCTTCCTCGCCCCTTAACTGTCTTCTTTTCCATATTTCTTCCATTCAATCCCCTCCCCTTTCTTTTCCCCCCAGTATTTCCTCTACCGTCCTCTCCTCTTCCTTTACCTCTCTGCATGATTTCATCATATGGTTGATCGTTTCCATCCTCTCCCCGCATAGCCCACATACTCTGTCTTCGTCTCTTCTCCAATATTTCTTCCCTTTTACTTCATTTCCACACCTAAATCTCGCTATCATTTTCTTTCTTTCCTTCCTCCCTTCTCCTTCAAGTATCTCTTCTCCCTTCATCTTCGTATAGTTTGTATTATGTTTGCCTTCCTTCACCTTCATCCATATTCCCTGCCTTAGGACATCCCTATCCACTTCTTATTCCGCATACCCATTTCTTTCATAATATACTTTCCTGGTTTCTTGTCCATATTTTATTCTTCCTTCTTTTATTTCCTTCCAGCATTCCTGTAATATCTTACACTCTGATCTTCTACTTATTTCCTCCTCGTACTTCATTGCTCTCATTCCCGCCACCACCTTTATTTTTTCTGCTTCCACCTCCTCTCTGATTATGTATCCCAGTGTTTCTCTTTCCACTCCCATTACCCATTTCCAGTATTTTTCTTGCAGTCCCTCTATTCTTTATACTCCTTCCGCCCCCACAATCCCGCCCCGTAAAACACCACACTTTTTATTAGTTTTTCAAATAATAATCTTCTTTTCATTAAGTCCATTCCGAACAGTCTTTCTTCTAAACTCCACACTTGCATTCATCAAGTAGGTGAATTCCTTTACCTGCTGTATCTCGTTTTCCCTCCATTCCACTCCTCCTTTTTCCTTTTTCTTCACCCTTTGCTCAATACCATTACCTTTGTTTTGTTCCCATTTACTTCCAAATCTTTTCTTTTTAAATATCTGTCCATAGTTTTTAACATCTTCTTCATTTCTTTTTCTTCCTTCGCTATTAACACTATGTCATCTGCGTATCCCAGCGACCCCACTTTTCCTGTTCCCACAGCGTTTGCCTGTTCACCCTGTCAAATACGACTACTAGGTCCACAAATACCGCTACCATTTTCCCCCTTTCTTTTCTAGTTCCTTATTTGCCATGTGTTTCAGAACATATATGTTGTCTATCGTACTTCTTTCGTGGCTTAATTGAAATAAAATGTTTATTCTCGATAAAAGGAAAGTTCCGAAATAATTTAAAACGTACAAACTATTTCACTATTACTGATAATACAATTAGGTAAATACTTATCTTCATAATCACATAAGCAATATTTAACAAAATGACGTTACAGTATAAAAACAAATCACAACTACTATTATCAGGTACAAGGTCAATTCAATATTACCAAAAAAGATTTTTGCGATTTTGTATTATTCAGTGATAACAATTTCAACGTGGAAAGAATATTTCGGGACGAAGATCTGTGGAAAAACAAAATGCTGCCAAAACTTATAATATTTTATAATGAATGCATCCTCCCAGAAATTATAGATATTAGAGTTCCTCGAGAGATGAAAATAAGGGATCCAGATCACGATCCATAGGCCAGCTGTAATTTTTTTTTGTAATTTTCATGGTGTATTTATTTTTTTGATAACATTTTTTTAAATTTTAATAAATTTTTATGTTTATATAATTATTTCCTTGTAATAATACATAATATGAAAATAAACAATAAAAATTAATAATATAGTATTTTTTCTATTTCTGTATCACATGCGTAGATTTTTAATTGTCTTGTAAAGTTACCATAAATTTCGAAAATCAAAATATCTTATCTGCATCACATTGTTTATTGTTACTGTGTACTAAAAATATAAATAAATGTATGTTCTGAGCTCGGCAAGGGCTGCCGGTCATCCTTTCTTTATCCTTAATCCATTCTCATCCTATTTTTCCTTTCGCTCTCAAAGTCCAAAATTAAAAAAAAAATGGGTAAAAAAAGGCAAACGTAAAATCCATCCCCGCTCGGATTCAGGAGGACAAGTTGCCCCAGCAAACTCGATCATCGAAAGTACACACTTTCTGATTCATTATTGTAATATCCGCCCGCGGTATCAGGTCTAATCTTAATGCTGTTCATCAACATCTTGAACAATTGCAACTTGACATTTTGTTTCTGACACACAAGCCTGTTCTGAAAACTCAGATTCACCCGACTTGCAATTTCCCTATTACAATATTCAGCCTACCTCAGGGACAAAATCTCTTGCAAGAGAATTCTTATTTGTAGAATAAAAAATTCACCGTGTTTTGGTTTAACCCATTAACGTCCATTCTACTCGTGTAAGTACAGTCAATTAATTAAACTGGAGGCGTCGTATACTGGTGAATGTTAAAATTTTCAATCAAAGAATCCACAGTGGATATTATTTTATAACCAACAATCAGTCTCCAGTTGACCAACATATTGTGTTTAGTTCCAATATTTGTTTCTATCTTAACTACAACATATATCTGCTTGTAGGTAGCGGATCGCGAAAATTTTATTATTGTAATAAAAACGTTTGTCAAATCGCCATCGTTACCACGATAAAAAAGAAAATTAGTGGATTTTTAACATTTTAATAATACGTCGTAATTTGCTAATGTTTTCAAAATATTATATATATATATATATATATATATATATATATATTTGTGTAAGGAATGTAGGATTGTTTGTAACTAATATGTATGTAAACACAGGTTAGGGGGTGAGTGGCAGGTACACGCTTAAAAATGCTTTACTGAAGGGGCGTAACGAATCATTGGAATTCCTTAATTTCTTGATGTAAAAATGTCATTGATCCAATGAGTAATTGTGTCGACACAGACCGCGATAAAAAGATATCTTTGTTTGTTACTTGAAACTTCGAGAGAAATGTAGGGGTTACGGACGAATGCATATTTTTAAAATTAAGATGTCGTGCAATAATTAATATGAAACTGTTCCAACGGAAACTAATGTTTCTTGTTTTTTATTACTTTTGAAAAACGGGGGTGGTTTTTCGGGAGTAGATATAGTTAGTTTTGAAATCGAAGGTGAGCAGTTACAGTTAGTGTGTCAATCGAGCCAGATCGATTTTTGGGTTAATTAAATACCTTCCTTGTAAACAGTTTGTCTATAAAAATATTTCGTGCGTGTACATTTTCTTTTGAATTAGCCAACACTAATTCGTCTTTCCTTTCGAGTGTTAGTTGTAATGTGTGTTTCAAATATTAATCTATAAATAACAGTAACCCTTTTTGAAGTTAAACCGCGTAGTTTAACGATCTGTGTGTGTGATCAATTAAGAGAATATTTATTCTAATGTATGTATTTTTATGAAACTGCAAGCTTGCAGCAAATCATTTGTACCAGCCTAGATAACATATTAAAAACCAAACATTGTCTTGCAAAGGTATCTTATTCGTACGCGGACTCATTAAGCTGAAATCCGATAAAATAAAAAGACAGTACAGGGCCCTCTCACTCTGGTATTTATGCGAATTAGCATTGTTGGTTGTTGGTTATATTTATGATTGTGCAGAGGTGGCTGGTGAATGGGTATAGGATACCGCTGGTTATTAATTGTAAAAGGCAATTGCCAGTAGATACACACTTCCAAGCCAGATCATTAAACACCTTGAATTTTTATTTCTATTGTTTTCATTTGTTGTATAAATGAATGGGTAACCAGAGAGAGAGAGACAGAGGAGCACCGTATTTTTCTAACGTACTCAATCATATATATATATATATATATATATATATATATATATATATATATCGGCCACGATATTAGTATAACTTTCCCTTGTAAGGCTTTGTTTGAATGAGTTTTTTTTCAGTTTGTTTAAGTCGAATTATTTGCCTGCGAGCTGATTTCTCTTTGTATCTGCTTTATTGTAATTTTATTGAAGTATTCTGTGCTATAGTGGTTACTAAACAATTGGGTGCGTGCAAATGGCTTGTATGTTTTCTTTTGTCCTTGCCTTTACCTTATCACCTGTGCAATTTTACTGTTATATTTTATATGTATCGTAATTTGTCTTATTGTTTTATGTGCTTATTTACTTAAAGACCGGCATGGTTGGTTTTAAAGGGCCACATGTTTGGTATTACCATTTTTATCCTGATTATTTATGACACAATTCTGGGTGTGACTACATGTTTTTTTTATTGTGTTTATGTGTAACTAAACTGCTTTTTATTCATTTTTTTGTTAATGTTATAATTTTGAACGCGCTTTAACCTGATATAATGGTGTTTGTTATATATTTAACCCTTTCATTGTTTTTTTGTTATTTGATTTATTAGTGTACTTGCGCAATTACTTATTTATGAATAAACTGAGTTTTATTGGCGGTTCTTTCCCACAATAGTACATTAACGGACTGAACCACCACTGCGCAAAGCTCGTTAATTTTAATTTGAGTAGTTTCATTTTTTACTTGCCCCACATGATGCAACACTTACCTCATCCTGCCGATCTAATTCAAATAGCAAAACGTCCCTACTACTAGACGTCCAATTCGTTTGATCACATTTGAGGTTTGCGAGTAATTAAACATCAGCAAATAAATTCTAATGTTTTAATTAGTGTCCGGAAAGTCAAAGTAAGGCAGGAAATTAAGTTGAGTAATAGTGACATTATTGTTAGTCAAGTCAAGATAAATCACTTAGCGATTGTTTTGTTCTTACATTTGCATTATTGCGAATCAGTTCAAATTACACTTTTCAAGATAGGGTACCTGGGGGACGCTACTAATCCGAGTACAATGGGAGAATTCAATGTCTTTATTTTTTCTTCAGGTTACCAAAATGGATGAGATTTTTACACAAGCAGAATTTATGGTAAGAGATATCTTACTTTACGTACGGCTTTAGATGATCTTGACTCGTGTTCAAATCAAGAAAACGAAGTGAACATTGTGATTATCCCACCATCAGTTGATTGTGTAACGAATGAGGGGGATATTGATGATGAATTGATGGAAGATACAAATATGCTCATGCCACATGACATAGCTGGTCACATTGAATTACATCATATGCATGACGAAATCGAAAGTAGTGATCTACCCTTATCAGACAGGCTTAAAAAAATCAAGAGGAAAAAATCCGAAGGCTAAGGAACGCAAATGGGCATCCAAGGTTAAAGACATAAGACTGACGGGCACATCCGGTGCCACAGATCGACTAGAAATACTAAAACATGATCTACATAATCTCCATCCTGTTGAGGTGTTTGGAAAATTATTAGTTGATTAATCTATAACCCAGCAAACAAATCTATACGCTACACAGAAAAATGATCACAATTTTTTTATGAGCAAAGCAGATTTGAAACAATTTATTGGAAATCTATTTCTCACAGGGTATCATAATATAGTACCAAGTGAAAGGAACTATTGGAGTTTGGATGAAGATTTGACAGTGCCCTGCGTGGTCAATGCCATGACACGCAACATTTAGGTATAAAAAAATATATTCACCTAGCTGATAATTTGAACTTAGACGTTACCGACAAAATGGCAACACTACAACCACTAACGACTAAATTAAATAAAAATTTTCCACAGTGGGGTATATTTCGCCAAGAACTTTGTGTATATGAATCCATGGTAAAATTCTTTGGTCGTCACTCGGCAAAACACTTCATTAGATCCAAACCGATCAGATTTGGCTACAAAAATTGCTTGTTATGCAGCTCCACCGGCTACTGTTATGCTTTCGATACATACAGTGGAGCTGATAAAAATTTGACACCGCAAAAAATACTCCTGGGTTGTAAAGTAGTTTTAAACCTTTTAGAATCCGTTTCTATCCCCTCTGATCATAGTATCTACTTTGACAACTATTTTTCTAGTTGTGACTTACTAATAAAATTAAACGAACAAGGTTATCGTACTGCAGGAATGATCGTACAAAAAAATCTCCATTGACCGGTGTTAAGTTGTTTGACAAAAAGGAAAGAGGGTACTATGAGTTTAAATATGTCGAAGAAAGTGGTTATTGTAAGATGGAAAGATAATAATACCGTAACTATAACCCCGAATTTTGATGTAATTACAACCTCTACATACAGTAAAATATTGGTCAGTTGCAGACGGAAATAATATTGATGTACCACAGCCATCACAGTTTCGAAGTTATTATAACATGTCAATGGTAGGAGTTGACTTACATGATCAAGCAGTAAACAATTAAAGAATATCTGTCCGCAGAAGAAAACGGTGGTGGGTTTTGTCTACCAATATGCTCAACATGGTTATAGTAAATGCATGGAGACTGTACCAGATATCTTGAGAGAGCGAAATTTCCCTACTAGACTATAAAAGACAAATTGTTCGCCATTACCTAACCTGTTACAATAAATCCGTACCTAACAAAACTAGACCATCTAGGAAAGTACCAGTAAGTGTACTTCAGCATGAATGTGGTCATTTTCCACAGAAATTTGGTAATCAGCTACGCTGCGTCCTGTCAACGGGTCAGATAGAGGTGCCAAAAGTGTAACGTACAATTAAGTTTAGAACGAGACTGTTTCATTAAATATCATTTCTAACTTTTATGTTTCTAGTTTACCTTCAGTTTCTGTTTGATTAGATACTTTTTTATGTTCAGATACTTACATTTGATTGTTTGTTGTAATCATGCCAATAATAAAAAATTTCAACAAAAAAACTTTCTTGGGCGTTAATGCGTTAAACATTCTGGTCCTAAATTTGTAAAATTATACTGTTGCATTTATAGGTTTCCTAATGACAGTAACTTTCAAGACGATTACCTTAGTTTGAAAGTTGACTACCTTCTGCCTCAGTTTTCATACTGAAATATCTCAATTCTGGGAAATGTCAAGGTTCACAACACTAACTGGCTTCAATATTCATCTACCACTAATCCTGCTGATCATAGTGCAGAAACATTTGCTATTTCATGTGATCTCACGCAAATGATTTCTGAATCAACAAGAATCCTTGATAACCCTAACCACACTCCACATCTTCTAGACCTCTTTCTTACAGCAAGTCCACTTGTTTATAAAACTTCACAGAAAACGGTAGAGTCATGCAGACTATGTTAGTGCTAGAAATACCTTCACGTGTTATCACTAAAGCTAAAAAGTTGAACAACGAAAATGCAATGAGTCCTTTGGGTAGTAAATTTTCGACTTCAGCTAAAGCCATCACTAAAAACTTTGGTACATCTTCATCCCCCCATGACATCTTTTGATGGATATGCTGTTGCTGATTCTGAGACAAAGCCAATCTTTTTGTGGATTTATTTATATCAAACTCATGTTTTCATGATTCTGGAAAAAATGTGCCCCTGGTCAGCTCTTCTTCATACGCTATAAAACCAGTTCATTTCCCATATACGGTACTAGAATCGATCATCAGTAGGCTTGATCCCAATAAGGCGACTGGCCCAGACAGTATCCCAGCTTATGCCTTAAAAAATGTTCCCCCGAACTAGTACCAGTCCTATCTAAGTTATAGTTGATTCTACGTCTTCTTACCTTATCGTGAAGGTTAGCAAATGTTCAAGCTATTCCCAAAAAAGGCGACAAGACCATTCCCTCAATATAATGGTAACTTTGGATTGAGAAATGTTTGGAAAGCCCTTCATTATGTTCATCACCAGCGACAAGATAAAACCGTGGAAAAAAAAATAAGAAAAATTGTTGAAAACACAATATTTTATTTGACGGCTAGATTCTTTAAGTACATGCCTAAATTTAAATATGAAAACCTTTAAAAGAATTATCAATGGAATCATCTCCCCTCATTCCAATTATAAATTTTTACAAAGACAATGCCGGTCCGCTATCATTGATGAAAATAACAAAATCGACTACATTAAAGGGTTAGCGAAATACATAGGTATTAATAATACTGTACCTAGCAACCTCCAGTTTTGCATGTCATTTTAGATTTTACGTGTCAGATTTTACGTCTCACGTTCCACGTTTTATGTATCACCTTTCATATGTTCACGTTTCAGATGTCCACGTTTCACATGTTTACGTTTTACATGTTCACGTTTTACATGGTTACGTTTTCATGCTCATGTCTTGCATACTCGCGTTTTGCAAATCACATTTTACAGTTCACATCTCAATCTCATCCCCCATTTTGCATTTTCTATTTTGCGTTTTACATTTTACAATTACGTTTTACATTTTACATATTACATATAACGTATTACGTATTACATATTACATATTACATATTACATTTTACATTTTACATTTCTAATGTTAATTTTGGTTTGAAAATTGTTTTTATTTTTTTTACAAGCGTCACAAAGCGTGGAAAAAGTAATAAACATTATTTCACGCTTTACATTCGATGCCAGATATTTTACGTTTTACGATTCACGTTTTGCGTCTCACATTTTACGCCTAACGTCTCAACTTTTACGTTTTACATTTCGCGTTTTACTTTTCAAGTGTCACATGTTCACGTTTCATATGCTCACGTTTCACATACTCACTTTTTACGTATCACGTACCACTTTTACGTCTCTCATTTTACAATTCACGTTTTAAATTTCAGGTTTCACATATTCCCGTTTCACATGTTTACATTTTACATGTTCAAGTTTTGCATGTTGACGTTTTACGTTTCACGTTCTACGTTTTACGTATCATGTGACACGTTTTACGTTTCTCGTTTTACATTACACCTTTCACGTTTACATGTTCACGTTTTACGTTTTTATGTATCACGTGTCATTTTTACGTTTCTCGTTTTAAATTTCACGTTTCACATTTTCACTGTTCACATGTTCACGTTTTATACATTCACGTTTTACACCTTCACGTTTTACATATTCACCTATCTCGTTTCGAAAATCACAGTTTACATTTATAATGGTAATCTGGGTTCGAAACTTGTTTAGAAAGAACTTCATCAGTTTTATCAAACAGCGTCACTGAAAAACAAAAAGCAACTAACCTACAAATAACGAATGCTGTTATTCAAGATTTCGTACATAAAGCAACTTGTAATAATAGTGTGAGTGATAAGATTTTATAAACATTCCGGATGAAAATAAATATAAATTGAACATGCAAAAAAAAACTTAATATTAAAGTAATTTAGTTTGCTTACCAAGATTGGTCGTTTGTGAAACATTTTACAATATGTCTACTACAAAGGTGCAATTACATGTTCATGGTAAAACTGACAGTAAGCAAGAGTAGACACATGAGCTCTAATACATTTACTACTAATAAATGAGTCTTAATGCAATGACAAAGACTGTAAGGAAAACCGTCATACGGTCTAGGTTCTATAATTCCATTAAAACAGAAATGATTTCAAGCACATCTAAAACATGAAATAAGTGAAAATTAATGGATTTTTAGAAGAAATATGTCAAGTCGTGTTAAAATATTGTAGTATCAAATATATTATTAATATTCATTCAAAGCAGCCAACTCAATAAATAGGGGTGTGTAGAAGATTGGATTTACGGGGTGTATAATGTTACGTTGTAGTTTCAATATCCGTGGCTTTAAGCGATATTTTCGTAATACATTACTTTGCTTCCCTGATATATAAGATCCTATATTTATTGAAATAACATCAGATTTCCTTGCAATATATGTACATTGTTTTCATACGGGGGAAACAGCAAATCTTTCTCTCAATATTTTCTTGAAGGGAATCATTATGAGAAAATTGTTTAGATATAATTCAAATGCTGTTACATTTCTTTGAGTGACACGTTACGAAATGGAATTGATACAGAAAGTTAAATCTAATAAAGGTTTTTATGAAAATAACATTCGAGATACTGATAAATAATAAATTAGATGCTTTTTTATTATTCTAAATAAAAAAGTTAATAACGTTATACACTCGCAAGAACATCCGAGTCCTTTAAGTTTGCAAAGGAATTTGACAAAATTTTCGAAATAAAACCTTGCTTGATTCAAATTGTATAAATTACACAAATCGCTCAGTAAGGAATGTAATTAAACATATTTCAATTACAAAGGTGCATGTCAATTGGAATGGGTCCAAAACGCAACGTACTTATCTGTCATGAATCAATATAAGTTTTCAAATTTTTGTTACCACCAGGTTCGAACTGGTATCAAAAGATGGCGTTAATAAAAACTTAATCCTACGTGGCATTGTTTGATTGCAGTGAGGAGGTAGTCACCGTGGTTTTTGTTGAAGGAAATAGAAAGTACAGAATATAGTTTCCTTAAAAAGCAAACCTTGAAAGGAATCCATAACGATATTATAACTAAATTAAGTGATAATTCACCTCTATATATAACAGTTTCTGGTGGGTTAAAGACTTAAAGTGAGGAAGAATTAGATCACCGCACGGGCCGCTCAAAAACGGCGACCATACAGATGTTATACAATAGAACCGCGCTAGCTTCGTGTAGTGCTTATAAAATAAGCAGGTTTCCAACTAACCCTATTAAAGATGGGCGGGGTCGTGATGAAAGACGTAAAATAGATGAAATTTGACTTCTTACACTAACCATAAAACAAAACTAAAATCAAAGATAAATGTATTTGGAGTGCTACCGCGATCTAAACTTACCTTGATAATTATCTTAAGGTGCGATGTTAATCTTGCGAGCTCATGGACTGAAACATGTTTGCTTACTCGGTACATAAAAATCTGAACTTTTAGCTTAAACCTCATAACCAAGCGCGCCAACTACTTTTTGAAAACACAAGTCTAAAATATTATCAATCCTAACTGAACTATTTGCTCCACGCTCGTAAAAATATGAATTAATATTTATGATTACCAACAACTGTCAGTACACATAGGCACAGATGCCCAAACTAGGAGGTGTGCCGTGATCCCCATTAAGATAACCGGTAGCTCAGCCGTTTTGGATGCGTAGGTGTAAAAATACAACAAAATTTTAAGAAGGACACCACTTGGTTTGCTCTTTTATAGCCCTCAAACCAAGAAAAGGACACAATTAAGTTTATAGTCACAGTTAAAATAAAGTCGAAACGCAGACTTGAAAGAAAACAGGTTAATTAAGGATGATTGGCACTGATACACGTAAGGCAACCTACAGTCTTTCAAGCCGAGTCTTCCAAATATTAATTACACTACGGTTTGACTGTAACCCTCCGTGCACGTGATCAGTGTTGGGTAGGATCTAGATCAAAGTGATCTAGATCCAGGATCTAGATCCACTAAACGGATCTATGATCTGGATCTAGATACTTTGCTCTGCTAGGATCTAGTATCTGGATCTAGATCACATTTTAACAGATCTTTAGTACTTGAATCCAAAGATCCATTAGAAGATTTTAAAATGTATTTTAAGGGCATTTTGTGAAATTTTTAACTGGCTTGAGGCAACAGAGCTTTATATTTAAAAATACATTATGCTCCGTTACGATCGTTACATCCTTACACCGAGATACATACACATTTACAATTACCTACTGCCTAGGCATGTTAAATCTAATGAACCAATAATAGAACTATTCATTTTCTTTGTTAATATTTCCGTCTTGTTTTAGTTTAAAGCTAAAAGGCGGAAACTGCTAAGTGCTAATCTAATGACTTAATGAGTAATGCAATCCAATCAACATTTAAAGTAGGTACTTAAAGTTAACTGGAACTGAATGTAAATGTGTACCTAATACTAATTTTGTAATTTGTAGTGCGTTAAATAATTAATGTAAGTTTTCAATAAAACCTATAAATTATATTTATATTTTTTCTTAATAATTTAACCTTACGGACTAATATTTGTATTACATGAAAATTGATCATGTTGGAACCTACTCATCAGAAAAGTACACAATTAAAGATAATATTAATAATTAGAAAAAGCTCGAAACAATTTTGGGAATGTCGGATCTTTATAAGGATTTAGATCCCATTTCAAGGATCTTTGATCTTTATCTAGATCCATTTTTAAAAATGTGTTTGGATCTGTATCTAGATCCTAAATAAATGGATCTTACCCAACACTGCACGTGATTATGCTTAACACTACGTAACTGCACTTCATCAAAATTTAATTTCGTGCAGTACGTTAACATAAATACACAAAGTAACTATAAACTAGATTTATAGTGAAAAATAAATAAATGAAGTTTATGAACTTTCGTACATCAATCCTTTGTTAAAAAGCAAATACTTATAAATATCATCATTATGAATGAAAGCCCAACACTATCCTAAATTACACACACATCAATTCGATAATCAATAGAGTGCAGCGTTCAGACAATCAAATGCTATTTCCTTATACATAATCCTTACATTAATCTCCGTGATGAAAATGCTTCCTTTATAATGAAGTTAAATGATGGTATCTTTCATAAGGACTAAATTCACCACTCACAGTACTTATCCCTATATATAATAGTATTTTGACCTCTTGTTTTGTTCTTAAATTCTACATAAAAATCTAGTATTATATCTATGAACATCACAATTTTTCTTAACTAAATCACAGAAGGGAACCTTTATCTAATTTAAACATAAATAATAACAAATCAAATCTCAAAAACACTTAACCACCCTAATTCGCCTAACATATTACTTAATACTTTCAAACCTATTCCTATTTAAAACAACTTTCGCGCCTCTATTTACAACTTTCTGTAATCTCTCTAAATCAGTCTTATTTACATGAACCCAGACTGTGCTACCGTACCTCAGCTGCGGTTCTACTAGTCATATACTACTACTGCCTTGGTTTTTTGGACCTACCTAGTAACCCTATTTTCTCACTAATCTGTCTATGTACACAGTCTACATGTTCTTTAAAACTTAACTTACTGTCTATCACAATTCGTAAATATTTAAAATGTTTTACCCACTCTATTTTATCCCCTTCTCTCTCTATATTTACATTGTAACCTTTACTGACATGTCCAATAATCATACATTTAGTTTTATTTTCATTTAACGTCAACTTTATCACTATTCACCACGACAATACAAGACATAAAACGATTTAACATAGCCACTAGTTCTCTAAGACTTAAACTAGAGTGATACATAAGCGTACCATCAGCAAATAAATGAATAATACAATCAATTAGTACTTCCGGTAAGTCGTTGATGTACAAAAAAAGGGGGCCTAACTTGCTATCCTGTGGGACTACCACATTTATGCCTTTATCCTCTAAGACGGCGCTTCCAACTTTAACTTACTGAGATCTATTCCTCAGGTAGTCCTTTTAGCACTAAAGCACCTTACCACTTATCCCATATCCTTTCAACTTTTTAATCAAAAAATCTCATTTCGAATGCACGGTTGAAGTCTAGGAAAACTGCCTCTGTAACTAATCCACTATCATAACTACTTTTCCAGTTGTCCAAAACCAACTGCAGTCTCAGTCAAATGTTTTTCCTTAAACCTGACTGAACTTTAGATAAAATATCTTTTCTTTTAACATACCCTAACAGATTCTTATAAACTAATGACTGTACTATTTGTATGTTATTCAGTGGATTCCATGGTCTTCGTTCTAGACATGTTCGGTTATTCTGAATCTTTCTGTTTCGCCCCTGCAGATTCTATTTTTATGTTCTTGTGTTCTAACTTTGAGCGGCCTACTGCTCTCTTATGCATGCTCTGTCGCATTCGCATGGTAGGTTGTATACAAAACTTTTAAAATTCCAGTCTTCGTTGTGTGGTTTTGGTTAGTATTCCCCTGACCGTATACCAACTCCACTTACGGAAAATAGCAAATCTTTCGGTACCACCAGAAGAGTATTAAAATACTGCTTATCGTAGTGAGTAGGTAATTCTTACACAGATTTACCAAAAGTGCAGCAAAAAAACACCTCACCGTAATATTAGTAATTGTGTTAAGGTTAAATATAAAACAATTCGTTGAGAACTGGAATTTTAAACATAGGTAATAGACAGGTTCAAGCATAAATGATAGTACATTATGAAATAATATAAGTAGAACCGAGGCACTTGTCGCCGCCATATTTTATATATATATATATATATATATATATATATATATATATATATATATATATATATATATATCCACGTGGGGATCGTATTTTTTCACCTGAGAATAAAAAGATTTTATTTAATCTGCTATTAATATTTACTTAGTGCACGTTTTTATCAAAGGAGATTTCAAAACTGTTATTAAAATTATTATTACATTTCTTTTAATCCCATCTACAGATTGTGACCTTTTACGAAAAATTAATTTATACATTGGGGGTTGTATTCTAATAGGGGGTCCTAGTCTTGTAAGACAGGAGTCTGTTCGCAGGCTTCGCCCTGTACAAAAATTGTATTCTAATAATGGGGAAGAATTAATAGATAAGACCTGTAAAGATGACACGTGTTTTCATAATAAAAAGATGTTATTTAATCTGTGTTCATTAATATTAATATTTTTTACGGTTGTTTTGAATTTTGTCAAAGGTATAAAAACCTAGTCTTTAAACGATTATTATTTATGCAATCTTTAAAACTGCATTTAAGCGCTAGCTCAAATTTTTAATATTTGAGGTTAGTGTATTGTATTTATGACTATTAATTAATTTCTATCTGAAGTTTAAATATCATTCTGATCTAGATAACTGTTTTTACAATGTGTTTTGGTACTAGGGTTTATTATAAAGGAGGCTGCATAATTGGTATTAAAATTATATTACATTTCTATATTTATTTTGCCATGAAAGTTACCTTCAACATTATACATAATTAAAAATGAGTAATTAAGTTGCCATGCTTTAAAATGATTTTCACCTTAAGAACATTAAATTATATTTACAAGGTTTAAGCAGAAATAAATTGCATTAATACGATAAATGGTTACACATATGCATTATAGGCTGTTTTACGCTTCATTGTGTACTCCCTTTAATAGTGACACCAATTATCAATTAAAAGTAAATATTGAAGGTCGACTGATGAAGGTTTAAGTAGAAAATAAAATTGCATTAAAACGTTAGTTAACACACATATGCATTATAGGCTGTCTACATTTCACTGCGTGCTGCTCCTTTTACTAGTGTTATTAATTAAAATTAAATATTGAAGGTTGACAGTTAAAATTGTATGTTCAAGGTTTAAGTAGAAAATAAATGCATTAAATGGTTACACATGTGTATTACAGACTGTTTTACGCTTCATTGTTTGTTATAGTTTAGGGATGACATTTTCACTAGACCTGAATCTAAACAGTATAGAATAAGTTACTCTAAACGACGAAGGATTGAGAACTTTGACGCTTTACCGTTTGGATATCAGGAATAAATAAAAAACTTATACAGAAAAACTATTTTATTTTATGTATGTCAATCTGCTCAAGCTCTTTGCCTTTTATACGTCTATAGATTTGGCGGTGTATTAATTTCCTTAAAAATATCTGTGAATGATTCAGTTACAGATGCCACTGTCTTCGTTTTAAGAGCTCATATCCAAACCCTCGTGCTAAACACCCCAATAACCGTTAGTATGTAGTTGTATTCACTATTGTGATTACTTAAAGATC
This sequence comes from Vesta saturnalis, assembly GCA_036346205.1. Classification (NCBI taxonomy): domain Eukaryota; kingdom Metazoa; phylum Arthropoda; class Insecta; order Coleoptera; family Lampyridae; genus Vesta; species Vesta saturnalis. The sequence goes on along the minus strand of JARFJB010000542.1, from coordinate 2,769,243 downwards.
GCATATTACAAAGATCAATCATAATTAAAAAATGTTAATCACAATGTACCTGTCTCGAGTAAATTTCTCACTGTAGATTTATGCATGGTGTACACTTTATTGTTTCTGTCGTACATTTTATAAATCTAAACCCTTTTGTATGTAAAACCGTCTTATGTGATAGCATGGTAGGCCCTTACCGGTAAAAATTCGAGGATTAAAATGATAGTGTTCTAATAAGAGGTCGGTATACTTAATTTGATTATAACCCCTTTTTTGGCAAAGGTAATTCAGCTAAGATAGAGCTTGTATATTGTATAGAGGCAAAATCTAGCTTAAAGAAGAAGACACAAGACAATGTTTTTGGCGTATACACCACTATATTGAAGATATTGTCTTGTGTATTATAAAACATGCTACTAATCCCGAATTAGATAATCTTAAGAAAGATGCATGAGGTACAGCTTCAAGGACGGAGAAGAATTGAAAGCCTATGTAGTTTTTCAAGGTAGTGTGGGAAATTAGCTAATTTTAAGAATAACTCAATATCTGTGTAATAATAATAGTAGCAAATAAAACATTGCATATAATCCGCTGCATGTATTTTTTAAAGTATAATTACAATCAAATGAGTATTACTATTATGAAGTAGTATCAGAGGTATTAGCTGTTTTACTTGTTAATAAGCTATTACAATGTAACCACTCAAGATGAAAAAAGGTGCAGTTGATGTTGGTTGTGATGTTCTCTATGAAGATCCAGATAAGTTAAACTACGCGACCCTTAATTTTGAATATAAGGGGAAGTGCATCCATCCCAAAAGTCTCGACTGCTGCTGAAAATATCTTCACACCAATATTTACATAAGAAATTATGGATTACCTAAATGTGAGAATGTTTTTCGATAATTTACTGTTAGACGTAGCACCTTTTTGCGACCCTAATCTATATAAATAAAGAGTAGTTAATCTGTATTAGCTTTATGGCTATGGATATATTTTACCGTTTTTTATCAATAATCAATTTTATGTAATTTAATCTAGGTGTTAAAAGTAATGCAATTGATTTTAAAAAAGTCATCCCTAAACTAAAACACACAATGATACGTAAAACAGTCTATAATACAATATAATATGTGAAACTATTTAATGCATTTGTTTTCTACTTAAACTTTGAACATATAATTTTAAATGTCAACCTTCAATATTTACTTTTAATTAATAATACTATTAAAAGGAGCATGCAGTGAAACGTAGAACAGCCTATAACGCATATGTGTATTAACTAACGTATTAATGCAACTTTATTTTCTACTTAAACCTTCAGCAGTCGACCTTCAAAATTTACATTTAATTGGTAATTGGTGCCACTATTAAAGAGAGTACACAATGAAGCGTAAAACAGTCTATAATGCATATGTGTAACCATTTATCGTATTAATGCAATTTATTTCTGCCTAAACCGTGTACATATCATTTAACGTTCTCAGGATGAAAATCATTTTAAAGCATGGCAACTTAATTACTAATTTTTAATTATGTATAATGTTGAAGGTGACTTTCTCGTGGCAAAATAAATATATTGTAAAATAGGTCTTAAAGAAATGTAATAATAATTTTAATAACAATTATGCAGTCTTCTTTATAATAAACTCTATTACGAAAACACATTGTAAAAACAGCTATCTAGATCAGAATGATATTTAAACTTCAGATAGAACTTAATTAATAATCATAAATACAATATGCTAACCTCAGATATTGTAAAAATTTGAGCTAGCGCTTAAATGCAGTCTTAAAGATTGCATAGAACATAATCGTTTAAGGACTAGGTTTTTATATCCTCGATAAAAACCAAACAACCCTAACAAATATTAATAATAATAATAAACACAGCTTAAATAACATATTTTTATTATGAAAACACTTGTCATCATCATCTTTACATGTCTTATCTATTAATTCTTCCCCATTATTAGAATACAATTTTTAGGACAGGGGCGAAGCCCGGGAACAGATTCCCGTCTTAGAAGACTAGGACCCCTTATTAGAATACAACCCCAATGTATAAATAAATTTTTCGTAAAGGTCACAGTCTATAGATGGGATTAAAAGAAATGTAATAATAATTTTACTTACTACGGGTACAAATAAATAATAATAACAGATTAAATAAAATCTTTTTTGCACTTCGTGGATTAAAAGTACTATTTGGTTCTCCCATTTCGGGGACTGAAGTATTACTTTTAATCTCTAGTGATTAAAACATAATTTAATCCTCCGAGATCTGGGATTTTAAAAATAATTTATAAATTTCATTAGCCCTGAATATTGAAGCTTCTTTGTCAAAGTGACTTTTCTAATAATGTCAAATTTATCATATATGTAATATTTTCATTTTCAGAAAATAATATAATTATTTCTATTATTACTCCACGACGTGCAAAAAATAGTGTAGATATCACGGGATTGAAGTTCCTTAATCCCTTGAAAAGTTGTTGGTCTCGGGCCAAAGCCCTCGACCAACAAACTCTATTCAATCCCTTGTTATCTAATATACTATTTATTCTCAGGTGAAAAAAATACGATACCCACGTGGGGATATACAAAAAAAATAGGTGCCCCAAGGCACGTCAAGGGACGTCACAAAAAACAAAATGGCGGCGACAAGTGCCTCGGTTCTACTAATATACGTTCGAGTATCTTGGAATAATAATGGCTTTAACAGGACAGAATAAAAAAAAAGTATAAAAAGAATAATACGAATCCTGATTTGTAAGGGTAAGGCAAGTTAATTGTCATAATAGTCAACTCGCATTTAAAAATCAATAGTAAAAGATAAGTATTTTCTTCGAACTACCCACGACGTTGTATGAATATAAATACTCCACCAGTCTTTATTCATTCGGATCTTCAAACTTACCTCTGACATGTACTTCTATCAGAATGGGGAACGATTCTGAGTAGATTCTGTATCGAGCTCATTCAGGTCGCAGTCCGTGCAGAACAAATCATTAACTATATTAAATTGTTTATTTAATATTTTATTATGTAATAAAAACCATTATGTTGACTTCTCCTTTAAGATGCTTCTTATAAATTTTGAAATATCAACTTTCGTATTCAGTTTGACTGCAATATTTGTAATACGTGAGATATTTTCTGCAAGTAACATTGGTACAAAAAATATCAGGTTACACTTACTTAAGTGCTTAACGTAGCACGATGCGGTGCTAGGGAATAAAGCCTATTCTGGAAACCTTCAGGTAGGTTTCGAAGACATCAAACAAACGGTCAGATCTAACTTATTATTAAAATCGCTTCCACATAGCCTTCATTACCATGAATGTAATGAAATGTAATAAACGTCTTACAACTAATACAGTTCATATTAAGCCATCTTGGCCTTTAAATCAATTGAGTCCGTTTATATTAATTTAATGTAGAACATTTAATATTCACTTACCTGGCCATAATCGCTGCTGTTATTTTATTTAAATCTCAAGTATAGAAATTCATATAACGAAATTATTGAATTATATGTACTACCTGCTTTATACGTTTTGGAGTCAACGTTTGTGCTCTTGAAAGTTCATATACCTTTTTCAATATAAAAAGTACATTACGCTAAAATACACAACGTATTTTCAATTTTTTACCTACCGGGCCCGATTCGAATTCAATTGAGTGTGTAACATTTCAACAAATTAACGTAATTGGCGTTTCAATAATTTTTTCGTACAAAATTCTCCATTAACCCGGGGTGTTTTTCTTCTTCTAGTAAAAACTCATTTCTGAATAACTGAATAATAAACTACCACCAGAATGAAATTTTCCGTTAAATTTATTTAATTTTACATTAACGAAAAGTGAAAATGTAAAAACCTAACTTTAAAAACATAAAACAAAGCATTGTTTGTTTTTGATAAATATTATTGACTATGTAAATTAATTCTCACTTTAACAGACGAAAATCTAAAATTAAAATTGCTTTCAAATCAGAAATTCTGAATAGAAAATATACAACAAAAGGCGAAGAATAAATTTTCAGTTTATTTTTATCCCCGTATCTATTTTCCACTAAGTTGGCACCTAATCTTAAGTCGGCTGGTTACTACTGTACGTAAAAATCAAAGACAGCATTTTCTCATCCACTCTAACTACTTTCTGTATGATATCTCATAATGTGACATGGATTGAAAATAAAAAGCTTACAAGGCTTTTATGCGAATGACTTCTGTTCGGAATAATAAACCTTTTAAAACGAGCAAACTTTTATTTTTTGTAAAAATAAACAAGTTGAGCGCTCGAACGCAAATAAGCAAAAATCACAACGTCATAAGAGATTTTTAGTAAAACATTTCTGGAAGAATAAAGTTACAAATTTGGGCAGCTGGGGTGAATATTAATCAAGAACCGCCACCGGTGTAAACTTCATTGGCAAACCCCTTTTTTGTATGGATTCCTTTAGCCAAACGAAGTTAAGCGCCGTGATTTTTTAATATGATTAAACTTAGCTTGATAATTTGATTCTAAAATTTAATGACTACTTTTTATCATATATATATATATATATATATATATATATATATATATATATATATATATATATATATCGGAAGCTCAATAAATGTTACATCTTGGAAATTAAATAGTTAAAAAGAACATAACGTTACGTTTACACTTATTCCACATCTTAGTCCAAACCTTTACATTTAGTTTTTCAAGTTCGATACATATGCAATTGTGCGACAAGACACTAGCAGAATAACTATTTAAGAAAATCACCTAATTCCATCAATCAAGGAAATGGAAAGAAAAAATACCTGGAACGACGACAGTGATTAAAGGTTCGAATTCCGAGAAAAGAGGCAGTCGGTAACACGAATACCAGTAGTAATACTATCCCCGGTATGAGCGGCCAATACCAGCAGCTAAAATTTACGAAGATAGACCATTATATACCCAATTATCTATTACTGTTCCTTTCCAACTAAAGATTTAAGCAAATATAATTGCAATTAAATTGAATACGCCCCCAAAAACAGACAAACAATCTGATAAAGGGGTGGCATTTTATCATATCTCAAAAACGGCACATACTATCACAATTAAATATTTACGTATTAGTATGATAATAATATTATAACGATTAAGTAATAAAAATATCCAGACGCAGTGCCGTCCAAGAGGTAGAAAAAACCACTCCCTTACCATATTTCGAAATCGACACATACTATCACAATTAAACTTTCGTATTAGGTTGAAAAACATCTTAGAATAATTAAGCAATAAAAATATCCAGGTGCACTGCCGTCCAAGGGGTAGAAAAAACCACCCCTTTATCATATGTCGAAAACGACACATACTATCACAGTCAAATTTTCGTATTAGGTTGGCAGTAATCTGAGACTGATTAAGCAATAAAAATATTCAGGCGCACTGCCGCCCAAGGTGTATAAAAAACACCCTTTAAAATATTTTCGTATTTGGTTCATAATAATCTTAGAATGATTACGCAATAAAAATATCCAGGTGCACTACAGTCCAAGAGGTAGAAAAATACCACCCTTTATCATATCGCGGAAACGACATACTATAACGATAAAATTTTCGTATTTGGTTCATAATAATCTTAAAATGATTAAGCAATAAAAATAACCAGGTGCACTGTCGTCCAAGGGATACAAAAACCACCCCTTTCTCAAATATATCTCAAAATGGTCACTCACTATCACAATCAAATTTTCGTGTTAGGTTGAAAATAATCTTTAAACATAATGAGATAAATCCATAGCTCAAAAATTGAGAAAGTAAATAAGAAGTGGAAGAAAAGCCCAAAACCAAAAATTCTCAATTATATCTTTATTACACACACACGCACACACACACACACACACGCTCGCGCACGCGCACGCGCAAGCACACACACACACACGCACGCACACACGCGCGCAGACACACACACACACACACATACATATATATATATATATATATATATATATATATATATATATATATATATATATATATATATATATATAGGGTGTAACAGGATCATGGTACACCCATGTCGTTTTGAAGATAATTGATTGAAACTTGGGATATCCTATATACATAATAAGCGGCATTTTTGACATAATAAGCAATTTTTTTTCATTTCCGGTTTCGCTGGTGATACCATTTATTAGTACTATTACTAAGGAACTTATTACTTATTCATATGTCTTATTAAAATGTGCGATAAATACAAACAAAATTACAGCTAAAAGAAAATAAGAAAATACAATGTATTTATAATTATCTTGTTATATATAAGGTGGCTTTGGAATGCAAAAAATGAACACAAAACATTACAACAGTTGTTCAAAATGGTGCCCATTAACGTCAATGCACTTCTGAACTCGTATCGCAGTTTCTCGAACAACGTTCGCCAATTGCTGGGCTGTTATGCTATTAATTGCGCGTCTTACACGTAGCTCCTACATGTATTAGTACTACTACTAAGGAACTTATTCATAGGTATGTCTTATTAAAATGTGCGATAAATACAAACAAAATTATAGCTAAGAGAAAATAAGAAAATACAATTCCTTTATAATTAAATATTACTACTCTCTGTAAGGAAGATAAGAAGGGACTAAGGTGGCTTTGAAAACAATGAAAATTTAGCTTGTCAAATATTTGTTGGTTTATCGGTGTTTGTATTGTGTCTTTAAAAATTATTTAAAGTTCTTGTTAATTGTGTTCAAAATGCCGCCAATTTATACAAGAGATGAAAAAGTAGACAAGTTAATTATTAACTGGGAATGTAGAAAAAATGCCGTAGCAGCTAAATTTCTTTATGGCGAACGATATCTTAATAGACGATGTCCAGCGAGAAATTATTTTAAACGTCTTGAAATCAATTTCGAAGCGAGCCGAACAATGATCCCGAAGAAAATTTCATTGTTGACGAAGGAACGGAAATTAATGTTTTGGCTCGAGTAGAAGTTGATAAGATTGCTTCTTTAAGGCAAATTGGATTTGAATTGGAAATCAGTCACCAAACGGTAAGCCGAATTTTGCACAAATGCCACTATAAACCTTTTAAATGCCAATTGCACCAGAACTTGTACGAAAATGATTACGAACGTAGGATAGAATATTGCAATTGGATTTAGCAGAATAACGTGCAGCCAAACAATGATTTTTTGGGAATGATATTATTTTCGGACGAGTCTAGGTTTACAAATTGGGGATTATTTAACCGAAAAAATACAAAATATTGCTCACAAGCAAATCAAAATTTATTACGGGACGGTAACTTTTAAGTACGGTTCGGTTTCAATGTTAGGCTTGGAATAATCGGTAGTAGAATCATTGGTCCACTAATATTTGAAGGACCCCTGATGCATGAGATTCCTGCAAAATGAGACTGAGGACATTTTAGATTAGTTATCTTTGGATTTAAGACAGGGAATGTACTTCCAACAAGATGGCGCTCCTCCCCATAATTCAAGGATAGTAAGTGATTACGTTCAACATCACCTGATTTAACACCCCTTGATTTCTTTATTTGGAGTCATTTAAAAATATAGTCTACGCAACTGCCGTTACAACCGGTGAAGATCTGGAGCTACATGTAAGACGCGCAATTAATAACATAACGGCCCGGCAATTGGCGAACGTTCTTCGAGAAACGGCGATACGAGTTCAGAACTGCATTGACGGTAATAGGCAGCATTTTCAACAACCGTTTTGTGTTCATTATTTGTATTCCAAACCCACCTTATGTATAACAAGATAATTATAAGTAAATTGTATTTTCTTATTTTTTTTTAGCTGTAATTTTGTTTGTATTTATCGCACATTTTAATAAGACATATTAATAAGTTCCTTAGTAATAGTACTAATAAATGGTACCACGGTACCAAGATGGTTCTATTTGAAAAAAATGAGTTTCGCTCCAAAAACCATTTTGATGAACATTATTTGCTCATAAATCACGTAATTTAGTATTTTTGACGGGATTTCGATTACCATTACACGGCTCACACACGCTCACACACGCTCACACACGCTCACACACGCTCACACACGCTCACACACGCTCACACACGCTCACACACGCTCTCACACGCTCTCACACGCTCTCACACGCGCACACGCACACACGCACACACGCACACACGCACACACAGGGTGAATCTTATCTAATCCGCCAAAATTAAAGGAGTACTAGAACTCATCATTCTAAGCAAAAAAGTTCATATGTATATGGGTCCGGAAATGCTTCGTTTCCGAGATACAGGGTGTCAAAGTTGAAAAAAGAAATCGCGTTTTCATCAATATCTTTCGACTGTTTCGAAATAATTTTATGAAATTTCGTACACGGGAGTTTTTTGGGATGATAAATTCAAATTTAGTTGTGGTTTCTATAGGGCGCCAGCGGCAACCATTTAGACCCCTTTAAATCGTTGCAATTTTTTTGTGCTACACTGTATGCCATTTTGGACTAAAAAAATCGATTCTCTTATCTTTTCTGCTAAAAAAAGGTGAAGTCGCTAGGAGCAACCCGCTCCCCGAAAAAAATGCATTTAAAACTCAGGATGCATACACATTTTCGGAGGGTATTTTTTTGACAGGTTTATCAATAGGGATTCTTAATTGTTACTAAGTAACTTACTTGTTTACTTATGTATCTGTGACTTTGCGTTCATTGATAATAAAATATTAATAAAAACTCCATAATTAAATACGATAGAATCCCTAGACATAATTTATTTTCAAATTCATAAATGCGTGATATGATTTGCGTTTACGCACAAGAAAATTCTGTTGGGGGTAGAGCGCATAGACGATATTGAGAATTGTATCCCAATAGACGGCAGCCAAGTCGTGAACTTTTTCAACAACTTTTTAATCGACTTGGCGAAACGGGTACTTTTCGTCCCAAAAGGGATTTCATGGGACCCAAGCGTACCATTACTGTAGATCAGGAAGAAGAAATCGTAATTCGAGAAGCAGAAAATCCAGAAATTAGCAGTAGACAATTGGCTAGAGACACCCGAGTAAGTCAAACAACAGTATTGAAAATCCTCCATAAAGAGAAGTTATATCCCTACCATGTTACACCGGTTCAAAAGCTCCTAGCAGCAGATCTACCAGCTTGCCAATTTTATGCGCACTCAGCAACAACTTGACTATCAATTTTTAAACAATGTGCTATTTACCGATGAAGCCACGTTTACTCATAGGTGAGTATTTAATTTCAGAAACAAGCACGTTTGAGATGTTCGTAATCCTCATGTTGTTAGTGAGCGTCATTTTCAACGAAAATTTACGATTAACGTTTGGTGTGGAATTATAGGGAACTATCTACTTGGTCCATATGAACTTCCTCCGAATTTGAATGGTCAATTGTATTTAGATTTCCGGCAACATCATTTAGTTAAGTTCTTGGATGATTTACCTTTAATTTTTCGACAAAACATGGTATTTACGCAGGATGGAGCTCCAGCCCATTCCGCTATTCAAGTACGCAACTATCTTGATGAAACTTTGGGTTGCTCCTAGCGACGTCACTAAAATATACCTTTTTTTTTGCAAAAAAGATAGGAGAATCGATTTTTCTAGTCCAAAATGGCATACAGTGTAGCATAAAAAAGTTGCAACGATTTAAAGGCGTCGAAATCGTTGCCGCTGGCGCCCTCTAGAAACCACAACTAAATGGACCACAAATTTGAATTTGTCATCCCAAAAAACCCCCGTATACGAGATTTCATGAAATTATTTCGAAGCAGTCGAAAGATATTGAAGAAAACCCGATTTCTTTTTTCAACTTTTGACACCCTGGATCTCGGAAACGAAGCATTTCCGGACTCATGTACATATGAACTTTTTTGCTTAGAATGATGAGTTCTAGTACTTCTTTAATTTTAGCGGATTAGATAAGATTCTCCCTGTATGTAGGACTATTTTTTTAACTACACATATAATAAAAAAATCATTGAGAATTTTTGGTTTTGAGCTTTTCTTCCACTTCTTAATCTTAAAACAATTAAGCAATAAAAATATTCAGGTGCACTGCCGTCCAAGGGGTATAAAAAACCACCCCTTTATTATATCTCGAAAACGACACATACTATTACAGTCAAACAGTCGTATAAGGTTGACATAATCTTAGAATGATTAAGCAATAAAAATATCCGGGTGCACTGCCGTCCAAGGGGTAGAAAAACACACCCTATTATATCTCGAAAACGGCACACACTATCTCAATCAAATTTTCGTATTAGGTTGAAAATATTCTTAAACCAATTAAGCAATAAAAATATCCAGACGCACTGCCGTCCATGGGCTAGAAAAACCACCCCTTTATTATATCTCGAAAACGACACATACTATCACAGTCAAATTTTCGTATTAGGTTGACAATAATCTTAGAATGATTAAACAATATAAAAATCCAGGTGCACTGCCGTCCAAGGGGTAGAAAAACATACCCTATTATATCTCGAAAACGGCACATACTATCATGATCTCATTTTCGTATTAGTATGATAATAATCTCAGAATGATTAAGCAATAAAACCATCCAGGTGCACTGCCGTCCAAGGGGTAGAAAAAACCACCCTTTATCCATATCTCGAAAACGGCACATACTATCACGACCAAATTTTCGCATTTATTTCATAGTAATCTTAGAATGATTAGGTAATAAAAATATCCAGGCGCAATGCCGTACAATGGGTAGAAAAAACCACCCCTTTATCATATCTCGAAAACCACATATACTATCACAACCAAATTTTCGTATTAATAATCCTAGAATGATTAAGCAATAAAAATATCCAGGTGCACCGGCGTCCAAGGGGTAGAAAAACCACCCTTTATCATATCTCGAAAACGGTGCATACTATCACGATCAAATTTAACTAATATACGACAATTAGATCGTGATAGTATGTGCCGTTTTCGAGATACATGCCGTGGATTTTTCTACCCCTTTAATGGCAGTGCACCTGGATATTTTTATTGATTCTAAGATTATTACCAACCTAGTACGAAAATTTGATTGTGATAGTATGTGTCGTTTTCGAAATATAATAAAGGGATGGTTTTTTCTACCCATTGTACGGCAGTGCGGCCTGGATATTTTTATTGCTTAATCATTCTGAGATTATTATAAACCTAAAACAAAAATTTGATTGTGATAGTGTCTGCCCTTTTTGAGATATGATAAAAGAGAGTTTTTCTACCCCTTGAACGGCAGTGCACCTGGATATTTTTGTTGCTTAATTGTTTTAAGATTATTTTCAACCTAATACAAAAATTTGATTGTGCTAGTATGTGTCGTTTTCGAGATATGGCAAGGGGGTGGTTTTTTATACCCCTTGGACGGCTTAATCGTTATAAGATTATTATCATACTAACAATACAATTTAATCGTGATAGTATGTGTCGTTTTTGAGATATGATAAAAAAGGGTTACATTTGCAACCCCGTCATCAGATTGTTTGTCTGTTTTTAGAAGCGTATTCAATTTAATTGGAATTAAAATTGCTTAAATCTTTATTAGGAAAGGAACAGTAATAGGAAAATGGGTATATAATAGTTTAATTCACTTCCGCTCTTTTCACACCGGTAACACTATCTACTTAGTATTTGGGAGATAATGGATTCAATCCCAGTTACCGTCTACCTTGCATGGATTTTTTTCAGAGGGTTTTACACGCATTACACATATAGCGGCTATTTATCCCGCCCTTGGGCTGGAAAACGCGTTGATTTTCTGCTGTTTTTGTTCCTACCTCGACTAGAGGCAAAATAACTATCTTTGCCAATCCAGAAAAAATGTAGTATGAGGAACGGGATAGGCCCTCGTTCGTACAATTACGTCGGCTTGCTTGAAATTAACACAAAATCAACACGACAAGAATTAAATTTGAATGCAATTGTTTTCTGGTTATTGAAATATAGCAATCTAAACAAAATCACAGTTTCTCCTCTTATTATTAATCCCGCAAAACTAAAAATAAAAGGGGTCTCATTCATTCATAACATTCAAGCAATTTCCTTGCGGTGTAGACAAAACAAACGCTGCCTCTTATTTATTTTTCATTCACAATCTTTCTCCATGTTACCTCTTTAGCTTCCGCAAGTTTCATACATTGTCTCTGACATGCCCTTTATTTTTAAAACTCCTTATCTTTCTTTCATCATATATTCTACTGCCTTCAGCAGAGTTTCATGCGGCCTACCAGGTCCGGCCTTACCTCTAACTTCACCCACATATATTTACTTTGCTAATCTTGCGTTGTTCATTCTCTCGATGTGACCAAACCAACGTAGTGCACTACTTGTATACCTATCTATCATCGTCATTTTTTCGCCACGCTCTTTCATTATACACTCATTCTTCATCTTATCTCTTCTCGTTTTACCGCATGCGATTCACAGGTATCTCATGCTCACGGCATTTATTTTTCTTTCGTGCTTTTTTGACGGGTCAAACACGCCATTATAGATTGCATGTTTCGCAGCTACGCCCATGCTTTCGTTTTTCATTATCGTCCATATACTACCAATCACTTTCCTTCCAGCACTGACCCGTCGTTCAATCTCGCCATCCATTGTACCATTTGCAGTGAACATTCTACCCGGATATACCAACTCGTGTACTTATTCCACAATTTCATCACGCAAGGTAAATTCTCTACACTCCTTTCCACCTTACCGAGTGAACACCACCATCTATGTTTTGTTCACGTTTACCTTTAGGTCCGTACTGTCACAGACTATATCAAACTTCCTCTTAGCAGTTTGTAGCTCATCCGCATTAACACTTAATAAGCATCTGCAGACTCCAGAACTCATACATTTACATCACCGACCATTACACCATTTGTACATGCTTGTCTGACATATTTATCCATGGATAAATTGAACAACTGTGACACCACACAGTCTTGTCGCACTTGCTCAATATTAAAGTATTCATTCACACCTCCTATCCCACTTCTACTGCCTATTCACTCTGTCATATGCTTTCTCCAGATATAAAACCTCATACTACAGCTTCTTTTTCACACTTAAACTTCTACACGTGGTTATAAACACTCACATAAAACTTAGATGTACTCGCTCTTCGCGTTCAAAAGATTCATAACACATGCACACGAGCACCCACATAACACCCCACCCACATACAAATTTGCATACATCCACGCGCGCACACGTACACACGCAAGTACACATACAGCCTCACGCATACGTACACGCACCACCACACACACACGCATGCGCACGCACACACCCACCCACCCCCACACACAAAACCACACGCGCGCACGCACGCACACACCCACCCACCCCCACACACAAAACCACACGCGCGCACGCACACAGCGCACCCGCACGCACGCGCGTACGTACAAACACAACCCCCCCATAAAATATAAATATAAAAGTAGTTTACAAAAGCAGCATTAAAATTCGAAATCGTCTGAATTCTGCTAAAGATCAAATACCATTACATAGATATGGTATTTACCAAGTACCATGCTCTTGTGGTAAAGTCCACATTGGTGAACCTGGAAAAAGCATTAAGACCAGGTTAACATAACACAAAAGGCACTTACGTTTACCTCATCCTACGAAATCAGTAATTACCCAACATGCTTTAAACACTCTGCACAATATAAAATTTTAAAACACAACAATTCTGGCAAAAGATAGGAATTGGTATACAAGGAAGATTAGAGAAGCTATTGAAATTCTGAAACAGCGTAACAACTTGAACAGAGATCATGGATATGAACTGTCCGATACATGGATGTCCATTTTCAAGAACTGAAACTTTTACAACAGTGATTTAAATTTAATTCTCTAGTTACTTTGTTAATATTTGTCATATTGATGATACCTTGTCAACATTTGTCACTTTCATATTACGCCTGACGAATGACAATCTGAAAGCTTGTGATTAAATAACTAAACATTCACACCCTTTTCCCAAATAGTGGTATTTAATATGTCGAATGGTAAAAGTTTCAACTCTTATAAATGCTATTTTAAGTGAAAATAGTTAAAAGCCTTGCCAATTTTCAGTTGTTACAACATAATTAAAGGTAAATTTCGTTTATGTTAGTCGATACAAAGCGCTTGGCCATTTGCGCAACGGAATTTTCGGATTAGTTTTTAGACATCTTTAGCCCCAAATGATGACCAACTCCCTAGAAGCATCAACTTCCGTTTTTTTTCCCAACAAGGAAATCCGTTTGGGAATTTAGTACTTGTTTATTGATGCAATGTGTTTGGAGGTATTCCCAGGAAATTTGGTTGAATAAAGTTTTTGGGCATCTTTGGCTCTAAATGACCAACGCTGTAACGATAATATTTGGTTCTTGTCCACCAAGGCAATGCATTTTCTCGTTTTCCCAATAAAATGGAACAATAAGTGCAGTGTTTCCACTTCTTTGACAAAAAAAAATGACACCATATAATCATCAAATTACGTTCTTACCCATCAAGGCAATGCGTTTGGTGGTTTCCCTAAATAAATTGAAGTATTCAGGTTTTGTGAATTTTTGACTCCAAATGATCAGCAACTCCGAAAACCCATTAATCGGAGTCAAAATACAGCGTCTTCAATATTATATGTCTAAAATACAGTTTAACAGAACAACACCGAAATTTAGCTTTAATCCTATAATTTTTTTATTTTTATAGATTTCTATTTTTCTAAAACTTCATAAAGTTTGATCCCCGTGTGTGGGATTGCGGATAGGGGAACGCCTCCCATGTATGGGTGGTACCGGAAAAATGAAATACCCGGGGCGGAACAAAACTAGCACTGAACAGCGCCAGTTGGCTGGCTCATAACTGACCACCAGCAGAAATTCATCGCTATTACTATTACTGAAGGCGAACAAGTTACTAATCATGGACCACAGAATCCAAGATTCGGCACAAGAGGACTGTGTCGATCAGACAACAACTCGGTAAGACAAAGATATGTACTTGGAATGTAAGAAGTGTGTATGAGCCCGGAAAAACCACCAATATAAAACAAGAAATGCAGAGGCTAAAAATTGAAATCTTAAACATTAGTGATGCCAGATGGCCTAATTCAGGTCCATTCCGTACAGATAATGCGAAATGTTCTACTCAGAAAATAACGAAAATCACCACCGAAATGCAGTTGCAGTAATTGCATCAAATAATATCGTACCGCATATTATCAATTTCGTACCGGTTTCAGACAGGGTCATGCTTCTACAAATACACACAAGTAAAACCAATCTTAACGTTGTACAAATATATGCAATAAAGTCAAAAGATGTAACAATGATCTCAGCGAACTTTAACTCAAATATTGAGAAAGGGAAACGCGAAAAAACATCTGGATGAATTCGGACTCGGAACAGGAAACAAGAGGAGATAACTGTTACAGTTTTGTCAAGAGAACGGCATGATAATTGCAAATACCTTGTATAAACTCCTTACCAGAAGATTGTATACTTGGAAATCCCCACAGGATAACAAAGAAAGAAATAAAATAGACTACATCCTAATAAACGAAAGATACAAGAACTCCATTAAATCAGTCAAAACATATCGGGGCACAGACGTCTTCTCTGATACCTTGGTACTTCGAATTCAGACCAGGTTTAAAAGAGAACGTCAAATGAACAAACAATGTAGAATAGCAGTAAGTCAATTACAAGAACAAGACATACACCAAATGAAGGAAAAGGCAATTAATAACTTTTTTAACAATTTAAAGCGAATTGAATAAACATGCAGAAACATTCAACAAAACAACCATGGATGACTAATGAAATTCTTCAACTGATGGAAAAGAGAAGGATCCTCAAAGGCATACATTACGATCAATACAGAGTTACACAAGAAATAAGACGCAAGTGCAGAGCTTCAAAGGAAACATTCTATACTAAAAAAAAGAAATTGAAGAGATGGAAGGAGTATATTAAGAAGCTTTTCGAAAAGAATAGGAACAAAACAAACCTAGGAAACATGCAGGGAGATGAACGACCCGATATAATGACTGACGAGTTTTCATACGTCTTGAGTCACTTAAAAAAATGGAAAAGCGGTAGGACCCGACCAATTACCTACCGAAATCCTAAACCTCATACAAAACAAGAATTATACCAGATGAGTGGTTGATATCGACTTTTATAACTTTACCGAAAAAGGTGGCTCCAAAATATTGCGAAGATTACC
Organism: Vesta saturnalis; assembly: GCA_036346205.1. Classification (NCBI taxonomy): domain Eukaryota; kingdom Metazoa; phylum Arthropoda; class Insecta; order Coleoptera; family Lampyridae; genus Vesta; species Vesta saturnalis. The sequence goes on along the minus strand of JARFJB010000542.1, from coordinate 2,753,029 downwards.
GCATAATAAGCCTGAAGAACCATACTCTCAAAGCGTTCCTAAAAGTGATTCACAATCACAAACTGGAACGAGGTATCAGTGAAAATCAGTTTGGATTTCGAAATTGTCTCGGAACCAGGGAAGAACTGTATGCATTAAATTTAATGTGATGTCTCAAAGATGTTTGGATATAAGTCAAGATATTTATGTGTGTTTCATCGATTATAATAAAGCAAGTCGCAATCAACTCACAGAAATACTAAAACAAAAGATCATAGATTCAAGGAACATCACCATCATATCAAATATCTATTTCGGACAACGTGCAGTAGTGCAAATAGAAGGGGAAATGACAGACGAAATCGAGAGAAAGGGAGGAATGAGACAAATGGGATATGTGCTCTTGCCGATGCTTTTCAATTTATATTCAAAGGAGATGTTGAACAAAGCTCTCGCAAATATCTCATATAGTATCAAAATAAATGGCACTCCAATCAGTAATCTACGTTGCGCGACAATGCAATCCTTATAACCGAAACCTTACAAGGGTTAGAGTATTGTCAATAAGGTAACATATGTTAGTGAAGAATACGGTTTATCGCTAAATATTAATAAAACATATTTGTGTTATCACAAAAACACAGCGTAGACAACCTACATGAACCTGACACCCCACATAAAAATGATGAAATTATTTTGATTGCATCTGATTTATAACAGTTTGTAACCCGTTTGTAACACAATTTTTACCTTTTGTACCTAAAGGTGCTCAAATTCAACCCGGGGTTAAAAAATGTTAGCACCCCGCTTGAATATTTTTATCGTTCATGACGGTATTTGAGAGAGGATCGTTTGTACCTAATTGTACCATTTTCCTTTTGTTTGTACCTCAAGGGGTTGGTTTGTACCGAATTTACAAATTTTTTAAAGGGGTAACTTTTTCGTTTAGAAATTTTCAAAATCAGGAAGTGAATACTGTTTCGTTTTCGTTTGTACCGGTTTGTATAATTTTGTTTTCCTTCGTATTTCAAGGGGTACAAATTTAAACGGGGGTTAAAAATGCCAGCATCCCATTTTTATCGTTCTCGACGGAATTCGAGATTGTACTCCATTGTACCATTTTTCATTTGTCTTTGAGTGCAAATTTAACCAGGTGTGAAAAAATTTCAGCACCTCATTTTAATAATTTTAGTGGTTTTTGACGAAATTCGAAACAGTATTCCAATGTAAGAATAAGTCGCTTTTCGAAAGAAAGATAAGACACACTTGCAGCGCACACATAAAGAGATACTGAACAATAGGTTCTAATATGATCGGTTTATTACTTATTTTCGGTAAAGTTAGGGTTAAAATTGTACCCCTTGAAATACGAAGGAAAAAAGGTGGTACAATCGGTACAAACGAAAACAAAACAGTATCCGCTTCCTAATTTTGAAAAACTCCTTAAACGAAAAAGTTACCCCTTTAAAAAATTTGGAAATTCGGTACAAACGAACCCCTTGAGGTACAAACAAAAGGACAAATTGTACAATTAGGTACAAACCATCTTCTCTCGAATACCGTCATGAACGATAAAAAATATTCAAGTGGCGAGCTAACATTTTCTAACCTGGGGTTACAAAAGGTAAAAAATGTGGTACAAACGGGTACAAACTATTATAAATCAGATGCAATCAGAATAATTTCATTATTTTAATGTGGGGTGCCAGGTCCATGTAGGTGCAGACAACCAATTGCAATAGTGACAATTCTGAAGAAATAAAAATAAGGATTGGAAAAATCAGGAGTGGTTTCATGAAAATGAAAAGACTATTCTGCCTAGAACTCAAAGTTACACTCACGAAATGTTACATACTATAACTACTGTACCACGGCGTGGAAGGGTGGTCAATGAAAAAGATCGATATTAAGAAAGCAGAAGCCTTTGAAATGTGGCTATACCGCAAAATTTGAGAATCTTGGATGGAAAGGGTGACGTACATCGAAGTGTTGAGAGGAATGAAAAAAGGCAAAGGAGTGGTTCTGAATATTAAAAAGGGGAAATTATTATATTTGGGCCAATTAATGAGAGGGGAGAAATACCAGCTACTCCAAAACCTAATGTAGGGAAGAATGGTCGGAGAGCGTTGAATAGGACGAAGAAGACATTCATGGCTGAAAAATCTACGTGATTGATACAGCTGCAATAACAACTATCTATTCAGAGCAGCAGTTTCGAAAATAAGAATAGCCTTACTGATTGCCAACCTTCATAACGAAGACTGTAACAAACTCTTTACGTTTGTTAATAACATTTACGTTTATTTAGGCAACTTAACACGCATTTTGTGCAGCGTGTGTTGCATATCATAGTTGCATAAAAACATGCATTTAATTATTGTAAAAATAAACTCGTACGCATATTGTTTGCACATTCAATCTAAACATGTTCTTGCGCAATAGGCCACCTTAGCGTCGTTTTTGGTTGAGTTAAGAAGTGGTTACAGTTATCCACTGTTGCTTTGTAAATTTTTTAATAAGTGTTATATAATTTTTACGGTATATTTACGTTCAATCAATAATTACGCAATAACCTTTGTTACTATGAAGTGGAATTTTAATATCCATTAAACCAGCAAATTTATACATTTGGGAATTTTAATGCATCCGAATCCAGTTTTATTTCAACTCCCATGTAAAATTTACGTAGCGAAATTTTCCAAGCGCTGATTCAGCAAGCCGCCATTTCGGAGCCTACAGAAATACAGCATAATCAAAATAAGGTATTTTATTTCTATTAATAATTCCATAAATTAGTTTTACTTAAGTTAAACAATTGTTACTAACACTAGCTTTAAGATGTTCTCATTTATAATCAAAATTTAGGTCGTAAATAAAGCTTGTTATTGTCAACTTGTCATTATTCATTATATTCATGGTTTACTGGTTTTTCCATAAAACGAGTTGGCGCCCTCTTATTTAATAATTTAGTTTCAGGTTGAAGCAACATCAATTTGTAAAGCGAACATATCTACATGTAATTAAAATATAGTTATAATAAAATATCTATATGTATATTTTTTTATTTTTTTAAAGCAGCATCTGATAATATTTATGAACCCCGCCTATCTTAATCCGACTGAGCAAAAGGCACAAAACCTACTGGGTTATAACCAAACCTTTATCAGCTAAAATTGTAGCTTGAGGGGGTTGGTTGCAAGACGGTATTTCAAGAAGAAGAAAGTTTGATCATAAAGGTTCTTGTACTAATCTATACTCAGTAAGCTACTACATAGTGATAAGAGCTAATTCGGAAAACCCGAAGATATTAAGAAATCTACATTTCACAGAGAGCCCACCACTTTTGACCTAGGTTCCAGTTTAAAATTGTACCAATAGTTACCAATTAAAATGTATTAGGCATCAGTGTAGAAAATTTGGAGAAAATCGAACGTATTTAAAAATGTTTGCTCATGCATTCACAGTGACGGGCGGACATCATAATCTCAAAAAGTACCACAATATAAACTTCTATCAACTTTTCAAAGCCCTCTAATTTCGCAACATTGAAAATAATGTTCGCCATTTAGTTTTGGAATTAGTTTCATCCCTAGCTTTAAAAAAAAATCAGAAATCATGTGAATTGTAGAAATACTAATACTATTTGATTAGAGTGACTGATTGGGTTGAACCTACCTTATCAAACCTCAAAAATACAGATATTAAAATAACTTTACATTATTACATACACCAATTTTCATTTGATTCATTATATCTTGGATTGTTAGTCACATATAATTGTCCACAATGAGTAAGAGGTCGCTAAGCTCAGAATAGATCAATTGAGCTCACAAAACGGAGTCACTATTGTCAAACTCATAAAGGGTAAATAGTGTATCAACATCTTTAACAATTTTAATAGATATTACTACTGACGAAGATAACTGTAAGTGTTATTGAAACGTTTAGATTGTATAATATACTCAGTGACATGGAAATTGCAACACCAAGAGGTGCAGACCCGCTATCTTCAACTTAAACAAGAGACAGATTCTCAAGGACCAGATCAATTTCCGATCAATGGTTGGCTAACGAAGGTCGTCCTGTAACCCGTAGAACGGTTTACCGCAAAATCAGAGCTTTCGACTTACAATCCTATCGGTCACATCTTGTGTTACCACTAACGGCAAAACATCGACGGCAACGTTTGGAGTGGTGTAGATTGCGACTGCACTGGAATCAAAAGTAGCATAGGGTGGTGTTCACTGATTAATCCCCATTCTGTTTGGGGATGCATGGTGGTCGTATGAGGGTCAGAGGAAGACGTGCGGAACGTCGACATGTTGAGTTTTCTGTTGCAAGGCATGTGCACCAAATTGTACGGATTATGGTATGAGGTGCTACAACTTATGGAAGTAGGTCTCGTTTGGTATTCATCCGAGGCAAAATGAACGCCCAACGATATGTGGATGAGGTGGTAGAACCCCATATTCTTCCATTTATTCAGCAGTTAGAAGACCAACTTTTGCAACAGGATAATGCCCGTCCCCATATTGCAAGAGGTGCTTTGGACCGATTTGCAGAGGATAATGTTAATCTCTTGCCATTTCCACCAACATCTCCCGACCTTTCGCCCATCGAGCTTGTTTGGGACATTATGGGGAGAAGACTGAGAATCTTGCAGCACCCTCTGCAGACGTTGCAAGCTCTACAGCACGAATTACAGGTTACTTGGGACACAATACCTGAAGAGGACATCGGCCATCTGCTAGAATCGATGCCACGACGAGTGGAGGAGGGTGTAGCCAACAGGGGGCGGGGGGGACCAACCCATTATTAATAAAAATTATGTTTATATTTTGTTCTTTGTGTTTGAAATTTCAATCAATTGCTACCTTTTAGTAGTTAAACATTTCTGCCAAGTTTGGTCAAAAATTCTCCTCCCCCTTCTTGGTGTTGCAATTTCCATGTCACTGAGTATATAAAAATACACCATTAAAAAACCCAAAAAAGGTAAGTATTTTATTACGTGTAATAATGCTGAAACTTATCACAAAATATAATAAAATGTTGTGATTTAAGTTAATTCGTAGAGGCAAACCACTGTTAAATTTTCAAGATCAAAAGTGCTGTTAAAACCGAAAACAATTATTGTTACTGATTGAACAATTCAGGCACGTTCGTTAGCGTGATCCCCATTACTAATCCCAAAACTGTTCTGGCTGCCTTTGAAAACGGAAGGCAATAACATAACACAGCAATTATAATTAATCTCATTAAAATAAATATCAAACAATTGACACAAAAAAATGTACCGCAAGTCGGAATCGAACCCATTGTCTCTTACTTTCTAGAAAACTACTCTTACCACGCCAATACATTATTTTTCATTCGATTTAGTTAATTTTGTAATATTAATTGTTATATGCACAAGAGGTCCTTGTACAAACTATTCTTTTTGCGTCCGACACAAAAAGATCGAGCACAATTTATTATTTTTAGAAACTTCCCTTTAAGACAACTAAAAGGCGTTAATAAAATAAAACTTAATACAAAACCAAGTAAAGGTTTCAATATTTAGACCAACGCTTTATAGTACGTTTTAGCATTGTCTTTAAAGTAAATCGACTCGGTTTTAGTTCGAGAATAGCCTAACGTCGATTTAGTTCAAAGAGCAGTTTAAATCTAGCAAATAGATAAGCGGCTAAATATCCTAATATTATCTTAAAGGATTTGCTGAAGGATCGAAAATACAATTCTCTCGAACGTGTACGTACATTCAAGACGTTTTAGGGCGATAATCTGGATCGAAAAGTACTCACATGAGATAGTATATTTACGATATTTGCTTATTATAGATGAAGGCTTGAGTGTTATCAAATGTGTTCAATTGTTACGATTAAGTTGCAGAGGCCTTTAATAAGATCGGGAAAATTAACTGTTATGTAGACCATCATAACTAAAGTGTGTTTGGAAGCGGAAAAATTAGTGTAAGTGATTGGTACACGGTAGAAAAAAATCTGTATTAAATGAGTCCATATCATTAAGATTTGAAATAATGAAATTCCCTTACGAAAAATACATGATACCGTTAGTGTTTTTTACTACCCCAAACTACAACTTTTGCTAAAATGTGGTTAAGAATGTTTGCGTTAATATTGTCACAAAAATAAAAATGAAAAACTCTTTACTTAATTGATCATGGATAGATTCCCATCGTAGATAGACAAAAAACAGCCTTATGCAGACGTTCTCCTCCTAATTAATGCTCAGCTACCGGTACATGGCAGGAAACAAGAAAAACAGCGGTAGCCATCATTCATTTGTGAAAACTTCCAAGTCCTTTCGAACCGCCCACTATAAATACTAGTAGAATACCTAACATGACCTTTCATTTTTTGACATTAACTGCTATTTTAATGAGTTGCCAAGAATCGACATAATGATCTGGATTTTGGAACTTCCTAGTTCATTATCCAAATGACTACTGGATTTTTCCTTAATTACAGATCCATAATGGCATATTGGTGTTCGTAGATCTTTAATTAGCGGTTTAGTTTAATTAAAAAGTAATGCTAGAAATTGTCGGATTTAGGTCCTTTTGGTTAGTTTCGATCAACAACCTGAGGTTCCATCCGTATTTAGAGTCCTTTTGCCTGGTTTTAGTCAACATCTTGTATTGATAGTTGCAGCTGTATCTAGGGTAGTTTTCAGCTTTCCTGCAAAATGTTGTTTTCGTATTTGGTTTTCAGCCATCTTGGTTCCATGTGCTTTCTTGGATTTCGGTCATCTTATTTGTGCCGTGAAACTTGTTTGTATATCTAAGATCTTTAATAAAATTTATGGGCGAAAATTGGCGATTGCAGATTTTCTCAGATTGACCGGTTTAGGGTTTCGGTCCTTTTGACAACTGCAGGTTTCGGTAGAGGGTTACATGCGTATCTAAAGCCTCAACACAAGATGTTGATTGAAACCAACCAAAAGAGCCCTAGATATGGATGCACCCCCAACTTGTAGATTGAAATTCTACATGGGGATTCAACCCTCACTCTTCTTTACCAAGATTTGAATTGAGTTAAAACTATCAAGTTAAAATTTTGTCAGTATGTACAGTTCGGTTACAGAAAAACTATTGTTTTTGGGAGTGCCTCAACCATTTGAGACTACGACATAAACAAACCCAATTTTTTTGGTTAAAATTGCTGATAGAGACAACCCCTCATGTCAATTAAGTTGACTTATTGCCAGACTTCGCAAAATCTCCTTGCTTCATTCTTATTTTTTAATATCCAAGTGTTATTCTTAAGACCTGTAAATAAGTTGCTTTTGAGTAAACCAGAACAATATTATTGCTTCCGGTTTAACCAGAAGTGTCTCAATTTTTGTTGTATTTTTTTTGACAAATTCTCGTTTGTAATAAAAATCTCAATGCAATGGTGTTTTCGAATTTTAAACATTTCATTCACGTATGGCCTCTGTTAATCTAGTCTTGAGTGGCCTCCCTCATTGTAACTCTTTCCTGGCGAAGCACTCTTGCTCCAACCCTTGATGTCTTCAGGTTCCCAGCAAAAGATAAGAAATTACTCCCTTTTCTCTCCACTCGTCTCAGGATCTGGGCAGTGAAATGTGTACACCGGTATGGCAGACCCGGGATGTCCAATCTGGAGACGACTAAACGTTAGCCGCCTCCCAACACCGCACCCGCGAACTGTATTTCAGCGAATCTAGCAGAGCGTGACTAGAGAACGTTGTAAAGGTAGCCGTCGGTGACCTTGACCTAACCGCCTGGATTGCGCAAGGGGAAGCATGAGTGTAGCCTACCATTAAAACGCCCGAGGAGAAACGGGCACCTCTCCGCAGTATCTGTAGTATGCCAGTTCAGCTTCAGTTGACATCATTTTAGTTAAGATAGAAGTCCCCATCTCGGGGAGAGACCACCGTCCTTACCATGGTTTCCTTAATATTGGGTTTCCGATTTTCTGAGCTCGGTAAAAGCTGCCCGTCAACATTTTAATTATTCTTAATCTCATTCTATACTTTGTCTCATCCTCACTGTCTTGCCATTAAATTGAAAGTGAAAAATTAAAAAAAAAAAAGATGACTGTGGTTTCTAGGGTCATAAATTCCCGACGTAACATCCTGTCCCGTTGTAACATCCGGGCATCAGGTCTAATCTTTATGCTGCTCACCAACATTTTGAACAAACACATGGCAGATGGTAAGTTTTTGAACATTTTTTCTTTGTTTTCAAATTTGACGGTTGATCCAACTTTTATTTTTGATATTACATGTGATTTTAAGCTTAATTATAACATTGTGTTGCATATTGACTGCAAATTCAAAATTTAAGCCAATTTGTTACTATGTTTGATCTTAATTGTAATTAATTAATTCTAAAAGTAAAAAAATTAATGTCGGGAGAGCTAACAGGTCCATTATCTTTATTTATTGTTACCCTTCATGTGAATAAAAAAGAAACTTAGAGAATGGAAACGTTTAAGTTGTCACGGTTCGCGACAATAATAAAACAGATTTGATAAATAAACATTAAATTACATAACCAAGAACTAACTATAACTCGGAAATCTAAATTAAAATTAATTGCAGCATTTGGTCGTGAATAAATAACAGCAAGGCACGAGAGACAGGAATCGCGTAGGGAGCAGTCTGGTTAAAACGTGATGTGAGTGAAGGGTATGTAAGTGAAAACAATGTATATGTATATATGCACATTTAGATATTCATACAGTAAGTATACGCTTCATTATTTATATCTTTCTTGGCTCTGCCTATATTTCAACTTGTTACTTTCTTACGTGTCGAGGCAGTAGACAAATAACTATCGGGTAGTACGACGGTACCGTTAGTAGTGCACAATTTAGCCAGTAACCGGTCTGATCGCCACGGTACTACTCAAGAGAACAATACAATTGCCTCAGATCGACCAGGCTACAAGGGGCGGTCAAGGTCGAAACAGAGAGACCTCCTTGCTGACGACAGTGCAAGGAATAAGTCAGTACGTGGAATGTTAAAGGTATGCATGGTAAAGAATTGGAAATTGCGAAAGTAATGTATGAAAGGCAGATTGATGTCATATGTCTATCGGAGACAAAGCGGAAAGGAAAGGATGCTGTGGAGATGGAGGATGGTAGCCTAGAACTATGGTCAGGAGTTGATACTAAAGTGCATGGTGCAAAGGGAGGGGGTGATCATAAGGGAAAGAGCGAAAAGATGTGTTAAAAGTACGAATTGGTATCTCTCCGGGTAATGTGGGTTAGAATGAAAGGGGAGTTTCGAAGAATGTTTCTTATTGCATGCTATGCACCGGTGAATGGAGAAAGAGACCAGAAGCGTGAGAACTTCGGAGACCAAAGAGTCAATGAGAATGGTGAACGCCTGGTGAACATCTGTGTGGAGAGAAGCCTATTGTTATCTAATACTAGGTTTAAACATAAAAATGTGCATATATTTATACACGGCAAAGAGGTGGCTCTAAAAGTATGATAGAATGATAGACTTGATAGTGTATGATGAACGGCTTAGAAACCTGGTGAAAGACACAAAAGTAATGCGCGGATCGGAGTGTGGATCGTACCACTTTTTGGTTGATCGAGAGTGCGTTTAGGGCAAAAGTGGGTCTGGAGAAGGAAAGCAAACGTAGTGCGAACGTCTAGAATTAGGGTAGACAAACTAGTGGATAATGGTGCGAGATTAAAAACTCAGATGCTCTGAGTAGAGTTGAATGTGAATGAAACAGTGTGGAACGAACAAACAAGACGCTAACGTTGAAAGTGCATGGATAAGCTTGAAAAACTGCGTTATCAACTATGCCGTGCAGATATGTGGATATGTGGCAGACAGAAAAAATGTGCTGGGTGGAATGAAAAGTAAAAAAGGCAGTATATAGGAAAAAAGATGAATACACGGCTATGCTAGCTGCAAAAAATGAGACTGAAAAAAAGCGATTGTATGACGTGTACAAATTAAGAAACAAAGAAGCGAAGGACGCAGTGAGAATAAGTAAAGAAGAAGTGTGGCTGTGGAAGGAGAGAAAATGTAGAATGATTTTGAGGGAAACAAAAAACTTTTCTGGAAATGGGTCTAAAAATGGCCCAAAACAGAATGGTGCAGGAGTGATGAATATGAGCAACGAAATAGTATAGGACGATTGTAAAGTGAGGAAATGCTGGCAAGAATATTTCGGAAAGCTGTACAGTAGTGAGGAAAGTAAGACTGAAGAGTTAAATAAGGAGTGGTGAATGAAACTCAGACTGATATTGGGATAAATGAGGTAGGAAGGTTGAAAAACGGCAAGGGAGCAGGTGTAGATGAAATCACAGGTGAAATGCTAAAGTATGGAGGTGCAAAGCTTATGCGAAGATAGTGTAAATTATTGAACGTATGCCTCACGTGTGGAAAAGTATTTGGAAGAATACTGATAGATACAGTACAAGAAACTACACAAACTAAGATTTGGGATGTGCAGGGTGTCTTTATGCCAGGGAGAGGATGTGTCGATCAGATGGTTGCTGTCCAGCAGGTGATCGAAAAGTGTTTAAGTGTGAAAAGGAAGCTGTGCTGTGCGTTCCTAGATCTGGAGAAAGCATACGGCATAGTGAATAGGGAGAAGCTACGGGAAATATATCGTAAATAAAGGTCTAATGAACGGAATAAGAGCAGTGTACAACGGTAGTCGGGCATGTGTTAGGGTGAGAGGGGGTGTGAGTAAATACTTAATATTGAGCAAGGAGTCAGACAAGGCTGTGTGATGTCACCGTGGTTGTTCAACGTATACATGGATAAATGTGTTAGACAAACATGTACCGATAGAAATGGTGTAATGGTTGGTGACGTAAATGTACGACTTCTGGTGTATGCAGATGACACAGTCTTATTAAGTGACATTGCGGATGAGCTACAAACTGCTCTAAGGAAGTTTGATACAGTCTGAGAGAGCATGGACCTAAAGGTAAACGTGAACAAAATTAGATTGTGGTGTTCAATCGCGAGGGTGGAAAGGAGAGTAGAATATTTACTATGCAAGATGAAATTGTGTAGCAAGTGGACGAGCTGATATATCTGGGTAGAATGTTTACTGAAGATGGTACAATGGAGAGCAAGATAGGACGAAGGGTCAATGCTGGAAGGAAAGTAATTGGAAATATGTGGACGATAATGAGAAACGAAAGCATAAGCCTAGCTGCGAAACGAGCAATCTATAATAGCGTGTTTGTCCCGTCAGGTTACAACCTGACATTTTGTTTCTATCTGAAACATAAGTATACCATGCACCTCAATTGCTAAATGAACTTCCACCAGAATTAGCAAATCGTGATTTAAAAAAATTCAAAGCGGCATTTACAAACCACACAAACGCAGTAGAATAAGAAAAATATAAAAAAAGAGTTGAGCTGACCCTACATTGAATTGTCTTGAGTATTATACTATTTTGTTTCATACTTTGGTTTTGTATTAAACTTCCAATGGAATTAGCTGTCAAGGTCCGTGTATAATACTAGATTAGGTTTAAACCTAAACAATCTTAACTCGCACCTATTGCAGTATTATTTGCGATGCTACAATAAATACCATTATTATTATTAAGTTTTCTCTGAAAGCTCCGATTCACCCGACAATTTCTCCAATACAATCTTCACACTAAGTTTCGATACAAAGGAGAAGTGTGTGCATATCTTAAGGACAACGCCTCTATTATAGGTCTCCTTATCACAGTAACATTCAAGACTTCTTCGATTACCTTAGTCTGAAAGTTGACTACCTTCTGTCTCAGTTTCAACCTTGCGATAACTCAATTTCGGAAATTGCAATAACTATAATTGGCTCCAATATTCACTTACTATTAATCCTGCTGCTAGTCAGAGTGCAGAAGCATTTGTTATTTCATGTGATCTCACGCAAACGATTACTAAACCAACAATAATCCCTGACAACCCTAACCACACTCCACATCTTCTACATTTCTTTCTTACTTCAAACTCACTTGTTTATAAAACTTCAGTTCTTGCACCACTAGGTCTATCTGACCATTGTCTAGTAGAAAAAACTTCTACTACCCCTAATTTCGAAACACTGATAAAACCCTGTAGTGTTTTAAGTCAGCTAAATGGAGTGATTTACGGGATTTCTTTGCAATCTTTCCATGGCGTGAATATTGTTTTGAGTCGTCCGCATCTTCGGATATCGCCCTTTAAGTATCTGCAGTCGTCCTCATAGGTAACGTAGTTATACATTCCCAAAAACAATGTCGTAAAAGGTCATTCTTGTTCAATAAAGCTCGTTCAGGTGCAACATATTTGAAAAATAAATTTTATACTAAATGGAAATCTAATAAAATGTCGAGAGTCATGCAGAATGTGTAGATGCTAGAAATACCTGCGCAAGTGTTATCACTAAAGCTAAAAAGCTGTTTGAACAACAAACATGCAATGAATTAGCTACATCTTCGTTGGTCAGTCTTAAATTTTGGCCTTTAGCTAAAGCCATCAGTAAAAACATCTTCACTTACCCCCATGACATCCTTTGACGGTGTAGTTGCTGATTACGTAGACAAAGCCAATCTTTTTGTGGATTTATCTGCATCAAACTCGGTGTCTGGAAAAGATGTGCACCTAGTCTCCTCTTCCGCATGCAACCAAAGTTCGCCCGTCTACGCAGTCGCTCACCGCCAACGTGTTCCAGGCCCTAAAGGAGTTCAGGGACAACCAGTCAAGGAGCGACAACGACTCGAGAGGACACCAGGGACAAAGTGCCGCCGCTAATCCGTTAGAAGGGGAACTGGTTCGGATTGTCCCGCAAACTAGACCGACGACGGGTGTGGTACTCCATACCACACCTATCAGGAAAAAACAGTATTAGGCTAAAGTATACGTAGCGTTCCGTAGAATTTTCCACTGTCAACGTTATCTCAGAGCTAAAATTAAAAAATATTTACGTATTTTCTGTTTTCGGTATGAAACAGCGAAGACGCCCCATACCACTTCTGATTGTAGAACTACCAACAGAAGACAACAAGAAGATTCGGAAGGTTGAGTACGTCGCCCGCGTCCGAGTGATTGTAGAAGATTTGCGGTAGAAAACTGGAATCGAGCAATCACCGCTGTTAGTTTCCGTTACGCACAGCATTACTGCAAGGCGGCGGTACGCTATGTCAAGTGCGCCGGAGATCACCACTACAGTCAATGCACGAAACCCCGCACCGACCGGGTCAAGTGCGTTAACTGTGGTGGGGACCACCCTGTTAGTTACAGGGGTTCCCCGAACTTCCCTCGATCTTCGAAGCAGAAGAAGACGGAAGCTTTCTTCAACTCGGATCGGCGTCAGTTACGCCCGAGCAACTGCAGGCAAAGTTGAGAGGGTGGAAGTCCCAAAAGCGGCTTCATGCGTAGTCGTCATCCCGCCTGCCCACCCAACTCGCCATAGGCTTCGACTCTGTATTAACGGACTGAATTCTATTATAAGTGATACTACTTTATTATAGTAACCTATGGTTCGTTCTGTGCACCATTTACTCTCTGCAACAATATCATTTTAAAATTTACAAAAAAACTAATAAAACTTTAAATCTCTTGGTTCTATTAAATTTTGCTTAAAATCTATTTACGAATAAAGATACTTTACATAGGGCGCTAAAGTACATTATGTGAATAGCTCAAAAACCGTTACTTTATTGAAAAAAGCGAAAATATATATAAATATAAAACAACTTTCCTCAATAATATTTTTATTGTAGAGTAATGACCTCCCTAAAAAATTAAAAATGTCCTTAAAATAACTTTATAACTACTGTAAGCTTTTTTAAATTTAATTCAATTTTAGATAAGCATCATTTGCAAAAGCTTGTAATATGAAAATAAATGCGCCTTGAAAATTAATTTAAACCTCTCACGTAGTTAGCCATGTCAAATTTAACTTTAATATAGCCTTTATTTTCATATGTCAAAAACGAAGATGAAACGTTATTATTTGATTAATATAAATTTAAACCGTAATAACAATTTAGCCGGAGAATATGTATAAAATGTTTTTCACAATACATCAATTTGCATACGTGTACATGTTTAATTGATTATATGTGTTTTGTACATTTAAGGTAAAAGAAAAAATAAAAATTGTCACTGATTTAACTTCTGCCCTTATTCGCTAATATACCACAACTTACGCATAAGAAAGTCATGTGCAGGCCACAACATATTTTTTAAATTCAATGATTGGAGTTGACTTGTAATGAAGGTTGTGAACGAGGTCGGATCTCCTGTCTCTATATAAATAATAGGTTAACTGTGGTCGTGGGATTTCATTTAATTTTCGTTTGATAGAGAACTTGGATAATATGTCTGTTAGTGGATATAATGAGTTAAAACCATAAAATCAACAGGTTAAGTGCTAACAATTAAATTTAATACGAATGAGACACAGAGTCTTATCTCTTTCCTCCATTTCCTCACATGCTAGTTGCAGTCGTCCACCATCGGAACAAATCAAGTTAACAATCAATTATTCCTTTCATTAATCCATTTTTATTATCTTTTCAAGTATTTCGTATTAACCGTTAATTTATTGAACAAAACGTTAGATTTTCAATGAACATGTTTAATTATGCCCCTTCCTTATTTTTTTTAATTTTGGGGATTTGGAGAGTTAGCGAATAATACGCTAAAACTAACTTTCATTTAGAAAGGTCTTTTAAACATCATCTATCATCGATGTGATATCTTAGTTGCCTAATCAATTAACGTACCCAAAGAACATTAATTTCTTCATGATAGTAGTAATACTAAAATCTTACACATTGAAATTTTGTTTACAAGAAATGCGTTTCTTTTTAAACAATTATGACCGAAACAGAGTAACTTAAAAGTAAAAATTAGCCGAACGCTGAGCTCGAGCAACTCCCTTTACTGGACACACAAAAAATAAACATAACGTTTTGATATGTAATCTTAATATTTTAACGTAAATAGCATTTAGTGGAACGTGACCTTTAATAAAACTTTGGCCATTATAATCATAACTTTTAGTCATTAATATTCGTTTTCAGTAAAACTGAAAGTTTCACTCTGTAATACATAGTGAGAATAATTTTATGAGCAAAATCCACGATAACGCAGATCTACAGAAAGCTTGATAGATGATGTTGGTTAACTTTATACTGGCTTTTACAGATCAAACACATTATGTGGTAATCCTAGATCTTTTTCACTTAAAGTCGTATTAAGCGCGAAACAGGAAGTTATGCTTTTTAAAAATCCTCCACAAATTGTTTTTATAAATTGATGTTATAAAAAATGTTATTTGTAGATTCAAGCACCCGCTACAAATGCAATATCAATACCATGTGACATCTCACAACGTATCAATATACAAAATAGTACCATAAGAAAATCATTTAGATCTTTTATGACCGTTATTCGTTGTGATCTAACAACGTAAAAAGGTCGCACAATTCAAGAATTTCAGGTATCGCATTAGAAATGGCAAGTGAGTTATAATTAGTAATCCATTTCCCTAAATACTAACTTCTATTGATGATCAAAGGGGAATAACGACGCAAGTTTACCGTGTAAAGTTAGCAGTTCGTGTATCCTTATCAATGCGAACCACTAGAGTGATAAGAGCATTAGGCGAAGATTGAGCTTTAAAATCGATACAAGTTTCGGAGCTGCCCAAACTTCTCTCTGCAAAAGTCCAGGGACGCTTCGCATTTAAATCAACTACGTCATTCAGTTTGTGCGAAACAAAGTTATCAAAGACGCCTCATTAAGATTTTCGCAGAGATATTCTCGATTTGTTTTTAACTTTATTTCATCCGATATTTCGCATTTAGTAAAGGGTGCATAATCTGTTCATGTTTAACAATTGAAACAAATGTAGAGCATTTGGCGAATAATTATGGTTGTTTTCAGACAATTTCTAAATAAACTTTTCACTTTTGTGAGTTTCTTAAAAATAATAATTTTACCTTACTCTTAATGAATAATCTCCATATTACGTGGGGTTCGCGAAAGTATTCTTACTTATTAATTGCATGTACACGCTAACGATCGAATTTTCTTCCAAGATTTTGAGACTATTATTTATAGTCTTAATGTTTTACATAATTCAGCACAACATATTGTAATAAACGTATTCCAGATTCTATGTAATTAATCATATCAGATTATACATCCCTAAAGAGGTGGTACTTAATTCCCCCACTCCTTTCTTTAACCCCATCTACAATAACTTGACCATCTATGTTATTTATTCCAATCTCCTTCAATATTTCTGCACATCCAATGTTTACAATACAATTTTAAGGCCACTTTTTGTGGGCAATCCCAATTCTAACATCTTCACATGCATACACAGTGACCCAACGAGTCTGGCCAAGCCACACTTTCAATCTTATTATTAAAATTGATGTAGATAATAATCCAGGTTTGCATCTCGAACATTTCGAAAGTTGAAGACATCTGTGGACATTGTTGTCACGATTCTGTACAGGTTCGTAACAGCCGAGGACTACGACTTCCCGCCGTTTCACCGAGCGAGCAGCAACGCACCACCTGCCGTCGCCATACTAAAACGGAGGCGGTCAAAGAAGACGAGAGCAGTACCGCCAGAAGACGTCGCTTCGCTAGCTGAAGCCAAGCTATCGCTTCCGTTGACGTCCACTGCCCCCGCGGCCATCAATACCGTAAATGGAAGAAATAGGGAAGATGCCTGCCCCGGTTCCACTAGCCCCGACGACTTCGTCACGCAGAAAAAGAGGCCGAAGAAGACGCCCGACAGTTCGCCCGCGAACACTGCCCCCAACGGACAACACGTTCCAGCCACTGGAGAAGTTCATGGACAGCCGCGCCCAGACGACGATGGCAGTCGACCCCAAGGAGAACCTGCCGCCGGTAATCCGTCAGAAAGAGAACTAGGTCGCTTTCTTCGGAAAACTCAACCGACAAGGGATCGCCTTCACGAGGGCCAAGACCGTCAACGAGGAAATCCGGATACAGCCTGCCATATTCTAGACAGATATGCTGATGAGAATGAAGCAGCAAGGACGCCCGATCGTACTTGTGCTGATACACCCGCCGTCAGAAGGGGACAAGATCCGGGAGGTGGAGTATGTCAACCGCCTCCAAGTCACCTTCGACGACTTGCGGCGATTACCGATGTCAGGTCGGTGTCAAGTGCGCCGGAGATCACCACTCCAGTCAATGTAAGAAACCCCGAACCGACCGGCAAAGTGCTTTAGCGTGGTGGGAACCACCCCGCTACCTAAGTGGTCGCCCGAAGTTCTCTCGACCATGACGGAAGATCCAAAACGGCGGAATAGAACATCCTGACTGTGACGCCTTGTTTAACCCGAACCGAACGTACCTGTCATTTGCAAGTGGCAGCGGTGCTAGCTCAGGGTAGAACTGCGACTGACCTGTGCGGTGTGATCCTCAAGTACGGCCCAGGGCGTGGTTGCCCTTTTCGGGTAAACGTACAAAGGTCCAATGCGACGATTGGTGCTCAAGGTTAAGTATCGATTTTCATATGGTTTGTTTAACCATACCGCTCCATGCTAACGAATACCACCACGATAACCGCACTATAGCAACCTAATTATTGTAGTACGACTTATATCGTGTCTAATACTGGTCCCTTTCTTTTACAGATCCACTTCGACATTAACAGGCACAAGTCACAAAGACCGACTACAGGGAACATGCACCCACAATATTCATGACGCATGGCTACAACAATAGTGTCAACTGGCATCACAGATCACCTACATCGCACAACAATTTCACATTCAATTGCTGAAGTAGTAGATCCTCCAACTGTACACCACAATAATTTACTCTTGTTATATTTTATTGTGTAATTATAACTCATTTAGCGACATTTCGGTGAACTTTCATTTGCCATCTTCATGTCACTAACGATCTTGTTCTGGTTCGCGTTATTCGTATTAAACTGATATCTGCTGTGCGTTCCTTGTTAATTATATCTTCGCCGACTTTCACTTTCTCTATTTTCGCTGTCTTCCTTTCTTTTTCCTGTTTCTGTGATCTCATAAGAGGTCTGCTGTCAGTTGTTGGTTGAAGGTTTTTGTTTAATACCAATTTCCATGTATTAAACAATCTCTGCGCATCGTCTCGAGTATTAAGGCTGTTTGGGCGTTTTTCGATTTCTACAGCTTCTCTTATTATTATTGTCTTGGCTAGATTTTCTACTTCTGGTCTTATCCAAATTGATATTGTGTGATATCGATTGAATATGTACTAATGAGGTTGTGGTGTTTTTCTTTAATACTAATTGATGTACTTGCAGCCTAGCACTGATTCGTCCGTTTTTTTGACATATGCACGTTCGGTCACAGTCTCCACATGGAATCTTGTATATTCTTTATCTTCTAGGTTGATTTCGGTTTCTGGGTTAGGCAATATTGTTCAGATCTGTTCATGTGTCTTAAATATCGTTTTGATCTTGTTTTTTTTAATTCCGCTAATACGGCCTGTTGTCCCTTATGTACGGTAAGAGTACTTTGTTTGCTTTTCCTCTTTGTCTTCTTCGAACGGTTCGCCTTTTGTATATGTTTTTCAGTGAATCCATTTTGTAATAAAGCTGATTTTAGTGTTTTGATTTATTCCTGCATGTTTTGATAGTTTGCCAGTCGCTTGGATATCGTAAATTAAGGTTTTCCTTTGGTAATTCTTTTCCTCATACGCAATAAAAACAGCAGAACTACATTGCACTTGCTTATAAATTTATATACAGTGTTTTACAGTGTTACCTTTATTTCATCCTCCCTTAGATACCCGCAACACATATATCTCGTAACAACTCTTTCATGTAAATTCGCGTGTTAACTTGCTTTTGCATTCGAGTTGTGCAGTCGCTAGACCGGCCTGGGTATATTTTAAGGTTAAATATGTAAAAGTCAAATTGTTCAAAATAAAACCAAACACAGGTTAACTATGTGCTCACAAGCCAATTAGTTTTCTTTCAAATTCCAAGGTAGTAATGATAACCGTATGAAAATTAACGAGTGTCTGGGTTTACCCTTTTCCCGTTTATAAAAATATGAAACGGATCACCCTGTAAGGAGTTCGGGCGATTAGTCAAAATGTAATTAATAAAATGTAGTTCAAATAGTTGATATGATCACCAATTTATGTACATTCGAGACCGTCAGTTTTTACGTTTATTTATACAAATGTCTGCATGTAATAAGTAAGTTTGGATAAAAATGGGGTGGATCCTTAATATATATTACGATAAATAGAATGGAGTGGTAAATGAATAGTGATTTTAAGGGAAGTTGAACTTTACGAATATAAGGACAGCGGCGATTAAAGAAACTCGAGGTTAGTGTTGGACTAATAAAGTAGATTTAATTATACGCGCACAACAGGACAAATTTTATGTACGATAGTTAAAAAAAGATTAACGCACGGTCATAGATTCAAGGATTAGTTCCAAAAACTAGTGAATAAGAGTCTTCGAGTTTGCCGGGAACAATTAAAGAAGCCGTCGGTTCAACATGAAGAGCTTATATCCCAATAAGAACGGTCGACTGGTAAAATTAAGGCGCTTCTAATATCCTCCAGGCGCTAAACTAGATAGGCATACCGATATAGCGTTCAAAGGGCGTTTTTCCTTCATTCAATGGAAACGTCGTAATTAAAATAAAGTCAAGTAAAGGTCGCCAGACTTATTAAAACGAAATCGGTAAGAATACACCTGGGCACACGTAGATAAGTCAGCCTTCAACAG
The DNA here is from genome assembly GCA_036346205.1 of Vesta saturnalis. Classification (NCBI taxonomy): domain Eukaryota; kingdom Metazoa; phylum Arthropoda; class Insecta; order Coleoptera; family Lampyridae; genus Vesta; species Vesta saturnalis. Next base: position 2,733,307 of record JARFJB010000542.1, on the reverse strand, counting down.
TCAAAAGATCACACTTACCTTACGTTGGCTACCTCCAGGTGCGCGTCGGAGATGCTTCGAAACTTTAGCTCTAGAACAAATCTTAAAAATATCCACACGCTCAAATACCAAAATAGCGTGGGCGCAAGTCAGCTGTTGGGTTTCAATGACTTCTTTAACTTTATATGATGTTACGTTACCCCCAACGCTTGTGAACAAAATAATTCAAACACAATACAAAAAATAATGAACGCTAAATGTTACGCTTAAATATTATTAACTCAAATTTAAATACTACTCAACTCCAAAGTTCAGTCATTAATTGAACTCCAAACTAAACTAATAAGACATAAACTAGATAAACGTCATTTAAAATTCCTCTAATCGGTTACGTTAAACAACACAAAATATTTAATAAAACCCAAAAAACTGTATGACACTGAATGCTTCAAATAGGAAATTAGCAATGGTTATTTTTAAGAGAATCAATAAAAATTTAAATCAAATCACACATTATCACCATACAATTCTGTTAATTGTTCGTCTATTATATCTAAATATATCTCAAAAAGCACACAAACACATAGATTTATTTACAATGGTTTCGGTTTGATTTAAAATCTTAAATACTAGAAAACGGGAACATAAATGGTCCACCCTGTAGGCTTACCAAGTGGCCTTTGATTTTAAACTACGGAAATAGAATGATGTAAATATGAATAAATCTAAAACAATACGTAACCATTTAATTAAATAATAAAAAAAAAACAAAATACCAAAGGTATCGCAAATAAAAGCAGTTCGTCAACCTTTAAATTGAGATTAAAATGAGAGCACCAATTACTGCAAAAATAACACCAAAACAAACGACTGCGTTTATTCGCTCATAAACCAATAATTTCACCAAGTTTACAAACAAAGATATGGTAAAGCATTCACAGTAACGTACAATATTGAGTTACCTTCTCCACCGGGAAGCAAAGAAAGCAACGGGAACGACCCAGGATACCAGGTGATGTTCTCGATCGGCAAACCAATGCGGTAATTTCCCAGTCTTAATTTCGATGGTGATACGTTGAACTTAATTGGTCAGGATGTTATATAGTTTATGTGCATAAAACGAGTAACTTTTACACACGAGATATTTACACACTTTAATGTTCAATTAAATCGGTAGCCCTATTTACAAGTCTGTTTAATTATTAAAATGGAAAAAAGGTCTATTTACGAATTACAGTGAGACTTTCGTCTGTTGCAGCTGATTTTCTTTTACGGGGGAAACAAAACGTTGTGCCTTCACAGTGGTTTCATTCGGTAATATAAATCCGCCTTAGGCGCGACCACGATCTACCACAAGGATGCACTTAAATAAACACATCACTTAGTGAAATGTTCGTTAATTGACCCCACGGTCTGTAACTTAAAAATAAATAAACAGGAGGGATGAACGTCTACACAAATATCCACCAAACGGGTGCTTTTAGTTGCAAACAACTTCTCCAAAAGTTCAGTCCTCCAGGTATTCAAAAAAGGCACGCCCACCAAGCTCACAGATCACATCTCTTACTCACGAAAGTTAGATCGAGAAAACACCGCGCAATTAATCGCGCAAAACAACAGCTTCTTCCCCTCTCCGTAATATTGCACATCCTTCTCAACCACGCTTTAATTTGAAATAAAACTGCTGACACTGCGACGTGCACGACTCAAGTGCAAATTGTCGTCCACAGATTTATTCCTTAAACGATAATGATAATTATTTAACACTAATGGACTGAGATACTCTATTCCGGCAGAAAAACAGCGTCAATTACTAAAACTCAATAAATAAAACCCATCAACAGCCCCTGCTTAAACAAGCAAACCAAGGAATGATCTCATCCTACACTTTAAATACGAACTCTTCTTATGTACAACTACTTCTTATTTTAACGAAACCTTTTATAAAAATTTACAGGAAAACTAATTTTGATTCAACTTTAAAATGTCCTATTTCCATTTAACTAATCCACAAAATATATAATTCCCAATTTCAGAAATCAAATCTTAATTGCAATACGAAAAGTTTAATTCGAAAACCACTACAACTTAGAAAATCAAACAATCTCTTGTTACTTGCAATTATAAAGTTTCGTTAGCGTAAACTGAGTCACTAGCAAAAAAAAGAATAAAAAGAAAAAAATACGTACATATGTACAGGGCGCTCAAATACACATCATAAGTGTAGTCCAATCATACTTTTAATGTTGGGTGAAATTAACTTATTAAAATGAAGTTAACGTATTTTATGAAGGGAAGGCTGAATTAAGTATACAGGATAATTTGACGTGCAAACTATTAAATAAACAGGTAAATTAAAGTGACATAAAAATCAAATAGAAATGCAACGTTGTTTAACGATCAAGTGACTAGTGATTTGGTGGTGTCAGTTTTCCGGTGCTGGCTGGATGGTGGAGAACGGGTGAAACGTGGCAGGGGCAGAGGACAAGTGTATATAAATATGTTAGTTTTAGGATCTTTGTTAGGTATTAGGAGTAATTCGGCTTCGTATATTATATTGCCTTTCGGGGACGTACCGTCGTTGTGTAAATAATTATATTGGCTACACTCCTTTACACCTTTCGAGGTACAAACTCCGAATAAATGTAAATAAGGGGAACGTTTAATAAATATTCCCTAGGAGAGAGTACGGTTGTAGATCGCGGTATAGAATTATTTAGCAATTGGGGTCGAGACCATCGTTGGCCAAATAATGCTATTAGTAATTTTTGCACACACTTCGAGGTACGTACTCCGAGAAGATATGCCTGGGATTACTTCTTGGTCACTAATTAGGTTGGGAAAGGACGCCTTCGTAAAATCACTTCACTTCTTGGAGCGTTGAGTGAAGTAATGTTACTAAATGACTATTTATACCCCCCTCGAGGTACGAGCTCCGAGAAGATGTGCGAATAGTTATTGTTCTGGTCGCTAGTGATATAATTAGGATACGAAAAATTAATAAACAATTATATATTCGAGAACAGACAGGTTTTCAGGTTAAGCGCAAGTAACTCTCAGGATTCTTTTTCTTAAAGTTAAGAAACGCAGATATGAGAATAAATATTTTTGGTGAATGGGAGCTCTGTTATTTATAGGGGAACTGGCGTGGAAAGGAAAAGGAATGGGCGACTGATAGGATTATTAAACAATACTACATTCAGTTGCGGAAGGAAATAGGAAATAAGTGTTGATAGGAATGTATTTGCTAGGATAGGAAAAATTAATTGTTAGGAGTTTTAGGGTCATTACAAACGTATTCTATATGGCGATTAATCTCCTGTTAATTCCACCTCTCTTCCTTTAAATAATTACCATGATAAACCTACTTGTACTGCTAAATATTACAAATGATTAGCTCAAAAATTTTCATACGGATGAAAATTTGCGTATGCAACTTCCGGCGTAGGCATGTACCGGTGAGTCAACGACATAGTAAAGTAAACTGGTGCATTATGGGTAAACATTGCCCATATAATGTATTTATCATATTATATGGTTAGTAAGTGTGCGATTTTAAAATTATTCTTGATTATACAGTGTTCCAAAAAAGCACGACAAGACAAAGTTAATATTTTTTTAATGGAACACCCAGTACATTATTCGATTTGAGGATGCTACGTGCAACTATAAAACTTTATTTATATTATCTTGCATCTAAAATCTACGGTTTTTGAAATGATTCGAATTTTATCCAAAAAATATTTACAGGTATAACTTTATTATTATGTACCATTTTGTTTTGTTAGGAGACTTATATTTGGACCAAGGAAAGAACAAGCTTAAGGCGATGTTTTGAAGAAGAAATATTAGAGATAAATGCTACAGGGTGTTCAAGATATATGTTCAAACATGCGAAACTTGAAATTCAAAAATGTCATTTTCTCAAAAAGATTTTTCGCTCTGTTAAAGGGAATCAAGAACCACACAATTCAGTCATATACCTATCCTTTACTGTTCATGAGTTATTTTGATTTTTCAATATTTTAATAGTTTTTCCTATTCCTAACTAAACACAAAATTGTAAATGAAGTAAAACTTCGTAAAATTTACATGCTTGAAACATATATAAAGTTTTATAATTGTACGTAGAATCCAAAAATCGAATGAAATACAACAATTATTATTATTTTTATTAATATTTATTATATATATATATATATATATATATATATATATATATATATTTATTCATTCATAACAAAACTTATAATAATTTTGACATACAAGGTGTTCCACTAAAAAATACTAACTTTGTCTTGCCTTGCTTTGTTTGAACATTGTATAGCCGAGAATAATTTTAAAATACACGCACATTTGCTAGGCATATAATATGATAAATACATTTTATTGGCAAAGTTTACCCATAAAGCACCAGTCTACTTTATCGTTGACTCACCTTGTACACTATAAATCTTGAAAAAAAAAATGTCGTCTTCTCTGATGCTGCCCGGTATTTTAATGTCAAATTATCTCCGAAGTGTATGGGACTGTTTCTCATAAAGAGCACTGTATTTCTCATTTACTTGCATGTTCTCTTGTTTTCTTTTATAGTACCGTGGTGATAAGTTGGTGTATCTGTTTTAGTGACGGTACACATTTTCGTAGTTAGGTGCCTCCGGTATATTTATTCACTTCACGCCTCCAGTGTTTTAGTGCATAATGCCCATAAGAGCCAGCTGAGCTAGATGTCGATTCCTTATTTATTTGTAACGAACACCGGGCAACGGTCAACTTTTTCTTTGAATGCGTTCCAAAACACGAAAGTTGTGCGTAAGCGAGGAAGCAAGGTAAGAGTAAGGATTCTGCACATATACAGAAAACTTAAGGTTCTTAAGTTAGATGTTAGCGAACTAAGTGCGCAACTCTCTGACAAAAAATAATAAAAATTTTATTCTTGAAATTTATCGCTACAATATATCTTAAATAATTGCAACACATCTTAACAACGTATTTGTTGCAAAAAGAAGGTCTTAACATAATTGAATTAACATGAATCTATCGAAGTTAAACTAAAGGTCATTCAAAATTGTTTAAAATCGTGAGTGTGTCCGAAATCTCCAAAAAATAAAATACTGAATAGCCCATAGAGAAATTTCGATAATTGTTACAGGTTCAACAAGAAAAAAAATTGTTATATGAATATGTGAATTTAAATAATTACAAATTATGCACTGAAATACTTGAAATTATGCATGATTTGAAATGCTCTGGAAAAGATAATTTCTTAAATAAATAGAAAAATTATTTTAAATTTATTTAAATGATTTGTTTGGCCCTATAATCAACATGGCTTTTATTGAATTGAAAGTCTCAGAATGATGCTGTGTGCGGAGACCCGCCGTCGAAAATATAATAATTTTTAAATTAATTCGTGTATGTGACTAAAGTAGGAATTATTAAATTATTACGGAAACTACACCTGTGGCAAAGGAGTGTGTAGGTTCGGAAAATTCGAAAGTGAAGACAGGAAGAGTTAAACACCACTGGTACTACATTTACACGTGATTTGTTCTGTCAAGTTTTGAACTTCTAAATTTAAAATTATACGGAGTTTCTTTGAATCCAGAAATGTTCTGTACCCATAATTTTTTCACTCGTTTACTTAATTTTTTTACTTCATTATTACGTAACATTTCTATGGAACCTCAGGTCGAAATCATTTATATTTGAAATCTTACTACTTACGTCATCACTTCAAACCAATTCAAATTTTCTAGCACAAAATATGATGGAGTCACATTAATATTGTTATGTCTACCACCAATTAAAAAAAACTACATCAACCGGGTCCGTGTTCGATTTCCGACTGTACGGTCAATAGAAGAAACTGAATCATTTAACGGTCTAAAAGATACAGTGACCTGAGATTAGGCAAGATCAATATTATCAATACAATTCCTACTTTCTAATGACAATATGCACGTGGAAGATTTTTTAACCGCATCAACAGAAAAGTATTATGGGAAACCCATTGCATATACAGATCGAGGAAAATTCCACACCATTAAGTACAACACTTTAATAACATATTATAACCAGGAGAAAGATCTGTAAACTCATGCAATGTTTCTATTAGAAACAATTATAAAAAAAACCATGACAAGAATAAATTCCGAAAACAGCAAAAATCCATGACTCATTAAGAGAATAGATTTGACCTTTTTTTTTAATGATTTAAGTCAAAAGGGAGTAAACCCAGAAAAATTGCAAGATCAACTGTGAAAATCATGACTCATGCAGCTCTAGTAAAAATTCTATTAAAAGCATGAGAAAATTTGATTCGCCAAGAAAATCGAATACGAATTAACAAGATGACATGTCAAAAGTGATTTATAAATAAGCAGGATTCACGTCAAAAAGGAGTGATAACTAAGAAAAAATCTAAATACAGCCCCAGGGAAAATTCTATTAAAACAGACGGAAAACCCATGATTCACGACGACAAATTCCGAACGAACAGAACAGAGTTACGACCGTGAAAATAAAAAAAAAATAGTATAATGAAAGAATTGAGCTGACTTTCACGGTTTTCCAAGATGAGTAACGTCAAGAGTTCCAAGGGAAATTTTACGGTTGATTGTAAAAACCTTGAGGAAAATTCTATTAAATACATATTGAGAAACCCACGACCAATAGAGATTGATTCCGAAAACAGAAAAACCATGACTCGCCGAGATAATCGATTTGAACTTCATAATTTTTTCATGACGACCACGACAAAGTCTAAGATCAACTGTTAAACATGAGAACTCAGTAAAACATTAAAACACATGATAGTACAACCGATGATCCATTACGCCCACTAAAGATTATGATTCATAAAGGTCTAGGAGAAATTCCAAACAACAAAAACCCATGACCCACCGAAAGAATCATTTTAAACTTTACGACTTTTCAAGATCACTGACGTCAAAAGGGAGCTATGAAAATTAAAGGCCTCCTGTGAAAATCATGACACACAACTGCAGAAAATTCTATTACAAACATGATGAAAAAATCCTTAATTCACCTTGTCAAACTTTGAAAACAGGAAAAGACTCGTACCTCAAGAAAGAATTGGTCAGACCTTCACGATTTTTCAAGGTCGCCAGACATTAACAGAGAGTTACGATAACTAGGAGAACTGGGGTAAATTACGAAAACAAAAAACGCCATGAGTTACCGAAAATCAATTTGACCTTCACTATTACTTAAGATGACTGGCGATAAATGAGTTGTGATAACCAGGAGAAAATTCAAAGTCAACTGTAAAAATCATGAGTTACATACCCTGGAGAAAATTATATTAAAAATACATTACGGGAAAAACTGTCTACTGTAAAATGTGACTCATACAACCTTATGAAACATGGTATTAAAAATACTTAGAAAAACCCATGAATCACCCGTACATATTTGGAAAACAAAAAAAAATCACTCAAAGAATATGGCCTTCATAATTTTTAGTAATGTTAAAAATCAAGAATGTAAAGCAGATACAGTCCCGATAAAAATTTTATTAAAACACATTATCAAGAAACTTGTGACTTACCCGTACAAATTACGAAAACATGCAGAAAACCTATGACTCACCGGGAGAATTGATTCGACCTCGATTTTTACCTCACAATACGAAAGTATTGGGAGGTATTGTAATCGGTCGGCGAAATTTCGAGTGCATCACTCCTTACCATACTTAAAAATTGCTTTACCGCAAATTGGAAAAAAAGAGGTTCAAACATGAAAGTTTCAAAATGTATGTCTGTCTGTCTGTATGTGTTCCAGCGCAATAGCGTCCACAAAGATAATCTGATCGTCATGAAATTTGGTACCCAGGTTCGGATCCATGAGTAGACGGAATGATGAACTTTTTAGCGAAATCTGTCAGTCAAAATGGCGGAATTCCAGATTTCTACTATTATAGAGTGTATAAATACGAACGGTACGAATATCTACCAAGTTTTTCATTTGCTCGTGAACTTCTTCGGTAACGCAATGCCAACGCGTTTGGTTGATATCCCGGCGTCTCGAGTTCAAGACGCATAATGTATGTGGTTTTTTTATTTTATCTTATTAGACGTGTTAGGCATTTCTGGCCATTTGAAACGATTTTTGAAAAAAAAATGTTGGCACTTTGGTCAAAAATTTTCGGTTTTTTTTTTCATTTTTACACGTTGTGAGACATTTATGACCATTTGAGATGCTTTTGGAAAAAAATTTTGGCCCTTAGGACAGACATTTTCGAAAAATTTTTTTTGGCATTTTTTTCACGTTTTGAACCATTTCTGGCCATTTGAGATGATTTTGGGGAAAAAAATTTGTTAGTCCTTAGGTTTCACAATTTTTTTTTTGCATTTTTACACGTTATGATAAATTTAAAAATGTAAGAGTTCTAATTACTTTGTTTTATTACTAAGTAGAAGTTGTCATTTAAGAATTATATTTCTAACATCTTAAAATTTATACTTATACTTTATACAATAAATACATTTAAACGCTTGAAGAAGGAAATATAAAACTTTTATTTTCAAGCCCGTCTGTGAAACAATAAATATTCATAAAATGATTATAGAAAAAAATGTGTAGGCCATAGCCGAGTCTAGATATACCACAAACCATTGCTTTCAAAAACAGCACAAAAACAGGTTTTATCAAGGGGTAAAGTTTATGCGTTTCCGTAAAAACAACACATGTCCACAGCGGATGCCATCAAAAACGACATATGTCCTGGACTTATGTGTTATTAAGTGCTGAAGTATATTTTGGTGTGTGAAAGAACAATGGAAACTAATGTTGAGGGTAGTGAAGATGTTAAATGGCCGAAGAGAGAGAGAGAGAGAGAGAGGGGAAGAGAAAAAAAGAAAGAACAGCGAATACTACTAAGAAACTAAAAGTGAAAGGGGAAGAACACATCAATCATCGCGGAAAATTCATTGCAAAACATGTACCCGGAAACCATTTGTGGGTGAGTTAATTTTGTTTTCCGTACTTCGCTGATGTTAATCAGTAATTTTTTAAGATGTAAATATAAATGTCTCGAAAAGTTATCCGATGCTACACGGAAATAAATTTTTCCCCAGTTTTACTCCATGGCTGACAAAAACGGACAAGATAGTCATCTTTGTGGGCTAATGCAAGTAAAACATAAACAGACGACGCCCTCGAGATACTCCTAATGATGCACGAAAAACCAAATGTCCTACCTTCTTTTACAAGATTCGCCATGAGGGTGAAGAACATCGGCTTTGTCAAAATGCAATTGTTATGGCCTAATGATGTTATGTTAAAAAAAATTGTAAATAATGTAAATAGTCCTAAGTGTTTCACAGTTCTCGCTGATGAAACAGCCGATATGTGTGTGGTGTTGAGCAAGTATCTATATGTGCAAGGTATGTGGATTTGGAAAAATGTGTATTAGAAGAAGACTTTCTTCAGTTTGTCCGTGCAGTGGATGTTACTGACAAAGGTTTTGCTCAACTTATTCTAGACAAAACAAGATTTAAATATATAACAAAACACCATTAAATCAAGTTAAAGTGCGTACAAAATTATAACATTTAGAGAAAATGAATAAAAAGCAGTTTAGTTACACCGAAACACAATAATAAAAAAAGACACTTGTAGTCACATGCACAATTGGGTCATAAATAATCAAAATAAAAATCTTAATAAAAATCGTAACACCACCCTTTAAAGTGCCGGTCTTAAAGTAAATAAGCACACAAAAAAAATAAAGCAAAAAACGGTACATATAAAACACAACAGAAGTAAAATTTCACAGGTGATAATAAGGTAAAGGCAAGGACAAAAGAAAATAGACAAGGAATTTGCAAGTACCCAATTGTTTAGTGACCACTAAAGCACAGAATACATAAATCAAATTACACTAAAGCAGACACAAAGAGAAATCAGCTCGCAGGCAAATAATTCTATTTAAGTAAACTGACAGAAAAACTCATTAAAACAAAGCTTTAAAAGGGTAGTTATAAATAGATCACGAACCTCGTGACCGATATATAAGTTTTAGTGCGTTAGAAAAATACAGTGCTCCTCTCTCAGGTCACACATTCATCTATACAACAAATAAAAACAATAGAAATAAAAATTCGAGGTGTTTAATGGTCTGAATGTGTACCAGTTGGCAATTGCCTTTTACAATTAATAATATACCCATTCACCGGCCACCTCTATACAAATATACACAACAATCAGCAATGCTAATTCGCACAAATACCAGAGTGAGAGGGCCCTGTACTGACTTTTTATTTTAGCAGATTTCAGCTTCATGAGTCCGCGTACGAATAAGATACCTTTGCAAGGATATGTTTGATTCTTTTAATACGTTACAGAGGCTGGTAAAATGATTCGCTGTGAGATTTTAGTTATATAAAAATACATACGCTAGAATAAATATTCCCTTAATTGATCACAGACATAAATCGTTAACATACGCGGCTTAACCCCGAAAGAAAAGACAACTTAGTGTTGCCGAATTCAAAATAAAAATGTACACGAGCGAGAATTATTTTAAAGACAATGAAGGTTTTTAATTAACCCAAAAATCTATCTGGCTCGATTGACACTCTAACTGTAACTGCCGCCCCCCCCTTCGATTTCAAAACTAACTATATCTACTCACGAAAAACCACCCCGTTTTTCAAAAGTAATAAAAAAATAAGAAACATTAATTTCCGTTGGAACAGTTTCATATTAATTATTGCACATCTTAATTTAAAAAATATGCATTCGTCCGTAACAACATTACATTCCTCTCTCGAATTTCCAAGTAACAAAGATATCTTATGCTCGCGGTCTGTACCGCCACAATTACTTATTAAGCTAGTGACATTCTAACTTCAAGAATCGGCAACATTTTGAAAACGTTAGCAAATTACGACGTATTATCAAGATATTAAAAATCCACTAATTATCTTTTCTATCGTAGTAACAATGGCGATTTGACAAACGTTTATTACAATAATAAAACTTTCGCGGTCCGCTACCTACAAGTTCGAATTGCCCATATGATTACTTTAGGATAACCATATTCTGCCCATTTTTAGACACATTTATTATGCAAATTAAAAAAAACGTTTTCTTAATCATCATCAGTTGTTGATTGGATTTCAGTCACTATTTTCAAAATCTTTTAACAAACAAGATCTTGTGGACTTTGAAAGTCTGCTCAACATTTATGAAACCGATATTAGTACTTGTAAAGATGATGCAAAATTTGAATTTATACCATGACGCAGAAAGATTTTGGAGATGGATGGCATAGATAAGCCTAAAAACGCAATTGCTGCTCTCTATAGTTGCAATTCAGAGATTTAGCCGAATATTTTTCCACTATTAAAAATATTGGCTTGCTTGCGAGTGTCAACATCAACCGCAGAGAGATCGTTTTCTACATTAACCCCTTGAGGTACAAGGGACATATTTATCCCACAACTTTATCAGCTGATATCTTTGTCAATTACCTGAGATGATTTGTTTTGATTGTTATTTAATGAGTCCTCATATATTTGTCTTTTGTTTTGGTAGTTCATTTGCTCAATTCTGATTTCAGTTAGTCTGTAATAGCTTTAGAAGTAACATCGAGTCCATGCTGTCTGATCAGTGATTTTCAGTTGATTATAATTTTTAAAGTATAATTGATTTTTGTAATATTTTGAAGATATTATACTGACTGGTAAGTTTATTTTCTATAAATAATATCGACATCTTGATTTTTTTTATATGAAAGTCCCGAAACCATCAAAAACTGAACGGGACACCGGTGTCCCAATGTACCTCAATGGTAACTTTTCATTCCTAGTTTTTCAATGGAAGAATTGACGTATAATTTTACTTTTCTGGTTTGAATCTCAATGAAAACACCTCTTTTCTCTCTCTTTTCATAATTATGCCTCATCCAGTAAGAGAATGAAGACGAACTTTTACAACTTCTCACAGCAGAAGATAGTGGTTATGAAGACGATTTGCTTCTGGATCAAGAAGATATTGAGTTTCTAATTGCAGATGTTGAGGCTGGTGTTGAAACAACTGTGATTGAGCCTCCCCAACCGGCAAATGTAACTGTCTTAACTGAACCTAGTCAACCAAGCACTTCACAGCCAAGTAATGATTCGGTTGCAATTACAACTGCCGGACCAGCAAGTTCAAATACCTAACAATATTTTTAGATGATTTCCATGATGATCTCACATTTAAACACGGTAAGGTATTGGTTTTTGAAAATAGTTCTGAGCTCCCAACCCCACTTGAAGTATTTCAAGCTGTTTGTGGTTTCGATGATCTAATAACTACGCTTATATTGCCTGAGAGTATTAGATACGCTGAACAATGTGGTATTACATTTTCATCGAATTTGGAAGAGTTGAGAGCATTTTTCGGCATGAATTATGTAATGAGCTACCATGTTCTACCATCACTAAGAGCTTACTGGTCCAGCGAGCCAGACATGGGTGTTCCATACATTGCTTCAGTAATGCCCCTTCGAAGATTTGAGGAAATAAGGAAACATTTACATTTTTGCAATGATGAGGGCCAGCCAGCTCCTACTAGTACTGTATTTGATCGAGCATACAAAATAAGACCTGTATTTAACTTTCTAAATGATAGATTTCAAAAAGCTCTATCCTCCACAAAGCAATTGATGAGCATATGGTGAAATTTAAAGGCCATAACATAATGAAACAATATGTTAAGCAAAAACCAATAAAATGGGGATTCAAAATGTGGTATCGCTGTGCTTCAAAAACAGGTTACCTTTTTGAAGCTGATGTATATACTAGAAAAAAATTATCTGGACCAGAGACAGGGCTAGGTGAATCCGTAGTATTGCAATTATCCAGATCTTTATCAGGCATTGGTGTTGAACTTTATTTTGATAATTTTTTCAACTCTCCTTCGCTGCAGAAACAACTACACCTTGCTAATATTAGGGCCTGTGGTACAGTTCGGGCAAATAGGAAACACATGCCGAAAGAAATAATAACTGATGTAAACATGAAACGTGGGGATATTTTTAAAGCAAGTGCTGTTGGCATCGCATTTGTCAAATGGATGGACAATAAACCAGTCTACTTATTGAGCAATTTCTTGTCACCAATTCCGACAAAAACAGTTACCCGCCGTCAAGCTGGATCTTCTGAAAGAATCACTGTAACTTGCCCAGATATGGTGTTCCAATATAATAATTTCATGGGTGAAGTCGATTTGATGGACCAAACAAAAGTGGTTTATGAAGTTGACCGTAAAGCAAGAATAAAATATTATCTCGGACTCGTGTTTGATCTCCTGGACATTAGCATGAATAACGCGTACATTGTTTACAGTCAGCTATGTGAAGAGAAAGATCATGAAGCAACCTTGTTGACAAGTTTAGAATTCAGACAAAATGTGGCAAGAGCTTTAATTAGGAACTATTCTTCTCTAAAACGTGCCTCCGCCACAGTAATAACAACTCAGAGAAGAAGAGAAATGTCAACAAAACCCACTCCGCCAACTCACACTATGGTCAAAGCAGAACGAAAAAGATGTGTCCAATGTGCTCAGAATAAGATAGAGAACAGAACAAACAACAAATGCCAACAATGTAATGTCCATCTTTGCTTTACATCAAACAGAAACTGCTTTATTTCGTACCATTCAGCCTAAAGAGACCTACATTGGTACAAATCTCAGCTGGTCAGAGCACTCAGTTTATGATCCGCAAAAACACGGGTTCGATTGTCATGAATCATAATCGTGAGTGATATTTGTACTTTTCGTTTCATTTTTTTTTGTTTTACCTCTCTTTTTTTACTTATTTGCTTATAAATTAGATTCATTTATTAAAAATTTATAAAAAAAAACTCCACTTTCTTATTAATTTAATTATTTTTTAGCACTCTGAAGGGAAAAACATGTAAAACACGCTAACTGACAATATAAGAATATGAGTGTTATTTTGCTACCTTTAAGGTACATAGGGACAAATATGTCCCCGCTCGGAAAATAGCTTCCCCGATATTTTTTTGAAAATCTGTGTTCTTATTCGTTTTATTTGGGTATACATTGGCCAGAAAATACCAAAATACCAAGTTTTTACCAAGCCGTTTTCTTATGTACCTGAAAGGGTTAAAGAGAATAAAAACCTATCTCAGGAACACTATATCAATTTATTTTGTGAGTTTTGAACCAAATTGGTTAAGTTAATTAACAGACACTTTTGTTTAAAGGGACGACACAATGGACTCGCCAGGTTATCTATGGACATATCTTCGGATGAGGTAATCGATGAATTGGCAGCTAAACCTCGAAGATTAGAATTTATTATTTAGAGAATTGTTCTTTTACACTAATATGTTTTATGTTTGTGCTCATACCCATAAGCTATTAAGATATTCAACTAATAAAAAAATTGATTGATTTATTACTCGTACTTACCACATTTCTTGCCGTCCTCTTTTGTTATCGTTTTACATCACTAGCCAGTATCGAAATCGCCAATCCCCCCCAAAGTCAACAAACCCTTCCAATTTTACTTGTGTTTGTTTAAACTATCAATTACATTGTATTGTGAGGTCTGTGTTGCACACATCAGATTTTTTAATATGACTGACGTCAAAAGAGACATGATAATCAGGAGAAAGTCCAAGGTGAACTGTGGAAATCAGGACCCGTACAGCCCTGAGAAAAATTCTATTAGAATTATATGCGGAAACCCCGATATCTCACCTTTAGGATTTTTCAAGATGGCTGACGTCATTTCCCACCATAAAAAATTTAATTTCGCAATTGCCTTGGTAACGCACCCCGATCGATCAAGTACACGAAAAAACAAATCTATTTGAGATAAACAATCCAACGTGTTTTAATCATCTGCAGAAAGAAGTACACCAAGGCATTGAAAGTATGGTGGTGGAAATGAATTGGATTAAACCGAGAATAAATTTAATTGACCTTGGAAACCATAATTTAATTAAATCTGGATTTGAAGTCAAGTAGACCCAAGAGCTGGGATAAACTACAGTATCTGGACCATGAAAATCGAAGATACTCAGGAGATCGTTAGAGTTAAACTTGAAAATCTTCAAATACCATTGAAAAAATTACCAAATCTACCAAACCCTAAACGGTCATCAAATGCACTTAAAAACCCATTCACAATTTTAAAACAGCGCCCTAACTGCTTACTATCATGGAACACCACAAATAAGATGCAAGATGGCGGCCAGGTGTTATCACATCAATTAAGTAGCGTGCCACGAATGCTATTAAAATTGGAAAGCTGTGAATACTCACTGTTTTAATTGTTAATAATACAAAACACAGTTATACATGGAGGAGTTAAGTTTACGATGTAGATTTTAGTGTGGTTAAGTTAAACGGCAGTTTACATTTGACTTGAATTTTATTTACATAAGTTAAGGGTAAAGTAAATATGCCGTTTTCCCATTTTTTATTTTTCTTAATAAAATCCACACGAGTTTAGATTGCTCATAAGCAACCGTTACACCTTATATTAGGTAATCAATCATCGTTACATGAAATGTCTTCTCCGCAACTTATACAATCTATTATCCAAGACTAAGATTAAATGATGCTTATCATTACTTACCCGCGTTACATAATTCACAATTTTTCAGTCGCAAAAAATTTTGGGAAGCAGAAATTTTACAGACGCATCAATATATCTTATCCTCGTCACTCTCAATATTTTATACAAATTGCCTTAATTTTACTTCCGCAATACCGATACATCCCCTTTACGAATAAACCAATGAAGATAATAAAACTAAAACTACCCCTAACAGACTTCCAGTTTCATCTTATTCAATATTAACTTAGGTAGTTCAGTGTTCTTGTGGGAGTTGAACTTGTATTCATTACAATATCAAAATTTATTGCTGGGAACTAAAATATTTGACTGTCTCAATCAGTTGTGAAGGTGTCAGTCAAAATCAATAAATGTAGAATTTTCAATATCACTAAACTCATGCATTTACAATGGAGGAGAGAGCAAGTGCGTAAACCTCTACTCTGCGGTTATTGACTTGGAGAAATCTATCTAGCGATCCCAAGGGAAAATGCCTTTCATAGTTACATTTCATGGATGTGCGCTATTCATCGTTACATCGATTTTATAGAGTACTGTTTTGTCTTCCGGATTCTGACGCTGAATCGTCCTTCATTGAATAAAGCACATCTTTAAATAATAAAGCAAATCTTTAATGCGGTAAAACCTTTCAAAATATTCATTTCCACTTATATCGTAACATCGCATCTCTTTGATCAATTTAGTAGAAGCTCGAAAGTCTGATACAAAAAGTATGTGTGAAATATGGTATAACAACATCAGGACTACTGGTCTAACCGCCAAAAGAAATTGGAATCTACAACATTAAAATACCATCATACGGTAACTATAGCTACTTAAATTGCTAGAGTTCAGATCCACCAATGAAAAAAGAGAAACTGTTGATTAAACTCCGCCTTACACAAAAATAATGACAACTGCTACAAGTATATTACCTATGCAATGTTAGCAGTAAGTTTTCAACAATAAATATGCCAAATAGAAATACATGTTACACACTTATTTGTATTTTGACGCATACATTATACGAATAAACATAAAAAGGTAAAAATTATCGATATCATCCCTTGTTTGTAATAACATCATTTTTTCAAATTAGTCATCATCGCATTCACTGTTGTAACGACTAAATTTCACTTATTTAAATATTAAATACTATGTAGTTAAAATGATATAGGGTGAGTCAACGATAGAATAAACTGGTGCTTAATAGGTAAGCTTTTCCAATAAAATTAATGTATCATATTATACGGCTAGCAAGTGTGCGCATTTTAAAATTATTCTTAACTATACAGAGTGTTCCAAAAAAAGGGCAAGACAAAGTTAGAATTTTTTGAATGGAACACTCTGTATATCACCCGATTTTTAGATTCGACGTGTAATTAAAACTTTATTTATATATGTTCCATGCATGTAAGATTTACGGTTTTTTATCAAAAAAATCGCATTACAGATATACTTTATTATTATGTA
Organism: Vesta saturnalis; assembly: GCA_036346205.1. Classification (NCBI taxonomy): domain Eukaryota; kingdom Metazoa; phylum Arthropoda; class Insecta; order Coleoptera; family Lampyridae; genus Vesta; species Vesta saturnalis. Next base: position 2,716,248 of record JARFJB010000542.1, on the reverse strand, counting down.
CCATCTTGTGTTTTGTTAAGAAAATTTTTATATTTTGACTAAGGAACCAAGCTTGCGCTTACGTTCTGAAGAAGAAATATTAGTGATAAATAATACAGGGTGTTCAAAATAATATTCAAACCTGCAAAACTGGAAATTCAAAAATATCATTTTTCTTAAAGAGAATCAAAAACGACACATTTATTCATAAGTATGTTTTATACCTATCTCTCACTGTTTTTGAGTTATTTTGATTTCCTTATATTAATCAATATTTCAATGGTTTTTCTGGTGAATATTCGCAGTAGCCATGAAATATGAAAACAAGAGAAACAAATAGTTGCATTACATACTAAACACTAACATAGATATACATTAACACCAACAAATATCTTCCATATCTTCTTTTGTAGTGGAAGATGTGACATACACGTTCATTAATATTGTAGCGTCCCCCAGGTGCACTATCTGGAAAAGTATAATTTGACCTTCAAGAACAAAACAATCGCTAAGTGATTTATCTTGACTTTATTGACAATAATGTTACTATTACTCAAATTTATTACCAGCCTTACTTTGACTTTCCTGGCAATAATTAAAACATTAGAATTTATTTACAAGTCTGATATTTAATTACCCGCAAACCTCAAATCTGACCGAACGAATTGGCCATCTAGTGGTAGGTACGTTGTGCTATTTGAATAGATAGGCTGGATGAGGTAAATGTTGCATCAAGTGGGGCAGGTAAACAATGAAACTACTGAAATTAAAATTAACGAGCTTTGCGCAATGGTGGTTCAGCCCGTTAATGTACTATTGTGGGAAAGAACTACCTACAAAGCCCATTTTATTCATAAATAAATAATTGTTCAAGTACATTAATAAATCAAGTAACATAAAAAAAAACAATGAAAGGGTTAAATATATAACAAAACACCATTAAATTAGGTTAAAGTGCGTACAAAATTATAACATTAAGAGAAAAAATAAATAAAAAGCCGTTTAGTTACACATACACACAAAAACCCCCTTTAAAACCAATCATGCCGGTCTTTAAGTAAATAAGCACATAAAATAATAAGGCAAATTGCGGTACATATAAAATACAACAACAGTAAAATTGCACAGATGATAAGATAAATGCAAGGACAAACGAAAATAGACGAGGAATTTACAAGTACATAATTGTTTAGTGACTACTAAAGCAAAAAATGCATACGTAAAATTACAATAAATTACATATAAAGAGAAATTAGTTTCCAGGAAAACAATTCTACTTAACAAACTGACAAAAAAACTCATTAAAACAAAGCCTTACAAGGGTAAGTTGTAAATAGATCAGAACATCGTAACCGATATATAAGGTTGAGTGCGTTAGAAAAATACAGTGCCCCTTTTTCAGGTTACACATTCATCCATACAACAATAACAACAATAAAAATAAAATTCGAGGTGTTTAATGGTCATCAGGACCCGGGAGTATGTACACACTCGGCAATTGCACATTACAATTAATAACCGAGCAATACATTTTTTTTTTTATTTATAGTATTCCCGAACAGGCTAAGATTTGCCTAACGTGCTAAAGCACATAGGAACACTGGGAGGGTTTAGGGATATTGTTTGGCTGCCGAGAAATGTTTATGAATGGCTAGCTTAAATTGACTTAAGTCAAAGTTTGGAGGAAAACAGGAACTGGGTAGTGCATTCCACAATTTGGTCGCCGTGTAGAAAAATGTAGATAGAGCTCGTTTAGTGTGACACAATGGAATTTTGAGTGCGTAATTATGGTGTGAATGGGCAAACCGAGTGTTTCTAGCGTAGATGGCCTGCGAAAGTATTAAGGAGTATATTTCGTACGCACACTCGCCATGGTAATAACGACAGAACAAGGAAAGAACCGAAACTATTCTTCTATGCTCAAGAGGCTGCACGTCAAAAGTCAGAGGCGGGTCATTTCTAAGCCTAATCGGTCTATCTTGGCGGACACAAGGCAACACTGCGTTTTGTCTGCGTTGAACGTGAGTAGATTATTCCTTCCCCATTCAAGGACACGTTTCCAATTGATGAGCGAATCGGATAAGCCGAACGAAGTGAGCTTGGCAAGTAGGCACTTGTGCCAAACCTGGTCAAAACTTATCAAATATCTAAAGCTACTACTACTGTTTCACCGGACCTTTCTAATGTGTTATTCCAATGTTGGATGACATCTGAAAGAAGATCGCCCGTTGAACGACTCTGTCTAAACCCATACTGGTGAATCATTGAGACGTGAATTTGATGCAAAGTATTCGACAAAGAGGTTGGCTTTTTCAGCAGGCTCAGCTACTACAGCTCCGTCGCGAGACATCATGGGAGGAAAGGAAGATGTACTGAAGTTTTTACTGATGGCTTTAGCTAATGACCAAAATTTAGGACCACCCAAAGGACATGAGACTAATTCTTTGCATTTACGTTCTTCAAACATCTTTTTGGCATTGGTGATGATACTTTTGCAACTATTCCTTGCGGCAATATAGTTGGTGTGAGTTTATGCTTTTGCGATAATGCATCAGTGCAAGCCCTATTAAACCGGGGTTGAGAACGGGAATGACCTACACGATTATGTTTTTTGAGAATGTATAACTCCATACCCATCAGGATAACATCAGTTATTGAAAGAGCAATTTTTGAAGAGGACCATTTAAAGCAATACTCGCAGAAGGTTGTAAAAAAATCTCGCAGTTCATGTACCTGTTCGCCCACGCCCATCTCTACACAAATATAAATATATACAACAAAGAACAATGCTAATTCACACAAATACAATGGTGAGGGAGCCCTGTACTGTCCTTTATTTTAGCAGATTTCAGCTTAATGAGCCCGCGTCCGAATGAGATACATCTGCAAGGCAATGCTAGATTTTTAATACGTTATATAGGACTGTAGAATTATTTGCTGCCAGCCTTCATTTATATAAAAATACCTACTTACACTTGAAGAAAATGAGAATAATGAGAAGATGCGTGCACGTCATAACTTTTTCATGACGTAATTTTGTAGTATGTTTATATGTAGTGGAAAATAACCCGCCATTATTAGGCTCGGTGAATCAAACGATTGCACTAATAAATTGATACCTCCAAGAATAATCACGAAATGATACACACGCTTGTTTTTAAAAGAACAGTTTTATGTTTATAAATACAAACAAAAAATTAAAAGAGAATTAAAAATTTAAACAAACAATTAAGTCGATTAAACTGCAATACAATGAATCGTACTAGCAAGACAAGCTTAAAAAAAATAAACCCCAAATTTTAAATGTTTTTGTCGTTTTCATTCAAAATAGAATGTGATAAATAATTAAAATAAAAAATTTAACTTTATTAGTAAATTTTATTAGATTTTTTTTTAAATTGGCATTATTACTATGAATTTAACCAACAAAAAAAAAGATTTTAAGCAGCTGGTACAATCACCTAGTTACAAAACGTCATTGATTACGTGCACGCATCTTCTCATTATTCACACTTTATATATATATATATATATATATATATATATATATATATATATTCCTTTAATTGATCACAGCCACAAATCGTTAACATACGCCGTTTAACTTCAAAAAGGCTGATTGTTATTCATAGATTAATATTTAAAAAACCCATTAAAACTAACACCCGAAAGAAAAGACAAATTAGCGTTGGACAATTCAAAAGAAAATGTACACGCAAGAAATATTTTAAAGACAAACTGTTTACAATGAAGGTATTTAATTAACCAAATCGATCTAGCTCGGTCGACACTCTTAACTGTCATTTCCCTTTCCCCCGATTTCAAACTAACTCCCGCAATCAACCCCATTTTTCAAAAGTAATAAAAAAACAAAAAATTATTATGTTGGAACAGTTTCATATTAATTATTGAACGACATCTTAATTTTAAAAATATGTATTCATCCGTAACAAGCGCTACATTTAGGTCTCAAGTTTGAACGTATCAAACAAGGATCCCTTTGGGTTTGAGCCGTAATTAATTATTAAATTAATGACATTTTTACATCAAGAGCGCGCGTATAGAAATTTTCAACAATTTGTCACGTCAGTTTTGGCAGAACACCTGTTTCTCTACTCTAATATTGTTTCCTTTTTCTGTTCAACCTTTATTCAAATATCAATTACTTAAATTCCCACATTTCTTGCATAAAAATACATAAAATAACATATTCTGAAAACATTGGCAAATTACGACGTATTACAAAGATACAAAAAATCCACGAATTATCTTTTCTGTCGCGGTAACAATGGCGATTTGACAATGGTTTATTACAATAACAAAATTTCCGCGGTCCGCTACCTACAATATATCCACATAAGAAGATATCTAATGGGATAAGACTCCGCGCCCAATCCATTTTTGATGATAATTATCATCTAAAAATTCACGTACCTCGCGGTGGTAGTGCGGAGGGAACCGCACATATTCTGTCTTTCATCATTACTAAGCATATGAAGGTCAGGCAAAACTCCTTGGAGAAATTGAGGGTAGATGCGGCCCCAAACATTTATGGACCAGTGATTTTGGTTTTGCATTTGTCGGTTCCAAAATGGATTGTCTAATGAGTAATAGTGCATATTATAACGATTTAGAACACCATTGCTTCTAAACGTAGCATCGACAAAAAACAATAGAACCTAACAAGTTTGAATTAACCTCAAGTTGATGAATAATCCTCTCGCAAAGGTTTACTTGTCTTTCGAAGTCATCATTGCGTAGTTCCTGATGTAATTCAATATGGTAAGGATGACACTTAATTTTCTAGTGTTCAGTTGATTGTGACATTTCAACCTTTCAGTAAGACAATTATTTTGAGCCTCTCCTAACGCACAAACCATATCAATTAAACTACTTTTAGAGTAACCCATTATTTTACTATTGAACACACAACACTTTCACAATCTTAAATGTCTACCGAAATGCAACAACAGTTGGATAGGTCAGAAGATATTTGTCATTTGGAAAATCCATGGATACTGCAAACATTCACAAAACAAACATATACAGGGTGTTCTATTTGAGAAAAGTAATATTTTTGAATTTAAAATTTTGCAGGTTTGAACATATATTTTGTACACCATGTAGAACATAGGCTTAAGTTTCGTTTTTTCTTGGTCCAAAAATAAAAGTTTTCCTAACAAAACACAAGTTGTTACATAATAATAAAGTTATACCTGGAAAATGTGATTTTTTTTGGATAAATTCGTATCATTTCAAAAACCGTAAATTATACATGCATGAAACTTATTTAGTTAAATAAAGTTTTATAATTGTACGAGGAACCCAAAAATCGAAAGATATACAAGGTGTTCCATTAAAAAAATACTAACTTTGTCTTGCCCTGCTTTTTTGAAACACTATGTAGTCAAGAATATTTTAAAATGCGCACACTTACTAGTCATACAATAAGATACATACAATTTATTGGCAAAGTTTACCCATAAAGCAGTTATATTTGTCACAACTTTGCTAACTTCAATTTATTTACATTTACATATATTGTGTCTGCTGCGCAGACAAGTAAGTGATACCACGACAGTTAACCAAACATTATACCTTCTAGTCACCTTCAGAATGGCAGTTGTAAGGTCAGGCTAGCTAGCACTTAGGATTTATAAGGTTAGGGGTTATCTACGGTTTATTGCTTATTAGTTCAGTACTGTCATATAATTGCTTATTCCGTGGACGTAGTCGATCTTCAACGGAAAGTGAATCTATAAATCTATGTGCTATAATTTGACGTTATCTTAAGCAGGAGCACTTATATTTCATATGTTTACACTATGAATGTAATTATTTTTGGAGGTTATAGCAATGTATTTTTAGAGTCAACTGAAACTACCGGATAGCCATTATAGCTACTGTCTGTGTACACATATTAATGTACAGGGGGAATCACTAATTATTATCTTTGTTATTTTGGTAGCTGAAATTTAAATTATACTGCGGAGTGACTCACAAAACTAACTAGTAAGTCATTTTTTTTTTAATTTTTTAATTTGGGTTTTTGGGGATAAAGGCCGGATTTTCCAAGAACAAAAATTGGTTTGAAGCTGTAACCCTATTTCCGGGATATTGGTTTTCAGATCATAACAATATAATTTTTGTTTAATGTTTGTAGGTGCTGTATGACTACATATTGTCATATGTCATAATTGAGGGTTGTGGGGTGAACTTGGCGAGACCACTTTTTCGTTTCTTTTTCTTTTTCATTTTATTTCATAATTATTTATTAGAAATTAACTCATATATATTGTAGCGGAATACGCCGTTCATAGAGGTTATTATTAATCTATATTAATTGATTTATTCTTTTTTCGTTATTGGATTATTTTCAACCAATTTTTTTTGTTCGTCCCATTTCAAACTTTGGGGGCTAAATTAAAGTTTGTGGCGCTCAACATCACTTTTTTTGTTCTGTTTCTTTTCCTTTTCTTGCTACCAGCTGTATGTCTATTCCAGCCCGCGAATTCAATGTCCTGTCTTTGCGACTAACAATAGTTTAGGGCAATGTACAGCAAATTCTGGTGTCACGTTGTTGCTAAAGTAAAAATGCTGTAAAGAAGGATGTTTCCCTCAAAATTGAAAAATGTAAGTATTGATCAATTCTACATACATTAAGAAATAAATAAAAAAAAATAAAATTCAGATGCTTTTTTTTGTTTTTCTGTAAAAAAAAAATAATTCCAAACTGGGTCATCTACGGTCGTATGACATGTAGACATAAAAATATTTTAAGGAGAGGTGTTTGCCCTGAAAATTTAAACGTTGACGTTATAAATGAGGGGACGGAGAATATTGTCGTTTTTATTTACTTCAAATTCAAACAAAAAACTTTAACAATTTTTTATTTTTAGTCAATGATGTAATCCACTGCGTTATCAACCACGATCTACTGTACACATTTTCAATGCCAGATCGATAAAAACTGATTTTTGAGATTTGGAATTTTAAATATCATCTAAATTTTTAAAGTTTTGATCACTTAGAAACTGTTGCAGCAATGGGAATAAATAGAAATCCCAAGGTGGAACATCGGGTGAGTATAGTGGGTTAGGTAATATCTTCCATCCCAATTCATTAATTTTTTCATGGTTTGCAGTACGATCTTGCATTATCGTGTTGAAAAATAATACCTTTTCTGTTAACAATCACTTTTTAATCAATGATTGATTAACTCCATCCAATGTTTCACAACAGTCTATACAGCACTTTATAATGAACGGTTCCGCGAATACTGCACTTAACACTTAACTCAAAAAATTTTCTCAGCGAATATAATAAAATGGATGTATTTAGAAACTAAAAAAATTAAGCCAACCGATTCGAAACACTTCAACTTTACATTATTTGAGTCGAATAAAATACTTATGCCACATTTGAATGATGTACACACGCGTACACTCGCACATGCGCACACACACGCGCACGCACGCACGCACGTCCGCACACACACACACAAGACGTAACGGGGCATTTTAGATCACTAACAGTGATAATCACCCAATAACTTTTATTATCATTCTTTTTGTTTCTTAATGCGCGAAATAAACATTTAGAGGGCAATCAAGCCCTAATATTTACTATACATTTGTTTATATTGCAAAGTTAAGACATAGATCTGCGCAGTAATTATTAACGAAACCCACTCCCGGCTTCTACTTACAAATTAACGCACATCTTTCCAGTTCGAGTTGAGCTCTGAGCACTTAAGCGTGGATACTATGAGTGATGCGTCAAGTCTACCAGAAGTTCATAGACGAATGAGTACTCTATGGACAAATATTTACGAGTGATGGTGTTCGGGAATCATGATGAAATAAACAAAGAGATGACTGTTCGACGAGGTAATCAAGTGATCCAAGATAAAGTTTATCTGTGAAATACACCAGACACATACCCACATCACACGCAAGGGAGTTATCGTGGATATCACACACGCACGCACGCACGCGACACTGCACTCACACGCGCACATAATCGCACATCCAGTGTCACACGTGCGCACACACGCCTGCACCACGCACGCCACGCACCATACACGACGAACGGAGCATTCTGATCACCAACACTGACAATCACCCAATAACTTTTATTATCATTACTTTTCTTTTTTTAATGCGCCAAACAAACTAAAAACACACATCTTTTAGAGAGCAATCAACACCTAATATTTACTATACATTTGTTTATATTGTAAAGTTAAGAGACAGAACTGCTCAGTAACCATTAACGCACATCGCTTCAGTCGGAGCTGAGCTGTGAGCGCTTATACGTGGATACCACTTATACGTGAAGTCTACTAGAAATGCATAGACGAATCAGTCTAGTGTATGGCAAAAAATTTATGAGGTATGGTGTTCGTGAATCATGATGAAATAAAATAAGGATAGATGACTGTTCGACGAGGCCATCAAGTGGTTCAAGATAAATTACTTTAGCTGAGAAATGTCGAAGTGCCTCAATCGTCAGTGTCTGGTTTCACAGATCGTTTGAAGACAATAAATCTCACCGGATGGCTTAAGCGTTAGTCTTCTTTACCAGTTATGAAGACGAAACGCGACATATGAGATATGAATTCAATATGATACTTACAAAACAAAATAACAAAAAACTGGATTTTATGGAACTGGGGACTATGATCAGTGCGGCTCTTACTGAGAAACGTTGCAGTGACTACAGGTTCATTCACAACAAACGACGAAAATGCAGTAACCAAACGATTTCCATGAGACGCCTTGGGTCACCTATCGAATAACCCTGCTAAGCGGGTTCTGCCTTTCGCATCAGAAGCATTAACACAGAATAACCACCTACTTCAACGTTCTCGCAGTAACGTTTTGTGAAGAGGGTTTTGGAAAGCTTGTTCACTTATACGATACATGCGTCAATCGTCACGATTGAATAGTCGAAAACAATTTGTACCTTGCTAGTATCTACTTTTTATAGCACATCGGAGGTTGAAAAAGCTGCCCTTATACTTACTTGTAAGAAATTACATTGCAATTTTTTTATTTTTGTTGTGTCAGTCACAAATCCTGACGGCCCTACGTTAATTTTATGACTTGTTTAAATACATGGTCACGTCAGTCATATATGCCTGACGTATTTTTTCAGTTTTTCTTTTGTTTCAGATTGTGTGAGTCGTAGTGTTTAAAATGAGTAAGCGAAAATTGTCAGATCTCGCACCTTACATTTCAACCTTTGGACCACAAAATTCCACTTGGGTAGAATATTACCAAAAATTTTGATGTTACCGGTGCATCCGGCTTGAAAATAGAGATACCTGAGCATGTAACGCCTTTGGATATATTTAACATCTTGGTTGATGATGATGTTATTAACCCCATTGTGTTGGAAACAACCGATTTGCCCAGCAGTCTTCATCACTGAAAACAGCAAGCAATGTGCTCGTCTCAACAAATGGAATGAAACCAATGCAGACGAACTAAGAAGATTTCTTGGTCTATTTGGACGGGCTTGTTAGGCTTTTCTCGCTACCTGACTATTGGGCACAACAAAGTATTTATAAGCAAAAGTTCCTCGATCGGTTATGTCGAGAAACCGGTTTCAAATGTTACCAAGTGTAATACATTTTGCAATAACGAAGATCACCAAGCAAGATCGACTAGCGAAAATCCAACTCCTAGTTGATATCCTTGCAAGCAATTTTCAGCAGTTGTTTCAGCAGCAGATATACTAATTGACAAAACCTTAGTGCTCTGGAGAGCAGGCTTATTTTCAGGCAATACATTCCCAACAAGGCGCACCGCTACGGAATTAAACTTTTAAGCTTTGCTCAGTAGAAGTACACGTGGGTATTGAAAGTTTATGCTGGAAAGTCAGCAGATGGGGAGAGGGAAGTTGAATTGGCATCAAAGGTGTGCATAGAACTGGCACGTCCTCTACTAAACGAAGGGAGAACTTTATATATAGATGACTTTTATACAAGCTACGAGCTTGCCAAGTCCATGTTAGAAAATCACACTGGCGTAGTTGGGACTGTACGGGCTAATAAAAAAGATGTCCCTAAAGATATTATGGCAGCGAAATTGAAAAGAGGTGAGGTCATTTAGAAGGAGGACGAAAATGGGATTGTTGTCCTAAAATGGAAGGGCACTCGGGATGTAGGGATTTTATCCACGAAGAATGCGCTAATAATGACTGAAATTGAGCTCAAACCGATGGCCGATACTGATACCCCTCCACCAACAACCAGAAGTAATGAGCGACAACCTTCAACCAGCGGCACTCCTGATTCACCCTTGCCCGCACATTTAACAAACAAATCAAACCAACCATCAAGAACCCGAAAGGAACGTAAAGCTACTAAGAAATCATTGGCAGTACTGGCTTACAAGGGGTAAGGGAGACATAGATTTGTCTGATCAGATGGCATCGTACGTAACAACCCTCCGCAAAGGCATAAAGTGGAACCGCAAACTAGGGTTTGAACTTTTATTAGGAGTAGCTATAGTTAATTCTTGGGTTATATTTAAGAAAATTACTAAATCAAATCCATAAGTTCTGTGAAGCTTTAGTAGAACAACTATTGCAAATAGAGGCTAGAAAACAGACAAAAACAGGTAATAAACCATCTTAGGGAGAAGTTCATCATTTGCAAAAAATCTGTTTAAGTTGTTTTAATGCCACTCACAAATAATAATATTATGTAAAAAGTAGATTGTAAAATGAATGTGTTTCAAATGTGTACAGGTTGTCCCATTTTCGTATGTTTTACGGGGTATCTCGCTTATTTTTTAGTTTAGAACCTTGCGGTTTTCGCGACACCGTGCTACTTTTTAATGAAACCAATGATGCATTAATCAAATTTGCATAGCCATCTTAGTTTTTGTGCTACAGGGTGATTATGGAAAATTGCATTTTTAGTCATTCCTGTAACTCTGTTATTGTCAGACATATTAAAACTAAAATTTGTAACCAACACCCAGTAGCGCAAACGTCGATACTACTTACGTCAAGTCTACTAGAAATTCATAGACGAATCAGTTTAGTCTGTGGCAAAAATTTATGAGGTATGGTGTTCGTGAATCATGATGAAATAAAATAAGGATAGATGACTGTTCGACGAGGCCATCAAGTGGTTCAAGATAAATTACTTTAGCTGAGAAATGTCGAAGTGCCTCAATCGTCAGTGTCTGGTTTCACAGATCGTTTGAAGACAATAAATCTCACCGGATGGCTTAAGCGTTAGTCTTCTTTACCAGTTATGAAGACGAAACGCGACATATGAGATATGAATTCAATATGATACTTACAAAACAAAATAACAAAAAACTGGATTTTATGGAACTGGGGACTATGATCAGTGCGGCTACTTACTGAGAAACGTTGCAGTGACTGTATAGGTTCATTCAGAACAAACGACGAAAAATGTAGTAACCAAACGATTTCCATGAGACGCCTTGGGTCACCTATCGAATAACCCTGCTAAGCGGGTTCTGCCTTTCGCATCAGAAGCATTAACACAGAATAACCACCTACTTCAACGTTCTCGCAGTAACGTTTTGTGAAGAGGGTTTTGGAAAGCTTGTTCACTTATACGATACATGCGTCAATCGTCACGATTGAATAGTCGAAAACAATTTGTACCTTGCTAGTATCTACTTTTTATAGCACATCGGAGGTTGAAAAAGCTGCCCTTATACTTACTTGTAAGAAATTACATTGCAATTTTTTTTATTTTTGTTGTGTCAGTCATATATAACTGACGCGGCCCCCTACGTTAATTTTATGACTTGTTTAAATACATGGTCTCGTCAGTCATATATGCCTGACGTATTTTTTTCAGTTTTTTTCAGATTGTGTGAGTCGTAGTGTTTCAAAATGAGTAAGCGAAAATTGTCAGATCTCGAACCTTACATTTCAACCTTTGGACCACAAAATTCGACTCGGGTTGAATAATTAAAAAAATTTTAATTTTACCGGTGCATCCGGCTTGAAAATAGATATACCTGAGCATGTAACGCCTTTGGATATATTTAACATCTTGGTTGATGATGATGTTATTAACCTCACTGTGTTGGAAACAAACCGATTTGCCCAGCAGTCTTCATCATTGAAAACAGCAAGCAAGGGTGCTCGTCTCAACAAATAGAATGAAACCAATGCAGACGAACTAAGAAAATTTCTTGGTCTATTTGGATGGGGCTTGTTAGGCTTTCCTCGATACTTTACTACTGGGCATAACAAGGTATTTGTAAGCAAAACGTTCCTCGATCGGTTATGTCAAGAAACCGGTTTCAAATGTTACTAAGTGCAATACATTTTGCAATAACGAAGAAATCACCAAGGGAGATCGACTAGCGAAAATCCAACTCCTAGTTGATATCCTTGCAAGCAATTATCAGCAGTTGTTTTCTCCAGCAGAAGATATAGACATTGACAAAACCTTAGTGCTCTGGAGAGGCAGGCTTATTTTCAGGCAATATATTCCCAATAAGGCGCACCGCTACGGAATTAAACCTTTTAAGCTTTGCTCAGTAGAAGCGTACACGTGGGTATTGAAAGTTTATGCTGGAAAGTCAGCAGATGGGGAGAGGGAAGTTGAATTGGCATCAAAGGTGTGCATAGAACTGGCACGTCCTCTACTAAACGAAGGGAGAACTTTATATATAGATGACTTTTATACAAGCTACGAGCTTGCCAAGTCCATGTTAGAAAATCACACTGGCGTAGTTGGGACTGTACGGGCTAATAAAAAAGATGTCCCTAAAGATATTATGGCAGCGAAATTGAAAAGAGGTGAGGTCATTTGAAGGAGGAGAAATGGGATTTTGTCCTAAAATGGAAGGCACTCGGGATGTAGGATTTTATCCACGAAGAATGCGCTAATAATGACTGAAATTGAGCTCAAACCGATGGTCCGATACTGATACCCTCACCAACAACCAGAAGTATGAGCCACAACCTTTAACCAACCGCACTCCTGATTCACCCTTGCCGCACATTCAACAAACAAATCAAACCAACCATCAAGAACCCGAAAGGAATTAAAGCTGCGAAGAAGCCACTGGCAGTACTGGCTTACAAGGTAAGGGAGGCATAGATTTATCTGTCGTACGTAACAGCCCTCCGCAAAGGCATAAAGTGGTACCGCAAACTAGGGCTTGAACTTTTATTAGAGTAGCTATAGTTAATTCTTGGGTTGTATTGAAGAAAATTACTATATCAAAAATATCAATCCGTAAGTTCCGTGAAGCTTTAGTAGAACAACTATTGCAAATAGAGGGAAGAAAACAGAAAAAACGGGTAAAAAACCATCTTTGGGAGGTGTTCATCACTTGCAAAAAATCTGTTTAAGTTGTTTTAATGCCACTCACAAATAATAATATTATGTAAAAAGTAGATTGTAAAATGAATGTGTTTCAAATGTGTACAGGTTGTCCCATTTTCGTATGTTTTACGGGGTATCTCGCTTATTTTTTAGTTTAGAACCTTGCGGTTTTCGCGACACCGTGCTACTTTTTAATGAAACCAATGATGCATTAATCAAATTTGCTATAGCCATCTTAGTTTTTGTGCTACAGGGTGATTATGGAAAAATTGCATTTTTAGTCATTCCCTGTAACTCTGTTATTGTCAGACATATTAAAAAACTAAAAATTTGTAGATTTTTTTACGTAGAATCCAGTGGCGTACTCAGATTTAGTAGCATTTTCCAAAATAAATTATTGTCTTCGTAATTCTGCAAAAGCATTTTACGTTGCAATTTTTAATTGTTGCATGTTGGCATATTGCCTTGAATCAATTTTATTCTTTAAATACCCCCACAAAAAAAATCCAAAACCGAGAGATCCGGTGATCGTGGTGGCCATCGAACAGGTCCATTTGTTCCAATCCATCTCCTGGGAAAACGAACGTTCATTTAGCCAGTTTTGTATTATCCTAGCATTGTGGGCTGGAGCCCCATCCGGCTGGAAGAATATATCGTTCAGTTGAGCCAGTGGAATATCTTCTAAAAGGTTCATAGTTTCTTCTTGTAGAATTTGTAAGTACCCATTAGAGTTTAGGTTTTCTTCATAAATCTTGTAAACTATTTTTCGGTTAAAAATAAAGCAGGAGACATTAAATCCGAACCTGCCTTGACGCTCTCTAGGAAAAATCACGTGGGTGTTTTCTTGACTCCAAAACCGCGAGTTGTGTCTATTAAGAATTCCCGAACTTGTGAAATGTGCCTCGTCTGACCAAGTCATTTTTTTTCAAAATTATTGTCCTGAGTTTTCATATTTATAAACTAATTGCAGAACTCCAATCTACGTTCAGTATCACCAGGGTGCAGATGATGAACAAGTTTATACTTGTAGGGTTTGAATTTATGTTTTTTTTTTAAATCCTTTGCACTGTTGTTTTAGACACAACGGTCTCTTCATCTATTTTCCTGCACGAGGTTTCAGGAGTGGCTTGAACAACTGCTAAAACGTTGATCTCTGATTCCTCGTTGTCTTTGTTGTAAACTCGGGGTCGAGGTTTCTCAAAACATCCATGTTGGCAAAGATTAAATTTTAATTTTTGAAATATTCTTCTGTCGGGTTGTCTTCTTTCGGGATATCTATATGACAAAATAGGTATATAAAATAAATACAAATTCTAAGGTAAAGATTAACTGACCTGTTCAGATAGAGTTCTAAGGTCGGTCTGCGTTTTCATTAGATAATATGAAGCAGGTATTCATATCATATTTCTCAAAGTTTTCAAATTTTTGGTTTCGAGCCATATTACAAAATAATTAAACAACAACAACAACAAGAACAAGAACGATAACAATACACAAAAACAACGAATAACAATAAATATCAGCATTAAATTTGGGAAAATCATTATAGAAAAAAATCATTTTGTCACGTTATTTATAAAAATAAATATAGACTATGATATATTTTTGAAAAGCTCTTGGCAAGGGGAAAAAGATTTAAAAAAAATATATAAGGTGTCCCATAAAAAAAAAGTAGGTTATGTCAATATCTCAAAAACTGTGACCTCTAAAGAAAATCTGAGTACGCCACTGGATTCTACGTAAAAAAATCTACAAATATCAGTTTTTACTTTTTTAATATGTTTGACAATAACAGAGTTACAGGGGATGACTTAAAATGCAATTTTTCCAAAATCACCCTGTAGCACACAAACTAAGATGGCTATGGCAAATTTGATTAGTGCGTCTTTGGTTTCATTAAAAAATAGCACGGTGTCGCGAAAACCGCAAGGTTCTAACCTAAAAAATAAGCGAGATACCCCGTAAAACATACGAAAATGGGACAACCTGTACATATTTCCTTAAAAATCCGAAAAATAAATTAAATAGCCGAATTTGCTCAAACCAAGTATAGCTGTATGTTCATGGGAGGCCACAATTTCAAACTCCATAAGGCAAAGCACGCAGCGTCAGGCATATATGTGCGACGAGGTCTGATTTGATAATTTGACTGTCAGGTATACATGCCTGACGTGGCCCGGTCGAAAATACTACTGTCAGTCATATATGCCTGACGTGGCATGCAATGCGTTAAAAAATGTATTGTTAGCAGGATTAAGAATCTCGGAAAAAGAAAGAAAAACAATTAGAAATATACAAAATGTAGAAAGAAGGTTGAGTACAAACTCAAGACGAATAGGAAACAATAATTATAAAGATTATTTAAAAAATACTCGGTATATAAAGGACCCATTTCATAAAATTCCACGATCTTACCGTAATACCTGAGGCTTTTGTAAAAGATAAAATAAAGTAAAAGATATATTTTCCCAAATGACCTCATCGAGTAAAATAAATTTCCCGACAATCTAGATTTTCCAGTAGGTGGAAATGTTATTCATAATCTAAACTTACAGCTTGTTCATTTAAGCATTAAAAGCACGTCAGTTTCAAAATTGATAAATAACACGAGGCATGAATTTATACATGAGAAAAAATCTAGGCGTATACTCTTCTACTAAACAAAGTGGAAGCGGTTAATTAAAGAAGTCCTAAATTTGCACAAATTGTATCATCCGGCATAAACTTTTAACATTTACACAACTTCAAGGATCATAAAAACAATTAAACTTTCTCAACTTTGTGTTTGAGGTTTAGCTCGTTAGCATCCTCACCTAAAACTAGAGATTCTCTAAATCGATACAGCACGTTATTTTTCCAAGCATTTTTCTTTTTTTACTCAACTCGCTTATTGTGATTATTTTTCCAGGCATGAAACTGAAGAGCAAGCGCTCGGGAAACTACTTGACTTCGCATAATTATTACCCCGATTTTGATCTTGCTGATACTTGAAATCTCGAGTCGTGAATGTTGCAAGAGGTGTCCATATTCGATCTTCTTCCGTATCTTAGATAAAAATTTCTAATTAGATTACAAAATGGCGACTGAGAATACGAGACTAATGGAAATTTAACGACGGTTTAACCATAGCATTACTTTCTAATTTCCATTAAAAGGTAAATGTGATTAAACTAACGAAGTTAATAAAAAATTTGCGTTTATTAAAAAAATCGTTCACTTTCATTAATGCATTTGGTGTTTAATTAAAAGATTAACTCCCTAACCGAAATGGAGCACGATAATTGTGTTTTTATACGCCATTTTTCTCCAAATAGAAAATCGGAATGTGTATTTGACGTGTTCTAGTCATGTCATATTATCGCTGACAATGTTTGAAAGCGTCGAGATGTCGATGCAAACAACGCGTTGCTTCTAGAGGGGTTATTTTCCCCAACGACTTGAATAACTCATGAGTTCATCATGATCTATTTTTCAGTAAAAATCGCTACTTCGCAATGTTGCTGATTAAGCTTTTAAAGCTTTAGATCCTTCCTAGGATGGGGGAGAACAAACTAATAGAGGCAATTAAGAGAAAATAAATTCTCTTTGCTTCAAGTAAATATTGGTTTTTACTTTGTTAGAGGGAATTTCGCTAGCTAACTGCTGTATTGTACATTTCTCTTCCTAGTATTAGCAATTAATTCATTTCATTAAGTCAAATTTGTCAAAATTACCAAGCAAACAGTAATTAAAATTGATGTATTTAAATATTGTCTATAACGCATGATCCCAAGTTAATAACGGAAAGGTTTAACTATTTAAAATTATTCCAATGACCGTTACTCACTCAGTAGCATTTGCGTTACACAAGTATTTCAAACTCTGCAAAAATTGAAATTTGTTTTTAAGATAGTATTTTTTATGCCGAATATACTCTTACTCAGCGTGCTGTGGACAGATTTCATGTCCGTCTGATGTATTTGTCGCACTGAGATGCCCGATTAGTCGAGCTCGGTCCAGTTGGCAACATGATAACCACGTCACCCATTTGAAAAACCCTACTTCGAGCAAAACACTACAGCTCATCAAATCAACCGTTAACTATACTACCTATTTACTTCACTCACAAGAATTTTTAATAGAGATGAATTACTCTAATTAAATACCTTCAAATGAAACTTGAAACTCTAATCTGTCAGTTAGTCGGTTCCAAATATTATTTAAAAAATGCCATCAATTATTCTTTCTTGTCACCCATCCGCAAGCTTTTGTTATAAGAATATGTCTGTAATTCACAAATTTATTTTTTTTGATAAAACCTGCGCAAAAATCTAAAGGCAAGTTAGTATTGCACTACTTTTAACCTTTAACGATCACTTACTGCACTTGCCTAATTTTGTCACAGGTAGCTCCGTAAATTATTGACGAATTTTTGACTTTATGTAGCACTGTACTTTATTAAGTTAGTCTGTGATTATTTTTAATTGTTTTGGCAGGCATGCTTTCTTTAGAGCAAGGTAATCTATTTGATCACATTATTCTGTTTCATTTATCTTACGCAAATTTCTAATTTACTGTTAGTAATAAGAAATACCCGGTATATATACAGGGTGTCCCAATAGTGCGTATTCGCTCGATAGCTTAAAGATAAGTTTAAATACAAAAGTTGTCTATTTTTATAAGCTGCATAATCTAAAAATAGTTTGGTTCTACAGGGTGTAATATAAAAGCGGTACAATATAGAACTTTTGATTTTTAAATAGACACCCTATGCATTATTTTATTTCTCAATTCTCCTTATGATTTTACATCTTTTTTTATAATAATTACTTACAAGCTAAATCTTACAGTTTTTGAGATATTTGCAAAGTTAACTAAAAACTGACATTTTTATGTAGTAATTCAAGTAGGCGTATCTCAGTTATTTTTAAAGATAAAAAAATAATCTTTGGTATAGAATTTATTCATACATGAGCTTACTTTAATCTATTGTCAAAATTGGATTTCAACATACACGGTGATCACAAAAATTAATTCAATAACATAAATTTGAAAATGTATACCTTCATTTTTTTAAACGGCACACCCTGTATTTTTTTAATGTCTTGTCTTCGTCTATTA
This sequence comes from Vesta saturnalis, assembly GCA_036346205.1. Taxonomy (NCBI): domain Eukaryota; kingdom Metazoa; phylum Arthropoda; class Insecta; order Coleoptera; family Lampyridae; genus Vesta; species Vesta saturnalis. The sequence continues at coordinate 2,697,830 of JARFJB010000542.1, read as the reverse complement.
ATCGTCTATTAAATACGTTCTATACCTATCTCGAATAGTTTCGGAGATATTTAAGTTCGTTCAATTTTTTTCGTTGATAACACTGAAGAAGAGTAAAATTAGTCGGTCAAAGCAAGCTATGAATACATAAGAAACTAAAAAACATATTAACTGAAATACGAACACTTAAAATTATAATAAATGTTCAATGTGACCACCATTGGTGAAAATGGCGGATTTCGTTTTTCGCCAGTAAATCCGAAATGGTTAATTTGACAGCTGTCACAATGGGAGATTATTCGGACAATTTTTTAAGACGAATAAGATGGCGTGTATGACATGTCACAATCGTCTTTTGTTATCCCACAATCTGCCTCAACTTTCATTTTCTTATGGCCGCCATATTGGATTTTTCGATTTTTGGAAAGAGCACAATATTTCCAGTTTAGTGATGTCTCACAAGTGCTAAAAGATTAGAGTTTCATCGAAATATCACACTTTCTAAAGTTAGGTCTTATTTATTATTATTAGTAGGACATGATTTATTTGTCAGTAAAATTGGGTTTCATTTTTTCCATATAAGATGGCTCTGACTTTGACGTTAAATAATTCAAAGTAGTGTTTTCATAAGTAGTACGCTTTTCTGTCATTAAAATCATAAACGTGACACATAAATTGTAAAAGCCTGTTGAAAATGGCCGGTATTCCCTATTCAAATGAAGAAAGTTTGACATGTTAGCGCTTTACTTGCAGTCCAGAAACGCCGACATTACCTCAGCGAGGTATTTGGAGATGTACCCCGAACGACGGCAGCCTCATAAAACTCACTTCAGAAAAATTGTAATTAATTTAATTAACTATGGGGCCTTCGAACAACCTAAAAGCGGATGGAATATTGATAATGAAAATCGTGACAGAAACATTTTACAAACTGTCAACGAAAACCCTAGTGCATCGGTAAGAACGGTAGAACGGGAAATTAGTGTGTCAAAATCAACGGTATAAAGAGTGTTAAAAACGAAAAACTACTATCCATACAAACCCACAATAGCTCAAGGACTTAAGGAAACTCGCTTCTGCGAGTGGTATACTGGAATGTGTCTTGTGGTCCGATGGTTTACGAATTGTGGAGTTTTTAATAAGCACAACATTCATCAATGGGGCTGTAGAAAACCCTCACGAAGTGGCAGGGAGGCGTCTACAGACCAGATTTGGAAGTAACGTTTGGTGTGGGATTATTGGTAATTTAATCTAACTTACCTATTTTAATTGGGCACCTATGTATTATAAATTATTAATCATTGCAGGAAATCGACTTATAGAACCATTTTTGTTTGACTATAACTTAAACGGACAGAGGTACCTAGAGCTTTTGCGAAACCAGGTTGTGCCGGCTTTACGAGCTACTCTCACCGAAGATGAGTTCAGAAGAACCTGGTTTCAACAGGATGGATGTCCGGCACACAACACCATTCAAGTCAGGAACTTCTTAAGGGAGCAGTTTGATGAAAGAATTATTGCATTAAATGGTCCAATATCTTGGCCTCCTAGATCCCCTGACCTTTTGCCCTTGGATTTCTACCTCTGGGGTCACACAAAGAATGAGGTCTACGAGTTTGATCCTCCTGCGACCATAGAAATCCTGAGACAGAGAGTTTTGGATACATTTAGAAATAGTGTTAACGGAAATACACTTGCTAGGGTTGTACGAAAAACAGTCACCAATTGTCAAAAATGTCTCGAAGTAAATTAATTGTAATTTTATTGTAGGTTGTTCAAAGGTTCAAGTATTAATTAAATTAATGACGATTTTTCTGGCTTATTTTAACACACTCATAGCTGGGAATTTGTCCCAAAACATGTCTTGTTGAGAGGTCGTTATTTAATTTCATGTTTTATTGAAATTTCAAAGAATTTTATACATTATTTATTAATGTTATTTTGCGACAAATAAATCATGGCCTACTAATAATAAATAAGACCTAACTTTAGAAAGTGTGATATTTCGATGAAACTCTAATCTTTTATGCAGTTGTGAAACATCACTAAACTGGAATATTGCGCTCTTTAAAAAATCGAAAAATCAATATGGCGGCAATAAGAAATATGAAAGTTGAGGCAGATTGTGGGATAACAAAAGACGATTGTGACATGTCATAGACGCCATCTTATTCGTCTTAAAAAGTGTCCAATAATTCTCACATTGCGACAGCTGTCAAATTAACCATTTCGGATTTACTGGCGAAAAACGAAATCAGCCATTTTCGGTTTTTCGCCGATATTTTCAAAACCAATTGACCGATCGTAAATCTGAAACCGGATATCGAATGCTCTAAGCTTCCTCTAAAACTTTCCCCATTTAACCTTTGCCGTAAGTATAACAGAAGCCGAGATCCCTTTATAGAGAAGCGAATTTGGGACACACTGTATATATATATATATATATATATATATATATGTGTGTGTGTGTGTGTGTGTGTCTATATATATATATATATATATATATATATATATATATATATATATAGTGTAGGATCATGGTACAACTATGTCTGTTCGTTTTGAAGATAATTGATTGAAACTTGGGATATTCTATATACATAATAAGCGGCACTTTTTGAAATAATAAGCGATTTTTTCCGGTTTCGCCGGAAGAGACACTAAGTTTCGATTTTAAATGGAACACCATGTATATTAGTGCATTTTGAATTCTGCATGATTTTCTGAATCCAACGAGGTCAAATAAGTGACATTTCAAACGTCAATATTTTTTATAATATAATTTTTAGTTTTCCATTTAATGTCTTGAGTTCAATTTATTCTAAATGACCGTGTAATGGTAGAAAAATCGAAATCCCGTAAAAATACTAAATTACGTGATTTATGAGCAAATAATGTTCATCAAAATGGTTTTAGGGCAAATTCATTTTCAAATCGAACCATCTTGGTACGTGGCACCATTTGTTAGTACTATTACTAACGAACTTATTCATATGCTTACTAAAATGTCGATAAATACAAACAAAATCACAGCTAAAGAAAATAAAAATACAATTAAGTGGCTTTGGAATACAAAAATGAACACAAACATTACACAGTTGTTCAAAATGCTGCCCATTAACGTCAATGCACTTCTGAACTCGTATCACCGTTTCTCGAACGTTCGCCAATTGCTGGCCGTTATACTATTAATTGCGTGTCTTACGTAGCTCCAGGTCTTCACGGTTGTAACGACGTAGTCAATATTTTTAAATGGCCCCAAATAAAGAAATCAAGGGCGTTAAATCAGGTGACCTTGGCGGCCACCTCACAGACCATTAGTCGAAATTACGTTTCTCCGAATCTCTGTTGAACGTAATCAATTACTATCCTTAAATTATGGGAGGAGCACCATCTTGTTGAAATACATTGCCTGTCAAATCCAAAGGTCCTCAATCTCATTTTGCAGGAATCTCAAGTATCTGGCAACAGTCAGGGCCCTTCAGATATTATAGGACTACTACCGATTATTCCAAGCCAAACATTGAAACCGAACCACACTTGAAAGTTTGATTTTCTTGACCATATTTTGTATTTTTCGTTAAATAATCCCAAATTTGTAAACCTAGACTCGTCGAAAATAAAATCATTAAAAATCATTGTTTGGCTGCACGTTATTCTGCAAATTGCAATATTCTATCCTACGTTCGTAATCATTTTCGTACAAGTGCTGTGAATTGGTATTAAAAGATTTATAGTGATATTTGTGCAAAATTCGCTTACGTTTGGTGACTGATTTCCAATTCAAACCCAATTTGTTAAAGAAACAGTCTTATCAACTTCTACTCGAGCCAAAACATTCATTTCCGTTCCTTCTTCAACAATGAAATTTTCTTCGGATCATTGTTCTCTTTTCGGAATTGATTTTCAAGACGTTTAAAATAATTTCGCTGGACATTGTCTATTAGGATATCGCCATAAAGATCTTTAGATGCTACGGCATTTTTCTACATTCCCGTAAATAATTAAATCCACTTTTCATCTCTTGTATAAATTGGCATTTTGAATACAATTAACAAGAACTTTAAATAATTTTAAAGACACAATAAAAATTCAATAAACCAACAAATGTTTGACAACTAAATTTTCATTGTTTTCAAAGCCACCTAGTTACTTATTATCCTCCTACAGAGAGTTGTAATATTTAATTATAAATAAATTGTATTTTCTTATTTTATTTTAGCTGTAATTTTGTTTGTATTTATCGCACATTTTAATAAGACATATGAATAAATTCTTAGTAATAGTACTAAAATGGCATCATGGTACCAATATGGTTCCATTTGAAAAAATGAGTTTTGCCCAAAACCATTTTGATGAACATTATTGCTCATAAATCACGTAATTTAGCATTTTGACGGGATTTCGATTACCATTACACAGGTCATTTAGAATAAATCGGAACCGCAATGGCACACTTAAATGGAAAACTAAAGATTATATTATAAAAATATTGACGTTTTAAATGTCACTTATTTGGAATCGTTTGATTCAAAAATCATGCAGAATTAAAAATGCAATACTATACAGGGTGTTCCATTTAAAATCGGTTATGTTGATGAAACTGGAAATGGAAAAAAATTATGTCAAAAGTGCAGTTTATTATGTATATAGGATATCCCAATTTCAATCAATTATCTTCAAAACGAAAGGAGAAAATGGGATTAATGATCCTGTTAAATATATATATATATATATATATATATATATATATATATATATATATATATATATATATATATATGGTGTTCACGTGAACGGTTTAACTAGTAGAGATATCGAAACCAATTTTGGTGGGTAAACCCGATCATTGGACCTACATTCTAAAAATATTTGGTATATACATTGATTGAAAAAATATAACCCAAACCTGTGTTTTTTAATGGAACACTGAATATTTTTTGCATTTTTGGATTCACTGTTACATTTAGAATAAAATAAAAATTTGTATCTGTATCACTAACGTGCTGCAGATATCGTCACTTTAGTACCAAAATAGGTTAACTTTGGATGCGAGCGTTGTCACCACGATTTTGTAAATCTGTTTATACCACCGACTATTAATAATCTACTAACAAACAAAATTTTTCGAAAACAAATAAAACTATACAGAATGATTAACTACGTGAAACGTAATTTTCTCAATTTTTTCAAATGCAACACCCCGTGATATCATTCCCGTGAAAGTAGTTACTAATTGATAATGGTTTCATACCATAAGACGGACCCTTCTTGATATCATTAAAATATTGTTCCATTACTTTGTGTTTTTATTGTTCTTTTGTTAATTTTAAAATGAACAAAGAAAAATGGTCGATATGATCTTTATTTACGCAAAGCTCAAAAAATGGTATGCTGGCTACCCGTTTGTAGGAACGATACCCAGAGAGAAGACAGGGGAAAGAATCTTTTTTGAATGTAGTTGAGGGTTTATAAATTCTGGAAGTGTGTTTTCCCGCCCAAAACAAGCCCAAATGAAAAAATTGAGTTTCAAGTTGTATCTCTTATAGAAAATCCGCAAAAGTACAAAATAAGTAACACCTGGACCTAAATAGAATACAGTTGCAGCTTTGTTAAAAAAACAAATTGCATCCTTATCATATCGAGTAACATCAAGCTTTGAAATAGATTTTCAAAATCGTGAATCTTTCTGCCAATGGTAACTAAAGTCAATGAAAATTTTGTTAAAATTTTTTAGGACTTTTACAATAATGTAATATTAATAATCATCACTATTCAGATATTAATACACATCTTAAGGTTGTTGATCACCAGCATCGATGGTCAGTTAATGTGGGGTGGTATAATCAATTTTAATGTGGTTGGTCCTTTTTTGTTTGATGGGTTACTGGAGAAAGATTTTAATTTTTGGAAAATAAAATTTTGGAAAATTGTATTGGTACGATGTGGTTTCAACATGATGGCGTCCACACTATGCAATCAGCCAGATCCCATCTTCTGATTTCTTCCTTTGGGGCTACGTTAAAAAAAGTTTAAACATCCTACCACGCGAAATGAAAAATAGAATTAACTGCGTTTCAATTCATTTCCCTTAATGTTTTGAGTGAATCTTTCAACCGAATTCAAGTGTTTATAGGTGATCAGCATTTTGAACATTTAATTTGGTTATGGTTTTATTCGTTTATGTTTACTTGTTCAACTTATTTTAGGTGTAGAATTTTTTATTATTTAGTTATTTATTAAGTTTTCCTATCAGTTAAATAATTTTTCCATTCGTATTTTCTTATTTGGTCTGGATTTTTCTTATTTTGTTTTAAAAATTTGTTTGTTTGTTAGTGGACAATTATTAATAGTCGGTGGTATAAACAGATTTACAAAATCGGGTGACAACCTCGCATCGTGGTTAAAGTTAACTATTTGGTACTAAAGTGACGATATCTGCAGAACGGTTAGTAATACAGATACAAATTTCTTCTTTTATTCTAAATGTAACAGTGAATCAAAAATGAAAAATATACAGGGTGTTCCATTTAAAAAACATTTTGGTTGGCATATTTTGTCAATCCCCTGTTATATCTCAATTTTTAAAGTAGGTCCGTGTAAACAAAATTGGTTTTGATATCTCTAATAGTTAAGGGAAATCTCCCCGCAGTGAACCCACCCTGTTAATCCTCACAGAATTACAATATTTTCTGAACCGTTTAAAAAAATTTATTTACAAAAATTAAAAACAATATGGCGGCGGATTAAATTTAAAATTTCGTCGAAACTATCATCAAAACAGGAATTTAATGAACTTTAATCCATCTTAAAATATCTGCGAGAATTGGTAAATAAATTTTTTTGGCTCTAAATAATGAAAAATTACCATGTCCCATTTGAAGACACACGTTGACATAATTGCCGAAATGGTTGTAAATCCCCATCTACGCGAACTCTTACGGAAACCTGGTGTATCTTGACATTAAAAATTTTGAAAAATAAATTATAACAAACAAAACAACGTAAACAAAATTAAAAACGAACGTTTTTAAGCTATCATCATCAGCTCGACTACGGACTAAAAAAATTTCTAAAATATACCATCAAGTAATTCGTTTAAATTTTTTATTAAAATTTTTTTAACATTAAAATATAAATTTTTAACAAAAATAAAAATTAAACAATTTTTAAAAATTTTATGGTAAATTTTTTGTAAAAAATTTTAAAATTTTTTTTTTTTGTATAATTTTGTTTTAATTTTTGAATGTTTTTCTAACAATTGTCTTCCAGTCAATAGAATTAATTTAACATACCCAAAGACTATTTATTTTAGCAAAATTTAAGATTGTGGTGGCTCTAAAAATTTTCTACTAGTATTGTGATTGCAATTATTGGTAAATGTAATGTTTGAAATTTCAATATTTTACTCTTATTGATTTTTATGTATTGCAAGTATTTAACTGAATTGCGTTTACGTGTACAGTTAATGATTTGAGTACAACATTTTAACGTGTGAGATTAAATTTCTTATTTTAAAAATCATTGGACTAATTTGCTTAGACTAATCTTGAAACAAATGTAAGAATCCCAATTCAACGTGCAGGGATCGGTTAATAATAATTTAACCATTATTTACGGTTTTGACAGTAAATCCAAGGAGCTAGTCTGCTTTTATGGATTTGGTTGAATGTGATTATTTGCGGGAATAAGATTTATTTGCTGGTGTGTTCCAAGTTAAACAGTGGTATGAATGTCACTTGTCGAAACAGTGTAATTAAAATTATGTCAATCTTGTTTGAAAAGTGACAAAGCGGAGATGGCTACATTTTGTGCTAATGAAAAACACTTGGACTAATGTTTACTCATAATTCATATAAATTGAGATGTCCATTGGGTTGAAACTTACGATTACATTAAACGCAAAAACTTCTAAAGCGGACACAAGTTAATAATAATTTAACGATTCGAGTTTAGATAAATCCTACGGGTTATGTAAACGTTAGTGTGAAAGTTATTGTATACGAACACAATGTCTTTGACTAACGTTATTAGATAGCACTAAATTGAAATGCGTCTACTTTGAAATAAATAAAGAATTCAATGGTAATCTTTACAGAAGAATGATTAATAATCATTTCACAATTCGAGTTTAATTCACGATTATGTGTTAGATAAATCCATGGAATTATGAAAACTTTAGCGTACTTTTAAATTAATCATGTGATTTAATTTAAATATAGATTAACTGTAATATTTATTTGCGTTTTCAAAATTCAACAGGTTTATATGGTGATTATACTAAAACACTACTTTGGACTAACGATTTATTCATGGTACTCGAACACTAAGTTGAGACATCCAAGAACATCGAAGTGCAAAGCAAGTTTGAACATGACGTAAAACACGGATTTAATATAACGATTCGTGTGTAATTTACGGTTTTGTTTCAGATAAATCCAAGGAGTTATGTAAACATTACTGTGCTTTCATGAATTAGTGTGCGAGATGCTTGTGGTTTATAAGTTAAAACGAGGATTTTAATGTGGGAGATAGTTAAAGGTTGATTATGCCTTGGCATAACTATTTACTAATAGGCCTCGGGCTGTAGATGGAGTCCATGGGTTGAAATCTAATTGGATCAGAATCAAACCACTGGTGAAATAGGGATTGCATATTACGCAAACCTTCAATTTTCGGATGGTAAGTTCCTTAGAATACACATAAAATTGCTTTACCTGATAACTTTAAATTATACTTGTGTCCATCTCAGCAAAAAGTTAACCTTAGACTTGAATCCATGAAAACTTCGAACTGATAATTATGTAATTTTTATGTAAAATAACTCTTTCTCTAGCATTTTGGAACAGTTCTGGCGCTTAATACTTTAGTCCGAAACAAAAACGTACTGATGTATTTTACTGAAAGACTTTCCTCATACAGAACAGCTTATTAAAAAACTTTGTCCACAAATTCCACCTTAATCTAGTTAGGGCACGATTAAAGCTAAAATTTATCGCTTATAGTATACAACACTTACTGGTATAACTAAGTTTTCTGATTTTTATGTGTGTATGTGTGGCGCCAAGTTATTCAATAAAATCCCCTTTTAACGCGCCAATAAGCAATTAACTTATATCACATTTAACAACTCAATTTTTTCAAAATTTTCACCTTCTTTTAATGGAAATATTAAATTAACGCGAAATCTAAAGCTTCTGTTCATTTGTCACAGTCACTCTGCGAATTCTCAAGCTAGAATTATGCCATAAAATTAGAATATATTAAGTTACCCCTTATAGCTTAATTGAGAAAAGGTACAGTTACACAATTTTCATTAAAACTCCAGAAACTAGTAATTTTTTTTCATATTAATTTTATACTCTATAATAAATGAGGTATCTCCTCACGTTATAGTTTTAAAGGACACACCTTCACCCTAATTAATAGGGCATTCGCCTCGAATTATTATAATTATTCAATTTAAAATTAGAAAAGTTATGAATATTCAAAGCAATTTGTAAAAATTGGGGTTGAATTACAATCTTAAACGTATTAAGGTTTTAATGCTGTTAGTAATTGCTAACTATTTTATTCAAAAGTAAAAGTACTTTTCATGCATTAAATAATACTCAGGGTAAATGCCATCTAATGCATTTGTCTTTGTCTCAGTTAAGCAAATCATGTTAAACTTTATCATTTTTCTAGTTTTTTTAAGATTCCTCAAAAACTACAAAAGATATTACACTGAGATTTGGTACACCTAAATGTCTAATTAAATACAATTAATCAGGCGAGTTTGAGTCAACTGACTCCATCCAGTGGCGTGGAATATTTTAAGTTAATCAGTTTAAGTAAAAAAAAGCGCACGCCCCTGGTTTTTGAAGAAATATTTTTGATAGATTCAACATTTAATTCTGTAAATAAAATCATACTTAGTATTTTCGATCGGCAGTTTTTGAATATTTTGCATTAACATAAACGACCACATTTTCAATAAAAATCAAATTTGTTCTATTTTACAAAAATAACGCAGTTAAGTATTAGGTACATTATTAAAGAGATATTGAAGGAATCAAAACAAAATAATAATTATTTTATACATATTGTTCAAAATGTCCTCCTTCCTTGTGAATGCAAGCTTGTATCTTCTTAGCAAATGAAACCTAACACGCTGAAAAATTTGTGGCATAGCTAATTCATAGCATGCCATCTGTATGTGATTCAAAGTTGCTCTCGATTATCAATTTGAACAGAATAGACACGAGCTTTCAGATACCCCACAAAAAATCCAATGGGTTTAAATAAAAAATTTAATTATTAATTTTTTTAAAATAATTTTTTATTAATTAAAATTATTTTAATATAAATATTTTTAATTTAAATTAATAATTTAATAAAATTTTAAAAAAACCACAAATATTAATTAAAATTAATAAAATTTTAATTTATTATTAATTTAAAATTATTAATTTTTTTATTTTTTTAAAATTATAACAAAAACCAACCCATTTAATTAACAAACCCAAAAACCCACCAAAAAACCACCCAAAAACAAAAACCAACAAAAACAAAAACAAAAAAAACACAACAAAAAACAAAAAAATAAATTATTACCAACCATAAAAATACAAACCAAAAATAATAAAAAATTAAATACACAAACCATAATAATTAAAAACCCAAAAACTAATTTAAATTTAATTATTTAAAAAAAAATTTTTTTAAAAATATCACATAAAAAAATATTAAAAATAATTTAAAACAATATATTTACAAACAAATTAATAATTAAAATTAAATAAAAAATTAATTCAAAAAATAAACCAACACAAAAAAAAAAAAAAAAAAACACCCAAAAATTAACAATAACCAACCAAACCAACCACACCAACAAAAACATATAAAACCTTACACAAACAAAAACCAAACATATTTCAAAAAACAAATTATAATAAAATTAAATTAAAAAACCTACCATTAAATAATTCAAAATTTTAAACAACAAAACAACCAACACAACACAAAACAAAATTAAAAAAAAAAAAAAAAAATAAAAAAAAAAAAAAAAAAAAACAAAAAACCAAAAAAAAACCCAAAATACCCAAAAAAAAAAAAAAATTTTACAAAATAAATTAACAACATTTTATAATTATTTAAATAAATATAATTTAAATTTTAATTATTAATTATAAAAAATTAATTTTAAATATTAATTAATAATAATTTTTTTTAAATCATATATAATTAATACTTAATTATAAATTTAATTATAAAAAAAAATTAAAAATTTTTAAATTATTTTATACAAATAATTATTAAATTAATTTCTTTATTAAAAAAAATTATAATAATTTTAATTATATTTAATTATAATTATTAATAATTAATTAATTATTATTAAAAAAAATTATTAAAAAAAATATTATTACAATTAAAATAATAAATTTTAATTAAAAAACAAAAAAACATATACAATAAATAATAATTTTAATAATTTAAAAACCAACATAATTTTTAATTAAAATAACATTAATTTAATTTAAAATTAAAAAATTAATAATTTCTTAATCTACATTAAATTTATTTAAATTCCCACACCATTTAAACAATAATACACACCAACACCACAAACCCAACATAAATTCAAAACATTAAAACCACCAAAACCACACAAATAAACAAACCCACAAATCCTAAAATCCTAATCCAATCACTTCCAAATATCAAAACCCACAAACCATAAAAAAAACACATAAATACAAACCAAACCCAACAACAAAACAACATTTAAAATTTACACACACACAAATTCAATACACAACAACATTTACAACAACCAAAACAAACAAAACCCACAACTTTTACCAAAAACCTACACCAAAATCTTTTTTTTAATATTAATTATCTTTATTTTTAATAAAATTTTTAATTAATTAATACATAAAATTTAAATTTTTAATTAAATAATTAACAACTAAATAATTATTAAAATAATTAAAAAACATATAAATTTTAATTTTTTAATAATTTATTTAAATTTAATTAATTATTAATATTTTTCATATAAAAAATTTTTAATTAAAATTATTAAAATTAAATAATTAAATAAATAATTTTTCCCATAATTATAAATTTAATTAAATTAAAATAATTAACAAACATTTAAACATAATCTTTAAAACTTAATTTAATTATTAATAAATTAAAAATTAATAATATTATCATTAAAAATTAATTACTTATTAAAATTTTATTCACTTTAATTATTATTAAAAAAATTAATACATAATAAATACACAAAACACATAAAAAAAAAAAAAAAAAAAACAAATTAAAAAATAATTAAACACACAATATTAAAAAACAAAAATATTAAAACAAATACATAATAATAAAAATAATACACACAACACAATAAAACACACATAATACACACAAAACATAATTAAAAATATTAAAATTACTAACAATACACAAATTACAATAATTAAAAAATTAATACACCAAAACAATAAAAAAATACCACCAACCACACCAAACAAAATTTACACAAAAATTAATTACACACAATTAATTAACAACATTAATAATAATATTAATACACACATAAAATAAAAAAACATTTAATTAATTATTAATTAATAAAAAAATAAATTAATATAAATTATATATTATAATATTTAACATTAATACAATAATATAATAATAATAATAATATTAACACAAAATAACTATTAACAAAAAATAATTACAAAAAACACATAAAAAAAAAAACACAAACAACACACACACACAAAAACAATACACAAACACAATACACACAAAACAAATAAAACATAATTATAAAAAAAAAATAAACAACATATATATATATATATATATAATTATAATATATATAATATATACATTAATAATTATAATAATTAATATTATATAATAATATATAATAATATAATTATTACAAATTAATAATTAATATATAATATATATAATAATATACATATATAATTAATTATAAAATTATATATATAATATAAATAATTATATATATATATACATAATAAATTAACAAAACACAAAAAACACAACAAAACAAACAAAAACACACACAACAACAAAAATATAAACACAAAAACACAACACAACATAATAAAATAATAAAATAAAATATAATAAATATACAACAAAAAAAAAAAAAAAAAAAAAAAAAAAAAAAAAAAAAAAAAAAAAAAAAAAAAAAAAAAAAAAAAAACAAACAAAAACCCAAAAATAATCAAACCCAAAAAACAACCACACCCAAACCCACACCAAAAAAACAACCCACAAATTTTAAAAAAATTTCACCACAAAAAAAATTAAAAACCAAGGACACAAAAAATAAATTAACAAAACAAACACAAACGAATAAAATATACAAAAAAAAAAAAACCAACGGACACCAACACAGAAATAAAAAAAAAAAAACAAATAAAAAAACAAAAATAAAAAACAAATTAAAAAAAAAAACCAAAAACACACAAAAAAAAAACAACACAAAAAAACCTAAAAAACAGGCAAATAAGGAACACCAAAAAAAAAATACAAATAAATTATTTAACCAAAAAAGCACAACCAAAGGAACCCAAAACAAAAAAAAAAAATAACATTAAAAAACCCAAAAAAAAAAAAAAAAAAAAAAAAAAAAAAAAAACCCAAAAAAAAAAAAAAAATTAAAAAAAAAAAAAAAAATAAAAAAAAAAAAAAAAAAAAAAAAAAAAAAAAAAAAAAAATAATTATAAAAAAAAAAAAAAAAAAAAAAAAAAAAAAAAAAAAAATTAAAAAAAAACCCAAAAAAAAAATTTTTAAAAATTACCCCCAAAACCCCACCCAACCACCCAACCCACACCCAAAACCCCCCACAAAAAACAACAAAAAACCACAAAACACACCACACCACACACCACACACCACACACAAAAAAAACAAAAAAAAAAATTTTCCAAAAACCTTGAAATGTCGATTTAACGTAAATTACCTTAATACAAAATTAAGAGGGCTCCTTAAGATGGCGCCCTAACATCGGTTAATTCAAATATCTTCAAAATTTTTTTAAATGATATTCTGAAATTTATTTAGTGGAATATGCCCGATCGTATGGCGTGAATATAATTTTTTAGTTGTTCATAAGCGGCTCGTTTAATTAAATGTTGAACTTTCATGTGTTAATCATACTTTTATAAAATTAATAGAATATTTTCGCAGGTATAAGCAACTTTGAATACATCATTGATTGAAACTGTTGTTAAGTGAGTAAATTGCGTGAATGAATTTGTCACCAAACTTACAATGTTTTGTTATTATTTTGTGCATATACATTATAGCATTAAACAAATGAATTCAACTTTTATTCTTATTTGATTTCAAATATAATGCTAAATTAAGTCGATTGTAATTTTCATACCTACATATGTTATTATTAAGGTAAAACTAAAAAACCCCAAAATTTATATATATATATATATATATATATATATATATATATATAAAATTTAAAGGGTGACAGCGGAGGATATCCCTTTTACACAATAAGATAGAAAAAGTTTAAATACAAACCACATTTAAAGAAAAGTTTTTATAATGTCTTATGAACTGGAGAGCATTCAACTTCATTTTTTTCACCCTGTTTTTATTAATTTTTTCTGATTTTTCTTAAATTTTTTTTTTAGGTCTATTATCATCTAAAATTAATAGTTTTTTGAGATATTTAATGTTTTTTTAAAAAATCACGAATTTCACGTATCATTGACAAAGGGCATACTTTTTTTATTTGATATCCCTAGAGGAAAATAGTTTGCAGGTTAATAGTGCATAGACACGCTTACTTTGTGTTCCTATAAAAATTTGAAAATATTGTACAAGGTGTTGCCAAAACTTATCATAATCTTCAAAACACAAAATCTCAATTTTTTTTAATGGAATGACACGTTTTGTTACGGAAAAATGTTGATTAAATATGATGCTAACTATTTTATAAAACATGTCCTATACCCATCTTTCATAGTAATTGAGTTATTTTAGTTTTTAAAATCTATTTTTTAAAATACACACCTCAATTTCAAAAATTTATATTAGTATATGGTTGTCATGGAAACATTAATAAACAAATGTTTGTTTGACACTGACAGTTTAAAAATTCAATTTAAACAATATTGAACAATGTGAAAAATAATTTTATTGGCGTAAAACTTCGTTAACTCTATCTAATAATACTAATAACAAGTAAACAAAAACTGCAAAAAACAATTTAAGTTAGATATCTTTAAAACAATATAACTAAAAATCATAAAATATGATAAAATAACTAAAAATATTGTTCTATGTGTCTGCCCTGATGTTCCTCACACAAACGAATTCTTTCAACAAAAGAATTGCTTACTTTTTGAAGCACTTCTCTGTTTATGCCTTGAAAAACATTTCTTATTCTTTCTTTCATGTTTTCCTTTGTTGTGGGAGGTATTTGGTAAACTTGATTTTTTACAAATCCCCACAAAAAAAATCAAGTTTTGTAAGATCCGGGGATCTAGATGGCCAAGAAATTAGCCCTCTTCTGCCAATCCATTTATTTGGAAATTGCAAATTAGATGATTACACACAATACCACTAAAATGGGCAAGGCCTCCATCCAATTGAATCCACAGTTGCCGTAAAACTTGAAGCGGTAAATTATCAAGGTAATCTTGTAAATCGTTTTCCAAAAAATTTAAAACGGTTTCACCATTAACTGTTTGATCAAAAAAATAGGGTCCCAAAATTTTTGTTCCAATATTACCGGCCGACACCTAAGTGTCCATCTATGTTGATGGTCTAATGGCATCACATATCTTGGATTTGTATCACTATAATAATGGAAATTATGACGATTTACAAATCCATTTTTGTGGAAGGTAGCTTCGTCAGTAAACAATACGTAATAAAAGAAGTCCTGTTTTTCCTGTATTTCATTTAATGCCCAAAGGCAGAAATTTTTCCTATTTATAAAATCCTTATCCGTTAATTCTTGTACTACTTGGATGTGGTATGGATGAAATTTTTGCTTGCGAATTATTTTATTTATCGTTGATTTTCTGATTTGTTGTTCAGTGCGATTTGCCTGCAAGAAGCTTGCGGATTTTCCACGACGGCTTGCATGATATGTAACTGAGTTTCCTCGTTTGATGCAATGGATCGTTCGCCATTTGATTCATAATTGATGTTTCCATTCCTTTCAAACCTCCCCTTGAGCCTTTCAAATGCCAAGCGATTTGGATGTCTTTTTGAATTTGGAAATGTTTGAGCGTAAATTCTACTCGCTAATAAACCATTTCCATCGGATGCGCCAATGCAATAAATCATTTGTATCAATCCTTCTTTTGAAAAATTCATTTTAGTATTTAAAATTAAATGTTTTAGCTGTCAGTGTCAAACAAACATTTGTTTATTAATGTTTCCATGACAACCTTGGCCAACTAATATAAATTTTTGAAATTGAGGTGTGTATTTTAAAATATCGGAACTGTGGTTACCTAGACTTTCTCGTATATTAACGCAAATATAGTAGCGTGAAATAAAAATAAGTGTCTGTTAAAACACTTTTAAATAAGGGAAAATGAAAATTAAGACGTTTGTGCTCAATCGCATAAGCGATCGTTAAAACCAATAGAATATTTTACAAGATCTGTTCGCATGACACAAATCGGTTAAGGTAAAGTACCACTTCCGGTACACTAATTTTGTTCAAACATCATATTTAAGGGTACACAGATTTAGATGTGTCTCCTAATATCACTTACCTTTGCCAAATTTGAAACAGATCCGTTGATATTTTGGAGTAGTTTATTGGAAGCGTGACACAAATGTGTTAAAGTAAAGGGCCACTTTCGGTCCCCGGATCTATCCCAAAATCTGATAGAGATCTACAATTTTGAAATAAGGCCTCCATGCCATTTTCTAGCTCAAAGCGTACGTGCGCTATCGTGTTTACACACAGACATTTTTCCAAAAATGCTTTTTTCGGACTCGGGCACCTCGTAACGTCCATAACCATCAAAATCTAGAGGTCGATTTTTTTCACGATTACAATACCTTCTCTATACTACGTAAATATTTTAAAAACTAAAATAACTATGAAAGATAGGTATAGGACATGTTTTTATAAAAAAGTTAGCTTATTACTTAATCAACATTTTTCCGTAAAAAAACATGTCATTCCATTTAAAAAAATTGAGATTTTGTGTTTAAAAGATTATGATTTTGTGAATAGTTTTGGCAACACCCTGTATCATATTTTCAAATTTTTATAGGAACACAAAGTAAGTGTGTCTATGCACTAGTAACCTGCAAAATATTTTCCTTTAAGGATATCAAATAAAAAAAGTATGCCCTTTGACAACGACACGTGAAAATCGCGATTTTTAAAAAAAACATTAAATATCTCAAAAACTATTAATTTTAGATGATAATAGACCTTAATAAAACCGATTCAGAATTTATAGAAACATCAGAAAATGTAATAAAATACAGGGTGTCCTATTTAAAGAAATGAAGCTGCATGCTCTCCAGTTCATATGAGAAACCCTGTATGCACGAAAATATTTTCTTTAAATGTGGGTTTGATTGCTGAAAAACGTTTGTATTTAAACTTTTTTTCTACCCCTATTGTGTAAGGAGATATCCTCCGCTGTGCACTCCGCGGACACCCTGTATATATATATATATATATATATATATATATATAATTTCTAAAAAAAAATGAATTCGACTCAAGTGTAAAATCAGTCCTCTAAGCCTGATGACGAAAGCACAGTCCGCTTCCGAAACGTCGCACTACAGACTGTGGAAATAGGCCGATCAACTCAACTCAATATTAACTCGTAAACTAAAAAAGTCGCGAATATCGCTAGTGTACGGGTAGCCTGTAATTGCACACGAGGGTGTTGTTTTCTTACAAAATGATCGCGCTGATGCAAACTATGAAGCAACCATTAACAGTGTACGTTGCTCTCATAGAGAATTTCCTTATAACAAACCATGAAGCAGTAAAACTACTAATTAACCAATAACTTTATATTAGTCCCGTTGTTAGTGCTTTTAATTAGTGAATTAGTGCGAGTATCTACGACTGCATAAAAAGATGACATTTTCTTAGAAAACAGCTGCGCTGATACAGATTATGAAGCACTAACAGGCAATGTTACTAGTGGAGTAATTATAAAATGTTTCCTATTCTCAACAAACGATTATTTTATTAATTCGTCCCGAAATCGAAGCGCGAATACAAGTTTTTTGTCACAGGAAATTGGATTAAAGTAATTAATTTGCATTGTTAGCATAATAATAGCATAAATATACTGTGCACACATAATCCACGCTGTTATCAACTTTATCGAAAAACAAACATTAAAAATGGCAATCAAATTTAAGGATTCTTTCAAGTAACCAATATAACTTTAACAGAATTCCAAACTTTTTTTAGAAGAATGTAATAAATCAATCTTGTGTGGAAAGATCTAACATTTTTTTTTCTCTCATATAACTTACACCCTCCCTTTTCAGATATGGAATTCAACCGTTTTCTAAAATATCTGATAAGACAAAAAAATCCTTCCAAAATCGCATAATCCGAGTGGAAACTGTAATTAATTTTCCCCGCATTTAAATATTCTCATTTGATTATAAATGATGAAATCAGTGACAGTACATCGATGCTAAAAGTAGAATAGTGGATTACACAAGCTGCTTGTTTTGGGGTGCAAAATTCTTATAGGGGGGTTCCGGTTCAGTAACCGGGAAATTCTAGAACGCATGCGTCTTGTTTTGGTCGATATTACAATCCATTCTACCCTAACCGTTACCACGTGACTTACGTGCATACTAGTCCTCTCTTTTTACTATATCGCGTAGGCAAAACTGGGTGGTGTAAATTGGGAAAATTGCAAGGGATGAAATTTACCGGCATCATGCGTTTTATTACTACTTTACGATGATTCGCATAACTAAAAAAAGAGCTCTTATATATTTGTACTTTCTAGCCAGTGAGAAGAACTTTTAACAGAATGCGTGTTATTCAGACATTTTTCTTGTGTATTACATATATAAATGTATGACAGTTTTAAGTTTTTGTATGTTGGCAATAATTTTTCATCAAAGTTTACAGTGTATCTTGTTTTAGATCAAAGACCTGAATTTCAAATAATGTAACAGACACGCAAATTGATGTATAAATTTCAAAGGTGATTGTAATTCTAGATACACGAAAATATAAAAGTTGGCGTGTTTTTTTTTTATTTTTAGCCGGGAAGAGTAAATGGCAATTTATTAAAATGTATACGAGAAGGGTTTTAAGAGTACATAAACTTACAAAACCTCTTATAAACCTACTTTAAACACGAGTCACTCGTACAAAAAATGACGTCTAAGAAGGAAGAGGTACAATTTCCAGCAACGCAGTGAAATGATAAGGAATATGATTTAAGTTTTCGGGCTTTAGAGTAACATATAAACAGAAGTATGATAGTATCAGTGTGAACGTAACGCTAATCCCATTATGAAAAAAAAATTACTCGATATTAAACAGCTCCACGTTGGGCGCCACAAATTTAGTGGACCTAAATTTCTCGTTTAATATTATTTGATGAATTGGAATTCGCCGACGATTATATTTTTTTGTAAATTTTTCAACATTGTGCGCTTTAACAATACTAAAAATCTAACTACGGTAATCACTGTCATTATATTAGTTGTTACAAGTCTGCAACTCAATTAAGAGCTGCATTAATTTCCTGTTTATTAATCAATATTGAGCTGAATAAAACACAACCTCTTCTCGTAGTTTTACACTGAAAACCCGGTTTTAAAATGCCAATGTCAAATAACTGATAAAACTTATCGAAGTGTTTCGAAAAATTATAATACTGTTAAGCATTCTGTATAATGCTTATTAAGATAGCACCCCCCCCCCCCCACCCAATGTCATTGCAAATTTTCATGGAATCCAATTCATAATTAGGTGCCAATTAGATTCTGCTGAAGTGCCATGTTAAAAATGTATTGCTTCAGACGTTTGACAAAAAAATGGGTTTAATTTGTGCAAGTTGAATATTTCGATAATTAATGGCATTTGATTGACCATTATTGACAACAATGCACCAAAACTTTCATGCCCATGAAAAAGAAGAATCCTGTGAAATCAAATCGCTATTTTAATAATCTACTGATTTGAACATCGTTTGATCATGAATCATTTGTTTGACCGTCCTCAAAAAAAACTAAAATATCTTTATTTCATTAGCATGGTCAATCTTGAATATGCTTTTGAGGATTGACCACTTCATTTATCCTAATTCCAGAAGAACATAGTGCATTTTGACAATAATGACCATTTCGAATTTTAAGACATGGTCAATCCCGAATATGCTTTTGAGACATGGTCAATGCTGAATGCATTTTGAGGATATGGCCATCTTATTCTATGAATAAATCAGAAGAAACTGTCTTTGATTAACAATGTATTATCGAATTTTGAGACATGGTCAATCATCGAATATCTATTTTGAGAACTGATCAATCCTCGAATATACATTTTGAGGGTTGACCACCCTTCATTTCCTATGAATAATCACCCAGAAGAAGAATCCGTGCATGTTGTTTAATAATGTACTATTTCGAATTTTGAGACATGGCCAATCCTCGAATATGCATTTTGAGACATGGTTAATGCTTGTATATGCATTTTGAGGATTGACCATCTTTTATTTCCAATGAATAATCTCCAGAAGAACACGTAGTGCATTTTGAACAATAATGTATTATTTCGAATTTTAAGACATGGTCAATACCCGAATATGCTTTTTGAGACATGGTCAATTCTCGAATAGCATTTTGGGACATGGCCAATCCTCGTATATGCTTTTTGAAGATTAACCGTCTTTTATTTCCTATGTATAGTCATCCAGAAGAATAAAATTGCATTTTGTTTAATAATAATGTACTATTTCGAATACTGACACAAGATCAATCCTCGAATATGCTTTTTCAGAGATGGTCAATCCTCGAATATGATTTTTGAGACATGGTCAATCCTCGAATATGTTTTTTGAGAATTGACCATCTTTTATTTCCTGTGAACATTCATTCCGAAGAACACGTAGTGCATTTAGATTAATAATGTATTCTTTCGAATTTTAAGACACGGCCAATCCTGGACTATGCTTTTTGAGGATTGACCATCTTGTATTTCCTATGTGTAGTCACCCAGAAGAATAAAAATTGCATTTTGTTTAATAATGTACTATTTCGAATATTGAGATATGGTCAATCCTCGAATATGCATTTTGGGAATTGACCATCTTTTATTTCCAATGAATATTCATTCAGAAGAACACGCAGAATTTTCAACATATGACTTCTAACCGTTGGGTGTTGGTGTTCGGAATTTGGGAGGTCGTTCGTTGTTTTCTCCTATAATATGAAATCTTATTACTGTCATTTCGAGTAGCAAGCGGTGCCTGATCCCTGGTAGAGAGCTTAAGTGCACAGACCGGAAACAGGCACTCTGGTGAGCAACTTGGGATTGTTTTGCGTTTTGGGCAACTGGGACGTAACACTATTTACTTACATTACTTACTCATCTTCATACAAAAAAATTGTAAAA
Organism: Vesta saturnalis; assembly: GCA_036346205.1. Classification (NCBI taxonomy): domain Eukaryota; kingdom Metazoa; phylum Arthropoda; class Insecta; order Coleoptera; family Lampyridae; genus Vesta; species Vesta saturnalis. The sequence goes on along the minus strand of JARFJB010000542.1, from coordinate 2,676,202 downwards.
GCTTTGTTTTGTTACGGTTTAAAATCAAATGTATCATATTGTATTTAGTGATTTGTTATCTTGTTAGTATTTTCATTTCTGAATTATAATACATTATTATTCAAAATGCACTATTTGTTCTTCTGCAAGACTATACATAGGAAATAAAAGATGACCAATCCTCAAAAAGCATATTCCAGGATTGGTCATGTCTCAAAATGCATATTCGAGGGTTACCATGTCTAAAAATTCCAAATAATACATTATTAATCAAAATGCACTACGTGTTTTTCGGGAGGAATACTCATAGGAAATAAAAGGTGGTCAATCCTCAGAAAGCACATTCGAGGATTGACCATGTCCCAAAAAGCATATTCGAGGATTGACCGTGTCTTAAAATTTGAAATACATAATACATTATTAATCAAAATGCATTACGTCTTCTTCTAGATGAATATTCTTAGGAAATAAAAGATGGTCAATCCTCAGAACGCATATTCGAGGATTGACCATGTCCCAAAAAGCATATTCGAGGATTGACCGTGTCTTAAAATTTGAAATACATAATACATTATTAATCAAAATGCACTACGTGTTCTTCTGATGAATATTCTTAGGAAATAAAAGATGGTCAATCCTCAGAAAGCATATTCGAGGAATGACCATGTCTCAAAAAGCATATTCGAGGATTGACCGTGTCTTAAAATTCCAAATAAAACATTATTAATCAAAATGCACTACATGTTCTTCTGGATGAATATTCATAGGAGATAAAAGATGGTCAATTCTCAAAAAGGATATTCGAGGATTGACCATGTCTCAATATTCGAAATAGTACATTATTATTAAACAAAATTCAATTTTTATTCTTCTGGATGGCTATACACAGGCAATAAAAGATGGTCAATCTTCAAAAAGCATATACCAGGATTGATCATGTCCCAAAATGCTTATTCGAGGATTGACCATGTCTCAAAAAGCATATTCGGGTATTGACCATGTCTTAAAATAGGAAATAATACATTATTAATCACAGTGCTCTACTTGTTCTTCTGGACGATTATTCATAAGAAATAGTAGGAGTTAGGATCCAAAAAGTTTAAATACGTTATCATCAGCGGTGATTTTAATATTAATCAATTTAATAATAATTCAAATACCAAACAGTTTTTTGATATATTTCACTCATATGGAATGACATCATTAATCACTGACTACACTAGAATTTTTACAACTGTTAACAATACCAGCTGCTCATCAATAGATTACATTATCACCAATATACCTAACTTGTTAAAAACGAATAATTTTGATCCAGGTATATCAGATCATTATTGTCAAACGTTTTTAATAAATTATAAAACTAATATGATCCACAACGAAAATACGTTTCAGTACTATCTTTTCAGAAATTTAAGCGATCAGTCTCTTTCGGAGCTGAAGCATCAACTGTCTAAACTCAAATTCAACCTGAACGGTGAAGATGAAGTCAACCTTTATTTGACAAATTTTGTGATGAGTTTCTTTGGTGCTTTAATTATGCGTGTCAAAGTAAAACAAAAAAGTACAAGTGTAACGCAAACAGTAATTTTAAAATAAAATTCTCTAAAAGCTTAAATGAAAAAAGAAAATCATTGCAAAATTTAGATTGGTTACGTAAAAGGGTTTACTTTGAAAATTTAGTTCAAAACTATAGATCTTTAAAGAGAGAAGTGCGAAAACAAATAGAATATGAAAAAAAAGCGTTTTTTAAAACAATAATCGACAATTCCACAAATAAAAATAAAACATCTTGGGCTTTGGTAAATCATATTAAAGGTAAACGTAAAAGCAATACTATAAAGGAGATTAATTACAATAACAAAATATTAACAAATTCAACTGAGATAGCTACAGCTTTTGGAGAATATTTGTCCAGCGATGTACTCAAAAAGATGATTAGCCATTTTGGAAATAATTTAAGTGATGAATGCACAACGGACATACTTTCGTTTAAGACTATGTTCTTTAGTCCAGTCACTAGTAACGATGTACTTTCTGTAATACAAGATCTTCCTAACAAAAAATCAACAGGCCTTGATGGAATACCTGTATCTGTTATAAAATATTGTGGGCAAATAATAGCACCTATTCTTGCCCATATTATTAACTTGTCAATCACTCAAGGAAAATTTCCAACGTCATTAAAGTTAGCTTCTGTGATCTTATTATTTAAACAGGGTAACCCTAGTAATGTCGAAAATTATCGGCCAATTGCCATACTTAGCATCTTCTCCAAAATAATTGAAAAAGTTGTAGCTAAACAGGTTGAATCGTATTTAGTTAAATTCAACAAAATTACTAATAGCCAACATGGTTTCCGACACAACTGCTCGACTGAATCTAGTACAATTGAGTACGTTCAATTCGTTAACGAAAAGTTGGATATTGGTGATCATGTTGTATCTATTTTATTTGATTTGACAAGGGCCTTTGACATGGTCGACAAGTCTTTTGTCTCAAAAAAACTAAATAGTCTTGGTATACGAGGATGCATTAATGACTGGTTTGTATCTTATTTAGAATATAGAAAGATTGTAGTGCATATTAATGATGCTTATTCAACAGAATTTGATTTAAATCTAGGTACACCACAAGGCAGTGTGTTAGGACCATTAATTTTTCTCATTTTTATAAATGACCTGCCAAGGTATATTTCTCAAGGAAGGGTTCTACTGTACGCTGATGATACCTCTATACTTCTCTCAGACCCTTCTAAAGATGCTTTGTTAGATAAAATTAACACATCTTATAATGAATTTAATAATTGGTGTAACAAAAATAGATTGATACTTAATACTAATAAAACTACTTGCATTGCTCATTGCACCACAAGAAAAAATACACTATACGAAGACTTCACTTTTAGCAATGTTACAGTAAAATTTTCTTCATCTGTAAAATTTTGGGTACATTTTGGATAATTGTTTCTCCTGGGATGTCCACATCAACTCGGTTTGCAAAAATTAAATCAATGCTTCTACTTACTAACAGTGCTAAAATCAACATTGGATGAGACAACTCTGCTTGATGTATACTATTCATATGCTTATGCTGCGATTAATTATAACATTGTAGTTTGGGGTTAGGGCGTGACGTCCAAAGAGTGTTTACCTTGCAAAAACGTATTCTAAGACTTATTTTTGGTCTAGAACCTCGAACCACGTGTCGAAATGCGTTTAAGACTAATAAAATTTTAACAGTAATCTCTATTTATATTCTCAAACTGCTGTGCTATATTTATCGTCATATATCCAAATTTTATAAAGGTACTGACATCCATGAACATGATACGAGACGCAAGAACAATCTTGTGGAAATTAAAAGTAAACATTTTATTGTAACAAATCGCCGGTTAATGCAGGACTTCGCCTGTATAATAAACTGCCAATGAGCTTGATTGGTTGCAAAACTTATAAAGATTTCAAGCGAGAGTTAAAGTATCTTCTCACTAATAATTGTTTTTACACCCTCAATGAATTTGAACTGTTCATTATGTAAATCTCTAGTCAAATATTGGTGCTCCACATATTCAGTTGTTATTTATTTATGTTGTTTACATGTCTTAAATTATAAGTTAGATTTGTCACTACTCGTAGGGACGTATTTTTGGATTGACTTGGTCTATACCGTGTTGTCATGGTTCTATGATCTAATAAAGTTATTATTATTATTATTATTATTATTATAATAAAATATGGTTAATCCTCAAAACGCATATTCTAGGATTGACCATGCCTTATAATGGATATAAAAGTATAATTTAGTTTTTTTTGAAGGGTGGTCAAACAAATCGAATTCATGGTCAATCTTGGGCAAACGATGGTCAATCAGATAGAGTAATAAAAATTGGCGATTTTCGATTTCGTGGGGCAAATGTGAAGTTGCTCCCCACCTAGTCTTATTTTTGGAATAACTTTTTAACAGAGTGGTCAATGAAAGTTATTGGTGGTCATTGTGGTCAAGAAGTGGTCAATCGAATGCCATTAATTAATTACGAAATATGCAACTTGGGGGTCAGCTTCACACAGCTTACTAGGCGCGTTCCCAGGCCAACACTGAAATATGAGCTCTTGACCCTAACCAGTTCACGTGGAGCTTGGCAACTAGCGAGGACTGGGTTGACAACCTTGCGTTCTCCTAGCTGGAAGATCATTAACTTCATACTAGTCTTAAGTGACTTCTGTCACTGTAACTCTTGTCTATCGGAGGACTCTCGCTCCAACTCCTCTTCTTTTCAGGCTCCCAATGCCGGAAGGTCCTAGCTGGGGACGACTGAGCGCTAGCCGTCTCTTAATACCACAACCGCGAGCTATACCTCAGACTCAAGCAGGGTGTGGCTAGGAAACGTCGTATAGGGAGCGCTCGGGAGTCCTGGCTCTTTTGCCAGAACCAAATGGAAAAAACCTCAATAAAAGTTCCAAATGCTAGAGTGAAGTGGATCAGTGCTAAGGATGCGTGACTACATACCATCCACTACTGACAACACCTCGGGACACCAAGTAGGTACACAGGAGGTGTAGAATGGATCACGTGGGCATACGACTTGACCAAGAACTGGTTGAAGAGGGTAGTAAGCAACTTGGTAGCGCTATGGGAGGGTATGAATTTAGTGGTGGTAAAAGCCAAAGATCTTCAAAACGTCCCAAACTTTGATGTGACTTAAGCAAAACTAAAAGAAGTAGTCGTTAGGACCCGTCTTGAAAGTCAGAGCCCTGGCCCTAAGTACGAATCAGGAAAAGGAAGACAGCATGTTGGCCTTCTCTATGGATAGAATCTCGTATAGAGTCTTGGAAAAGGTTAAGTTCATGGCCTACTACAAGCTTATAGTTATCCTGTTCAGTCCCATACAGACCTCTACCGACAATGTGGAGAGAGCTCTTTTTAAGCAGAGCCACTGACAGACCCGGAGGACCTGTATACTAATAAAGAAAAATATACAAATATTACCGCTAACAAACTTCTGTTCACAGGACCTAGTGGTGGTAAAAGTAGTGTCCATCGGAGGAGGCCGAGGAAGACTATACTTGAACTGGCATACTGTCCAGCGGACGACCCAGACCCACCACCACCAGCACAGGACTTAGTGGATATAGAGGAAGATGATCTAGCAATGAAGTACCTTCCTCGGAGATGGAGAGTCGTTAGAGTAATCTTTATTTCAAAGACAGACCGAGCCGACTACTCCCAGACAAGGGCATATCGTCCCATTTGGCTTACGTCATTCGTACTTAAGGCAATAAAAAAACTATTCAATGGACACATTAGGGTGGGATTATTAGCAACTAATCCACTATACCAGCACCAATTTGTCTATAGAGCAGGACTGTCGACAGAGGCTGCACTTCATCACCTCATACGAAGAGCACAAAGAGATTCTTCTAGGGGCATTCTAGAACATAGAAGACCTTTGATAATGTCATTTAACTCCATTACTTTTGGCCTGAAGAACCGGAGCCTCGAGGAGACCTGTAGGTGGACAGATTCATGCTTAGGAGTCGAGTGGTGCATACAACCATGCTGGGGAAACCTTGACCTTGGAGGCCCGGGTGGTAGGTCGATTCCCGCAAGGGGAGTTCTATCGCCTCTGTTGTATTCTATTGCCATGGACGGATTACTGAGAGAACTTAATACCGAATGACATACATCTCTAGCCTATGCAGATGACATGGTCATCTTAGCAGAAGGGAAAATACAGTAAGGGAGCGTATCCAAACCGCCCTGAATGTAACGTTTAAGTGATCACAAAAGGACTGCCTAAAAGTCAGTCCTCGAAAAACCACAATAGTACCATTCACCTCAATAGTACCATTCACTTGCATAAGAAATATAGAGAACCTCGGTCTCATTCTTGGCGGGAAGGTACATAAAACCGAACACGAAAAGTTAATTCAGTGGATTGAGGTCCTATACTCTTCATGATAACTATTTGAAATCGAGAAGAAAGGTTTAAGCAAAGCCAGGAAATTTTTGAGGGAAGCCTGGTCTGGAACACTGACGGTTCAAAAACCGATACCGAGACGCTGCCGTATTTGAAAGAGAAATATGCGAGAAGCTGGAATGTGCTTGGGAAAAATAAGAGGACAACCAGACGGCCTTAAAATCACTATCGATCCATAAGGGGTCGTCACAACTGATCTGGGAATGTTACGAAGAATTCAACGACCTAGGGGTCGGAAACGTAACACCGTAACCCTACTATGGGTTCCAGGTCATTGGGGAATCGAAGGAAACGAAAAAGCGGACGAACTCGGTAGACAGGGAGCGCTAAAACCGTTTTACAAACCAGAACTGCAGATACATCAAAGAATGAATGTCGGAGCAGCATAAGAATTACTGGATTAATAGACCAGAATTAACACACCGCAAGGTATTCATAGAAAGTCCTTGCTTAAAAAGATCTTCAGAAATACTATGGTGAAGTACACAGAATCTTACAACTCTAACGGGAGCATTAACAGGATGCACGGTTGTTAAAGTTCCCCTTGAGAAGATTGGAAAACTAACAGAATCGCCTAAATATACGAGGGCTATTATTTTCAGGTTCCGTTAGGTTGCTAATGGATGTTCAGCTCTCATGTGGACGTGGTGATTGCGCGGTAGTGTTTGGTAATCTGTCAGTACATCCCAACCGGGAAGGCCATTACGTGGTGTGTGCGCTGTTTTATCATGCTACTATCATTGTAGCTTCCGACAAATTCGAAATTCGCAGTGATCCGTTTTCTTCAAATTGAAGGCAATGGAAGAAAAGGCCATGTGTTTAATTCCCTCCCCAAGGAGGATGGCGGGCTGATTGAGCTTTCCAAGGTCCTTCGGCCACAATCATGGATTTCATACATACATGCATGGTGGGATTAAGGATAGGTCTAGTTAGGATCGAATCGAAATGAACGGAGTTAGGGTTCTGAAGGAGAAGATAATATCCCCAGTATTCGCGTAAATAGCCGCACATGTCCGCACCATGTCGCTATGTGTATGAGGAAAATCCTCTGAAAAAAACCTTATACAGTGTAGACGGTAACGAGAATCGAACCCATTACCTCCCGAATGTTAAGCAGATCGTATTACCACAACTCCCCTAGCTTGGTGTTGTGTACGGGAAAGGAATTGTGATGATAATATCGAATAAGTGAACACCGTGATAGGAGAGCACCGCCGCTTCACAATTTCTGAACTGAGCTGCATTTCTCGAAATTTATGACATTGTTACAGGACGACTCGGCTACCACAAATTTTGTACAAGATTCTTCCTAGGGGAGTTGTTGGACCTCGGAACAATAATTACTGCAACGACGTACTGTAACAAGCCTTGAACGTCTATAGGAAACAAAATACAAAACAAAAGGAAAGGCATGTTGACATCAGGAATTGTCTTGCTTTATGACAATGCACACCATCATACGCAAGAGTAACAGAAACTCTGCTAAAGAAATTAGGATAGAAATTGTCAACCACCTGCTCTACAGCCCGGACTTAGCACCAAGTTTATTCACCAAAATGAAAGTAAGGTTAGGGAGGCAGTGGGTTCAACACTAACGAAAAATTGAAAACCAGTGTGACAGATTGGCTGAGAATTCACGCGGCAACATGGTACGAGTAGGGTATACAATAGCTGGTGCCCTGTTACAACAAATGACTCAATGTCGACGAAGACTACGTTGAGAAATAGTAAATCCTGTGGATAATAAAACTTTTCTTATTTCTTGAATTTCTTTTTGCCAATTTAGCGGAACTTATAAACGAAATAGCCCCCGTACCTATGTTTGAATTACATTGTTCAAAAATCACCCCAGTGGTCTATCGTATGAATTAAAAAAGAGTTGATTTGCGATATTACAATTATGGCACGTTTCGTTCGTAATTACAGTTATGCCTAATGAAAGGATGTTTCACGTAAATGTTTCCACACGTCAGATTTTGTAGCTGGAAATTCTCCGTTAATTTCACGAAAATATACGTAGAACGTACATTAAAGATTTTTCAACTTTAAGTTGGATTATAAACTTGAAATAAGTTATGCTAATTGATTATGTCCGTTATACCTAAAATAGTTTTATTCCTTCAGCTATACTGGGTGTGCCAAAAGTCGGTACCAAGTTTTTTATTTTAAATGGAAACCTGCATTTTGTTAACATAGTTCGATTCGCCGTCTAATTCCTAGTTTAGACAGCCAAAGTTATGTTAACTTATCTATTAAAGTTTTTTACAAGTTGATTTTTCTGTAAAAAATTATCGCTCTAGTAGTTTACGAAAAAATTTGTATCTCGTAAAACCGTTAGGAAGCCAAACTTGTGGAGCAGTTAGCTGGAAGTCTAGACTAACTCTTGATTTTCAAATGTCCTACTCAAAAACTGTCAAAAACTATGTTCATTTTTTCAAATAGCACCTACCTTTCGCAATTCGAAAGAAAATTGAATTTTAGTGTGAGTTATTTAAACATTCGCTATACCTAACTTCAACCTCTATCGAGTTACTCAATAAAATTCGAGATATATCTTACATTGCCAAGATATTCTTTGCTTTTTCAAGTATGCTATGGAAATAAAAGAGTATTGTAAATAAGTAGTTCAGAATCTGTAAAAGTGAAAACGAATTGTGCGAGAGTGAAACCACTAACTGGTAAGGAAGATAACAAAATTTTACCATTCTCGAATATTTTCAAGCATACCTTCACGCCTCATACGAACGACGTCTTTGGAATTTAGATTTTCATACTTTGCAATACAGATCATTTTATTCAGTTTTCATTCATGACAACAAAAACATAATTTGGACTGATAAGGCATTTTGTCATAAGGAAGTTTACAAAAGGCGAAATTGACATTTCTGGGCTTCTGAAAATCCATATATAGTGCTGGAAGTTGAATATCAAGTAAAAATTCGAATAAATGTGTTTTGTCTGGTAATGAACCAAGGAGTACGCTATGTTATATATCATGGAAATTTGGACAGTGAAAGATACTTAGAAATTCTTCCAAATGTGATAGAAACATTTCTTGAAAATTTGTCATTGGCTCATGGTACCAGATGGATGAGGCACACCGTGCGATACAAGAACTGTGGAGATACTAAATTGACACCCTTGTTCGATGACCGTTAGTGGGGAAATCGAGAACATATAAGATCTACAGAACTTAGACCTTTATACTTTTATATTTGGGGAAGGATAAAATGTTGGTCGAGTCTTCACCGGTTCACAATATAGATGATTTAAGGCTTAGAATAATGCAAACTTTTGACAGTCTCAATCGCAACGAAACCAGAAGTGTTACGCTATCTAATGAAGGTAGAGTAACAGAATGTTTGAACAACAATAGTAATCACACTGAACATTTACGTTAGGGTTATGTTAATATTGTGTTTGCCTTGTGTAATTGTGATAAGAATCCACATTTTGTATTAAATTATTACAATTGCCCTTTGTTTCCATGGCATATTCGAAAAAGTAAAGAATCTCTTGGCAATGTAAGGCATTTCTTGACTTTTATTGAATAACTCGATAGAGGTTGAAGTTACGTATAGGGAATGCTAAGAAAGTCCCCCTAAAATTCACGGTTCTTTTGAAAGGCGTAAAATACAGGCAAGTGCCATTTGAAAAAAATGGAATATTTGAGAATTTTTGAATGCGACATTTAAAAACAGCGTTCGCCCATATGGTACAAAACGACACCGTCAACGGGACATCAAGAGTTAACCTGGGCTTGCAGCTAATAGGTCCACAAATTTGGTTTCCCAACTTGGAACGGTTTTCGAGATACAAATATGATGATATTTTTTTACAGAAAAATCGACATATATCAACAACTATAGTAGATAATTTAAAACTTAAGTTGTCGAATCGAACTGTGATTTATTCAGAAAACATGTAGTTTCCATTTGAAGTAAATCAGTTGAAACCAACTTTTGACACACCCGGTATAACTGGAGGAATAAAAATATTTTAAGTAGAATCGACATGATCGATTATGGCAGCATATTTAATTTCAAGTTCATAATTATGCAAAAATACTTCATACACACATCTCTAACCCTGAACCATACTAGAAATATTTCCCTGATGCAGATTTGGAATCGCAAGATTATTTTGGGATCGACTGATAATAACTGACAGAATGGTAGATTACATCGCCCGGATCTAGTCTTTATAGACAAGAAAAATAAAAATGAACAAATTATTGACGTTGGAATTACTCTAAGTCATAATTTATGTAAAACTGAGAGAAAAATCAATTAAATACCAAAATCTTTCAGTAGAGTTAATGAAGATTTAAGGGAAGTTAAAATAATCCATACAGTTATTTCGGTTGAAGGTATATGTACCAGACATCTAAAACAAAATATTGAACATTTAGGATTAGAAAGCGGTTGTTATCTTACAAACTTGGAATATATTTGGAAAGTTCTTATCGTTGTAAATACTTAGGCAACGTATTTAAAATCCGATTAGTAGTCGAGATAAAACAGAATAATAATAATAACAATAAAAACAATAATAATAATTACACCGCCATTTTAGAATGGCAAATGCATAGCATCATTGAATGAGATTTGCTACACATCCAATTTAGACAAGAGGATTGTCACATGCAACAAGTCAAAGAACTAAAGCAACCAACAAAAAAGTGTTGCAAAGTGTTATGGCGACCGAATCTTTGGAGATAGTTTCTGTCGATCTGTACGTACCACTTTCGATGTGGTCAATTATTTGTTCGTGATCAGAAATGTATTTACAGAATTTAACCAATTGTACGCGATAAGAAAGGATAACACACGTATATTACTGAATCCGGTCCGCCCTATTTCGACGCGGCCACTTCGACGCGAGATCATCTCGACGCGAGCTTAATACCGCCTTTACAATAAGTTCAAACTAAAAATAACGTATGAAAATGCTTTCACCATTATTACACATAATAAAAATACTTTTAGGTTTAAATCGTGTATTTTTAATTTATATTTTATGGAAATTTAAACGTTTCGATAACAATTACAAACTTATCTTTCTCAGTAAATGTTAAAATCAAGGAACTTTTCTTGCCCAAGGTTTAAATCTTTAAAAATTACTTGGGATGTTCGAACAAATTTATGAAATATAAAAATATAAAAACCCAACCATAATCCAGGTTCGATAAATGTACAATTTGTTACATCTCAAGTAAGTTCTTCTACATCTTACACTCGTAATCCTCATTCACAGTATCTGTCAATCAACGGGTCAATAAACAAAGAAAAAAATTCTTACTGATACTGAAGTCTCATTAAACAAACATTAGCAAAGGTGTTTCCATTAAATCTACGTTTAATGAAAAATGCAAATTAAGGGATTAAATACAATTGAAAATAATCTTTGATAAGTATTAGATTTCCGTTACTATTAAACACAGATAAAGCAAACAACACGTTTTGCTAAATAATAATATAATGAGACTTAACAAACAACTACTTAAAAATGAATTAAAATTCTTTGGTGTTTCTAATAACACACAATTCAAATATATGAAAGGGGGGATGATAATTTTGCAGAAATATGCAGGTTTCGATTTTGCATTAAGTAGTTCTTCGCGTGCCTTACGATTAATTAAAGTGCGTTCACAATGATACGTTCAATTCGCAACACGGAAAAATATGAACACAATGGAAACCTGTATTGTTTCGATAAGTTAGTTGCTAATGGTACGAAAAAATCATGGCTGTGTGATGTTGAACTAAATAAAAATATTCCTGGTAAAGGTCGTATTTATGCAGACGCTGTAAGTAACGAGTTTGTTCGGATTGTCAGTACGCATTGTCATGGTAGTGATGCTGCGTGGGCCGCAATTAAACGGAGAGTTATCGAAACTCGAGAAATCCCAAATCAAATCCGTACCAATATCACTCAAACCATGTCTGGTGGAGCTATGGGTAGTTCTCCAAGTCAAAATGCTGTGGGACAAATAGTTCAGCGTTCCCGAAAGTTGGTTAATGCAGCACCAGCACAACCTCTAGATCGCGCATTTATTGTAATACCTGACAATTACAAGAATTATGGAGAAGACAATTTTTTTCTTGCTGATTCTGGATTTGGTGACGACATGAGAATTATCATTTTTGGTAAAGCCAGTGGATTATGCACGTAAGAAAAATTTACGTTGATGGGACTTTTCGACTTACCCCCAACTTATTTCAACAGGTGAGTATCCTTCAGTGATGTAATCTGTTATTCTTATAAAGAATGACGTTAAAAGTTCATTATGCTTTAATTTTATTATTCGATGATACGTAAAATTAAAATTAAATACATATGAGGTTTTTTTATTCATACGATAAATTCAAAACATAAATTTGATTGATACATATCTACATGAATTTTTGAGTTGTGTAAATTGTTTTTTCAGATCTTTGTTATAATGGCAGAACGTGGTGGTTTCGTTTTACCCATTTTATATGCACTGTTACCAAATAAAACAGAAGAGACGTACACGCGCATGATACATTTAATTTGTAATACTTGGCCAAATTTCCAACCGTGTCTGAGATATCTCTGGATTTTGAACTGGCTGTAATTAATGCTTTCAAATCTAATTTTCCTCATGCGGAGTTGAATCGGTGTTTATTCCACTTAGTGAAAAATTTAAAGAAAAAATAAGTCGGTACAATGCAGATTTTGCACTTCATGCCCGCATGATTGCTGCTCTTGCGCCTGTCCCAATTAATGACCTGGAAAACGGATTACAAAGGTTAAATAATTCATTGCCGAATGAATTGGAACCAATTTTGGACTATTTTGAGAACACGTATATTGGTAGAATGCAGCGTAACAATAGCCGACGTCGACCTCTATTCAATTCTAGAATTTGGTCCTGTTATACGAGAACCTTAAATAATGAATCACGCACAAACAATTATGCTGAAGTGGCACATACACGCTTGCAATCTGAATTTGGTGTAGATCATCCAACCTTATGGAAATTTATTGATGGGTTTCGCGGTGTTCAGAAATCTATTGACCAAGTTTATGAACGCTTTGTTCGTGGTGATGATGCACCAAGAAAACGTTGTAGGTATGCGCTGAAAGATCGACGAATTTTGGCATTAGCTCAAGACTACGAAAATCGCGAAATCACAGAATACCTAAGAGGAATAGCACACAATTTTCTTACGGATTAAGGTTTTTATATATTTTTTTTACTTTTAAGTCATTTTGTAAACAGGAAAATAATGCAAATAATTCCTCAACTGTTGGCACTTATGATTAAATTGGTATAACACAAGTGTTTTTTTTCCATTTTACTAACGACTTATTTACAAAAATGTGAAATGGCATTTTAGACCAGACGGTATGTTTTAAAATGCCCATGTTTGAATGTTTTCCATATCGAATTTTTTTGCTTTAATGGCTCCAAAATAGTACTAGTAATAATAAATTCACTATGCGCGGGTCCAAAAACATACTCATTCTTTTATTAAACAAAATGTTTTTTTCTATGAACTCAAAAGCTATTTATTTCAGAGAAAAGTTATAAAGGAAAAAAGTTTCGTAATTAAATTTTACACAAGAAGCAGCTAATTTAAAATCGAAGAATACATTCTTCGTATTGCAAAAATAGCAAAAACAATGAAAAAATGTATCTTTGAAATTTTTTTTCGCGCACTCATAACAGGTATGATAAATCACCACACCAAATTTCATTAAAATCGGTCTAATAGTTTTTGAACAATAATTTGGCAATCTATATTTTGAAAAAAAAAAGAGCCTAAACTAAGACCTCTAGATACTTGAAAATTTAATGACATAATAAAGACCACTCAAACTCTCAAATGTCTTTTGAAAAATTGAAATCTATTAATTAGGAGAACCGTGGCAATTTTTTAAACATTTGTGTAAATTTTGGGCTTATAAACAATTTAGAATAACTTTGCGAAATATAATTTTTTTTATATTTAAACTTATACTGAAAGTATTCAGAAAGACGCTTCTCAAAATATAAAAATGAGAAAAAATTAAAAATATAATTCCTATGAAAAAAAAATGTAAGTAAAATGATTCCATTTTCTATGGTATTAAAATAAATAAAATAAAAAATATTCTTAATTTGTATTTATTTTTATATCTTATATAACATTAAACACTGATACTTAAGTCTATTTTACTAATTGTTTTTTAAATTTTTCAATTTTGGAACTTTTAAACAAATAATTCCGAATACTTTCAATATAAGTTAAATATAAAAAAAATGTATAATTCGCAAAGTTATTCTAATTGTTTATAAGCCCAAAATTTACACAAATGTTTAAAAAATGACTACGGCTCTCCTAATTAATGGATTTCAATTTTTCAAAAGGCATTTGAGAGTTTAAGTGCTCTTTTATATGTCATTAAATTTTCAAGTATCTAAAGGTCTTAGTTTAGGCCCTGTTTATTTTTAAAGAATTGTAATTTTTTTCCAAAATATAGATTGCAAAATTATTGGTATCAGACCGATCAAATTTGGTGTGGTGATGTACCATACCAAAAAGTTTTTTTTTGCCAAGTATGAAGGCCCTACCTTTTATATGAGTATTCGAAAAAGAAATTTCAAAAATACTTGTTTTTTTACATATTTCCAGTTTTTTGCTATTTTTGCAAAATTAAGAATGTATTTTTCGATTTTAAATTACCTGTTTCTTGTTTAAAATGAAATTACGAAATTTTTTTTTCTTTGCAACTTGACTCTGAAATGAATAGTTTTTGAGATGTTCTAGTTCAAAGAATAAAAAAAGCAAAATTTTGGACCCGCGCATAGTGAAATTATTATTACTAGTACCATTTTGGAGCGATTAAAACAAAAAAAATTCGATAATATGAAAAACATCCCACCCAAAACAGATACCGCTTAGTCTATTAATTATAATAATAGTCGTATATGTGATTCTCATGGGGAGAGATAAGTTCGCGTCGAAATAGTGGTGTCGAAACAGGAGCGTCGATGTGACCGCATCGAAATAAGACGGTCCGATTTATATTATACCGTTGAATAAATCAATAATACAAAACGTGATTATTTAAAGGATGAGTTCGCGTCGAGAAGAGGTCTCGTCGAGATGATGTCGCGTCAAAACGATCTCGCGTGGAAGCGGCGGTGTAGAAGTGGCCGCGTCGAAATGAACTGTTCCGTACTGAATCGAGTAAATATCAAGTTTACCGCAAAGAATAATCGTTAAGTATTCTGGGAACTATCATCATCAGTCTAATCCAGTTGAGATAGTACTGATGTAGTTAAGGCGTCTTTCTTGGACGTACTACCCCAACAAACATAGCAGTTGGTCGAATTATGTAAAAAAAAACCACGATTGGCTGAATTGTTTAGCAAACAGAGTATACGTACTATGAATTACTAAAAGCAAAACCACCGAGACAATTAAGAGGAAAGCCGTTAAACTGAAAGACGCGAGACCGACGTCACGAGAAAGTAATAATAGCCAAAAGATGCTAGACGAAAAAAATATCATGACGCGGGGTTGACACCACCAACAGAAAAAAATCCGACTTCTTAAAAAAATTAGTACTAATTATGTGCCAATTTGTTACCGTATTCAAGATTTTGTTGCTCAAGAAGAACAGCAGTAAATTAGAAATGAATTGGGTGGGGCCAGTAGAGCGGAACCACCCAAATTTATTGCGTATGAGAAACCGAACGAATACATTTTATGATTAGATTAATTGTAAAAGACAAACACCATACATGATTTGAGCTTCACTAAAAAAGGACAGGGATAGAAATTACTTAAAATATCAAACATTTTAACAAAATCTAAATAAGAATTATTAGGCACCCATTCCGCAATTTGCATAAACAAATTGTTTATGCAAATTAAAACAAAGAAAAATCCCGTATTAGAGCATTTCTATTCTGCGTCGTTTTTTATTGTTTATAATTAGCAACAAATTCGATTATGTATAAATTATTGTTAATTATAGTACGAAGAACAATTTTACGTAGTAACTATTTGGGCAAAAAATTGTTTATGCAATTAAAAACCCTGAAGGTCGTTTCGAGAGATCGATTCGTCGTTTTTATTGTATATAATTAGCACAATCGATTATGTATAAATTATTGTTAATTATAATAATAACAATTTTATAGAACTAGTTTTTATTGAGCAACAATTGCTAGCTACAATATTAAGTGTCCCTCAATATCTATCGATTACTTCCTGTTGAAATCTAGATAAGACAAAACAATATCTTATTATTTGCTCAAACCATCGTGGTTATTTTGGCGAATGGGTCCTAATAATTTTAATTTAGATTTTGTTAAAATGTTGAATCCATTATTTTTAACTATCCCTATCCTTTTTTAGTGAAGCTCAAATCATGTATGGTGTTTGTCTTTTACAATTAATCATAATCATAACTTAACTTAACCTTCACGCCATTCCCTTGCGGGATAGACAAAACAATCCTTGCCTCTTATTTATTTTCATTCAAAATCTTTCTCCACGCTTTCCTATCTGCGCATACCTCCCTAGCTTCCGCAAGATTCATACATTGTCTCTGACATGCCCTTTTATTTTTAAACCTCCTTATCTTTCTTTTCTTTATCATACATTCTACTACATTCAGCCAAGTTTTCCGCAGCCTACCAGGCCCGGCCTTTCCCCTAACCTCACCCACATACATTTGTTTCGTTAATCTTGCGTTGTTCATTCCTCAATGTGACCAAACCAACGTAATGTACTACTTTTATATCTATCCATCATCTCTTTCCTCACCACTCCTCATTATGCATTCATTTTTATCTTGTCCCTTCTCGTTTTACCACATGCGCTTCTCAGAGATCTCATACCCACGGCATTTATTTTTCTTTCGTGCTTTTTATGACATACCCATGTATCACTTCCATATAATACTGACGGGACGAACACGCCATTATAGATTGCTCGTTTCGCAGCTAGGCTCATGTTTTTATTTCTCATTATCGTCCACATACTTCCAATCACTTTCCTTCCAGTATTGACCCTTCGTCAAATCTCGCCCTCCATTGTACCATCTGCAGTAAACATTCTACCGCGATATACCAGCTCGTCCACTTGCTCCACAATTTCATATTGAACACCACAATTTTAGTTTTGCTCACGTTTACCTTTAGGTCCATGCTCTCACAGACTGAATCAAACTTCCTCAGAGGGGTTTGCAGCTCATCCGCACTGTCACTTAATAAGACTGTGTCATCTGCATACACCAGAAGTCGTACGTTTACGTCACCAACCATTACACCATTTGTATCGGTACACGCTTGTCTCACACATTTATCCATGCATACATTGAACAACCACGGTGACATCACACAGCCTTGTCGCACTCCTTGGTCAATATTAAAGTATTCACTCACACCTCGTCTCACCCTAACACATTCCCGACTACCGTTGTATACTGCCATTATTCCATTTATTGGACCTTTATTTACTACATATTCATTTAATATTTCCCACAGCTTCTCCCTATTCACTCTGTCGTATGCTTTCTCCAGATCTACAAACGCACAGTACAACATCCTTTTTACCCTAAACACTTTTCGATCACCTGCTGGAGAGCAACCATCTGATCGACACATCCTCTCCCTGGTATTAAGCCAGCTTGCACATCCCAAATCTTAGATTGTGTAGTTTCTCGTACTCTATCAATCAGTATTCTTCCAAATACTTTACCGGGCACGCTGAGCAAGCTTATTCCTCTGTAGTTCTTACAATCACTCTTGTTCCCCTTACCCTTATACAGTGGTGCAATGATCGCGCTCTTCCAACCCCTCGGCACTTTTCCACACACATTGAATAATTCACACAATCTTCGTATAAGCTTTGCACCACCATACTTTAGCATTTTACCAGTGATTTCATCTACGCCTGCTCTCTTGTCGTTTTTCAACCTTCCTACCGTTTTCTCTACCTTATTTATCCCAATAGTTTCATTCATCATTCCTTCTATATTCCCTTATTTAACCCTTCAGTCTTACTTTCCTCACTACTGAACAGCTTTCCGAAATATTCTTGCCAGCATTTCCTGACTTCACAGTCGTCCCATAGTATCTCGTTGCTAATATTCATCACTCCTGCAGCGTTCTGTTTTGGGCCACGTTTTGTATTTTTGACCAATTTCCAGAATAGTTTCTCGTTTCCCTCAAAATCATTATGCATTTTCTCTCCTTTCACAGCCATCACTTCCTCTTTACTTATTCTGACTGCCTCCTTCGCTTCTTTGTTTCTTAATCTGTACACTTCATACAATCGCTTCTTCTCAGTCTCATTTTTTGCAGCAATCATTGCCATGTACGTATCTTTTTTCTTACACACTGCCTTTTTACCGACTCATTCCACTAAGCACATTTTTTCTGTCTAGCTACAGTCGCTCTTCCACATATTCGCACGGCACAATTGACAACAGTTTTTCAAGCTTATCACATTCAACTCTTTACTCACAGCATCTGCGTATTTCATTCTCGCACCATTATCCGCTAGTTTGTCAACCCTAATTCTGGACGTTCGCACTACGTTTGCTTTCCTTCTCCAGAGCCACTTTTGCCGTAAACACACTCTCGATACAACCAAGTGGTCCTATCGACATTCCGATCCGCGCATTACTCTTGCGCCTTTATAAAATGTATCATTTTTAACTCTATTTGCAATTTACAGCAACAAATTTCCGCCTGACATTTGTTCGCAATAAGTTTGGGGGGGGGGGGGGGGGGTCAGTTTAATTTAGTTTAATCTGACCCCACCCAAATCAATTCTAATTTAGAGCTGTTCTTGAGCAACAAAATTTTGAATACGGTAACAAATTAACACATATTAAGTACTGTGGGATTTTATTTCTATTGGTGGAGGGTCCAACTTAATGGACATAGTTGACACCAATACCATATAACCCCGGTAATCTTTTTTTTTGTAAAAACACACAACCACTTTTCAGTTGGAAATAAAGGAATTAAAAATATTCTCTACTTATATAAGGGCCTTGTTGTTACTAGAAGGGTATCAATGCATGTTTTGCACTGCCTACTAAATTATCAGTATAAGAAAACACTAAAATTTGAAAACGTACCAGGCATAGGATAGGGATGAACAAATCAAGTTAGCAGTAGTATCAGTAATTTATAATTTTCTATGTATTTTTTTTTATTCAATGAGAAAGGGCAATGTAAATAATAAAAATCAGAAACTAAGTTGATGCAAAGCAGGCGTTGGAAAAAGTTTTGCCAATTGTGGAGACCCCAAACTCCGTAAACGGTAATTCCATATAAACATATATTTCTGACATAAATACCTTTTTAGCTTCATTTTGGCAAATCTACTAATTTTTGTTGTTGAAATACGTTTCCCTTTGTACTAAATAAAACATAAATTCGTAACAACAGCTTAAATACTGCAAATAATTCTTAAACCCAAATAAATTTTACAGATCTTATAAATAATTAATTTTGACAATTTAAACGTACGTGGCCAACAATAATTAATTGAGTCATAATTAAATGATTATTAATAGCTTTGCACTGTGAAATATTGAATATAGGCAACCGTACGCAAATCTCATTAAAATCCCTATAAATTTCTGACTAAGTAAACAACACGTTACAACGTAAATTTCCAAATTCGTGTACGCGTTAAATGAAAATCAATTCAAAACAGAAAATAAAACCTTTTTCATCTCTTCAAATCGTTTAAGTGTATGAGCACGAAAAATCGCAATTTATCAAATAAAATTAATTGTGAACGAGTTTTAAAAAAAGTTTAACAATGTGTGACATTTCGTTTAAGCGGTAAGACTATATCACAGTTTCAAATTACACCTGTGAGGAAAAAAGAAACGTGGACTGAATAAGTAATGCACAGTTGAAAACAAACTTTTAAAAGCATTTGTAAAAAATAGCAAATATCACTTTCTCTCGTGGACTTTTAAACGGAAATGTACTAAAAAAAATATACTTCAAACGAAAATAATACATTTTCTCCTTATTTTTTTGAATTGTTATGTCCAAGAATAGAATTACTTCCGCATAAATGACGTTTGGATAGACAACTTGTCAGGTAGTGAAGATTATTGCAGAACTACTCTCCTAAATTACCAACTTTCAGTCATTCTAGAGATAAGGGTAAATAATATATTTTGCCCTGTTTAAGTTATTGGAGAGAATGAATAGGTTGCTCTCGATTTTAAAGGGGTGTAAATGATACGAGTTCATCTAACGGGTCTATAAATTTGCAATGCGCTTTAATTTGAAACGATTTTCATAAATCATGGATTAATAGCTTCATTAATAGCGAGGGTTTTCGTAAACAAAACTTACCTTTTGGCGAAATTAGAGCGTTCTTTGGTAATGAAGGACGTGCCTCATCTGAAACAAAATTAAATAATTGAGAAATATAATTAAAACATGCTCTTCAGAGCGCGATGACACAATAACTGATAAACTTTAGTTCACAAACATGGGGCTCCTAACAAAATAAACATTAACGTATAATTACTTTCCTAACGGTTGATGACAAGTTTAACTCACGGATATATTTTAATCATATCAAAAAAGAAACATTCAGATTAAGAAATTCACCCATGAGTCTGTGGCGGTAAATAGTACTAAACGAATAAAGCGTCATAGAAATCAAACCATTTTTTGTACACTCCCCGTATATGTTGGACACAACATTTTGTTACTAGATACGTAATATTTCATACAACCCTGGTACATGCGTGCAGAATTATTATGTAAGTGATTCTGTAGTTTTCTTATTACTAATTCAGCAATGTATCACATTTGAATGTCTGATCGCGTTTTGAACCCTTTATGGACCATTATCACGAAATTTTTGAATAAAGACCTGCGTTTTCAAGAAGTTGATGCACAGTAACTCTCCCGTATGATTATTACACACACCATAAGAAAGTTTCTTAATATTAGAAGTTAATATTAGCAAACAAATTGACGGTAAAAGGAAAAAATACTAATTCCTTTTGTTTTTAGTGTAAATCAAAGTAAGAATTACTCATAAGTCTTATAATAGTTGTTCAAAAAGTTCTCCATTATTTTCCAAACACAAGTAACGCCCTCTTACCGTTGAATTCAAAACATTGCGAAGCATTTGAGGCATAATAGTTTCAAATGCTTCGAGATCTAAGTTCCGCAATTGATTGTCATTTTCAATATTGTGTCGGTAAATATAATTTTGGATATATCCCCAGAGAAAAAATCAGGAGGTGTTATATTGAAGGATTGCGCTGGCCATCTTACTCAAAAATATGTTCCAATCCATCTTGCTGGAAACCTTGCCGATACATATTCCTGGATGGCTCTGGAATTATGTACCGGAGCACCGTCTTGTAAAAACCAATAATCTTCAATATCAGCTTGAGGTAAATCAGCTAAAGCTGATATCAACATTAAGGTAATATCGTTGCATGATCCTATTGAAGAATAAAATCAATGATTACTACCGAAATTACATGGTTATTTTTTTGGCTATGAATAATGACTGCAAATGTTACCCTAGTGATTTTTGGCTACTGATATACCTCTGACTGTCGTATGTTACATCGAAGCGGGTTGGTCACCAATTATATTCATTTCATCTGCCGATTGTCAACACTCAAGCTATACTAACTAATTATACAACATCAAAATACTGACAGTTTGCACAACCCACAATTGTGTACCTATATTAAATGTAGTTGTTTCCGTTGAACTACTATAGCCCATGCGGGATGTATGTTATCTAAAATATTAAAATTTGATTCAATATACCTATTCTACATAAAAAATTTACTTAATTATGTCTTGTACAGCCATTATTTACCTACGTGTTTGTCTTAACTGTACGTTTACAGTGAAGAAATAACTGTATATGCATCCCCAAATTTGTAAACTGTTTTCGGTGACTCAACTTCAGCCATCGTATTTATTTATGCATAAACTACTACCTTATTTTTATAAAAGTATGGTTCCTTCATGTAGGGTAGACTGTACCACAAGCATGATTTTTCTTTATTATTCACTTTAAATGCAGACAATTTCACACAAAGATCAGTTTGAGATAAAATACTAACTCTTTAATTACGCCTTGAGCTCAACGGTCTACGTGTAATTGTTTTGCTAATAATTATTGTGGCGTTAGCTAATCAGTGAAGTTTACGATTAAGTAATGACCTTGATATATTACTTCTTTCTGCAGAATTAAAATTTCGGTAATTTAACTACTTTTAATAAATCATTTTCTAAATCAATATTCGTGGTGGCAAGCTGTTAATTTAAGTTGTTATGTAAAATTTACAATTTGCATTAATTTGATTCGATTTTTGAATTGTTATATACTAGATAGTTAAGTTCTTGTTTTGATTTGTCTCTGTATATGCGCCAATTAAAATTTTCTCTTTCAGCTCCCCTCCCTCTTACTCCCTTTTTGAACTTTCAGAGCTGTATTGAAAACGTTCATGGCTTACCAATATTTATACCAGTCTAATGCAAATAAATTTTTCACCTACACACCAAAGTGTTCTAATTACATTCGCTAGCTACTGGATTATACCTGCTAGATTGTGTTGGGTTAAAAGCCTCCCCCAGTCACACTCATTATACGGCATTGTAAAAGAGCCATTGGCCAACATTGACCCCGTTACACCATGGAATTGTTAATCGGTTTTTAACTGCTTTTCAATGACAGTTTCCCAATTACGCCGCCGTCTTGGCTTTCAAGAACAATTAAATTAATTCGAGATGTGATTCCCGGATTCCAATTCCAAATAAACGAATCCCCATTTTAATCAACAGAATTAACGGCTTGCTTTGAGTCGCGGTTTTAAAGGTCAGATACATTAATTAGCGCTTTATTTTGGGTTTGATTACCAATTTTCAAAGAAAAGTAAATAAATTAAAATTTTTAAGATTTTAAGGTTAATTAAATTAATTTTCAATTTAATGAAAATAATGATTTGAGTCACGGTTTAATTTAATTAATCCGCGGTTTTCAACGTTAATTAAATTAATTTTATTAACTACATTCTGGATTTAATTCCCAAATTTCAGAGTTAATTAAAATTCGTAAATAAATTAACGATGTTTATGTTTGGAATTTGATTCGCAGTTTTTACAGTGAATTTTTTAATCAGTCAAATAGTTTGCCGTTTATTTAAAATAATTGAGATTTGTTACATTAATTGGTAGTTTCAGGGCCAATTAAATTAATGCCCAGTTTTCAAGGTCAATTAAATGAGTAAATAAATTAATTCATGATTTAATTAAAATACTTAACTGAATGATTCTTTTAATCAAATAAATTCCCTGTGTTATGGATGATGCGGTTCTTAAGGTCAAATGATATGGTTTAATTAAATTAGTTTTTGGTTCTTGGTACGGTTTAATTAAAATAATTAAGGTATTGATTCGCGATTTTAATACCAGTTTGTAGTTTTTTTAAATTTGATTAGCCGCGTTCGCGGTTAAACAAATTGATTTGCAGTTTAATTAAAATCATTGCTGGCTTGATTCGCTGGTTTTCAAAGAAATTAACTAAGATTTGATTCGCAGATTTGAAGGTAAAATAAACTGATGTGTGGTTTTATTAAAATAATGATTGGAATTGGGATTCAATAAATTTAAATCGTCGTTTATTAAGATTTGATTCGAAATGATTTGGCGTTTTAATCAAATCAGTTTGCTGTATTTTAGATGAACAGCGGCTTTCAAAGTCAAACAAGTACATTGCGGTTTAATTAAATTAAATCGCAGTTTAATAGCTTTCCATTCGATTAAGATCAACTTATGATGTGATTTAATAGAAATACTTATCGGAGTGATTCCTGGTTTAAGAGTGGACTGATGCGCAGCTTTAAATGCCAATTAATTCAGTAGGTATTCAAGGTCGAATAGAATAATTCCCTACAAATTTTCTTAATTCGGTTTTCAAAGCCAATTGAGCTTTTTCTCGTGACGTCAGAAGTGCATGTCAAATGTCAAAAAACAGCTGATCGGGGGCAACGTTTCGTGTGAGTTTAAATGAACGGTTTCGCAAAAAAATTATTTCAAGGGACAAAGCGCAATTTCAAAAATCTTTAATTATGATGAGCGTGCTTGTGGTCGGTAACAATCTGTGAACAATCTTCTGTGGAATGGGTGAAATGCAAGGTTAAAATATGATAAGATTTTATTGATGCATCAGTTTATTATGCTGTCATTTAAAGTAACTTAAACCAGTTCAGGGTTGATTTTTTCTTAATTTATTGAATTAAGAATTCATTAATGTTTTTCACTTTTATTACCGTAATAAACTCGTTTTTTTTTAAAGAAAGTTTTAGATAAAATCTGATTACAAATAAAGGACGTGGATTTACTTTCACAATTTGTACTAAGAAAAATTTAAGTTCAGTCTGAGTAATGTTTTTTAAAACATTTGGATGCAAGTTAACCTCAATTACCAATATTACATTTCTAATAAAGATGAGGTTATTAATGTTACAACTTGTATACATCTATGATGTACTTACAGTTTTTGGCTATGTACAGTTTAATAAAAAAAGTTATTGATGAGTGATCAGTAGACGTAGGTACATCGCCCTTGTGTGCTAGTTTATAGATTGCTACTTTTTTTTTGTTTAAAATTGATTTATAATAAAGCTATACTTATAATTAGGTGTGGTCTAAGCCCCATACAAAAACGAAACTTCACCACACAATTGTTTAATTCACAAAGGCTTAACTCTATTCAACAGAATACACTTTCAAAAACGAATTTTTATTAAATAAACATGAATTTTCCTCAATACTCCATATAAACACAAACAAAGGTTGACCCGCATCAGCTGCTTGGGCGGAGTTGGTGACGTCAGCTGATGTATATTTGGAAAACCCTTATTAAATTAACGAATTTAATTAAATAATTCGCTGTTTATTTCGTGTTTTATTCGTAGTTTCCAAAGTCTACTAGATTAATTCGATGGTTTGATTTACTGATTGCTACGTCAATTAAATTATTTCCAGGTTTAATAAAAATAATTAACGATTTATTTCGGGGCCAAATTAAATAAAGTCGGGTTTTGATATCTTTTGAGATTTTTAAGCTCAATTTTTAGTTTAGTTAAATTAATTCGCGGTTTAATTCGCAAGTTTCAAGACCTATTAGATTATTTCGTGATTTAATTAAATGAATTTCTAATCTTGAAGATACATTCATTTAATTCCAGGTTTCATTTGCGGATTTAAGAGTTACTTAAATTGATTATCGGTTTTCAAAATCAATTAAACTAGTTTGCAGTATAATCGCATTAGTATAAATCTTCCAGAGCTTGCTTTTGATTGGTTATCGAATTACTTGGATCAACACGATCACGATAAATATATTTAAAAACTATAATTTTATATATAGTTAATTAAAGAATCTGCAAATTGCACAGTGTGGTCCAGATTTCGGAATTTTGTGTTATCTTCTTAAACTTCATTAATATCACATACGAAAGAAACTTTTTAAAATCACATATCCGTTACAGAAAAATTAAAGAAATAACCCAACTTAATTTCTTAATTTCACGGCCTCTTTGCTTTTGACTGTGCTGTGTTCACATGTTTATATCGCGAGTGCGTAAATATGCGTATATGTGTGCTTTTCCTTAGGACACTATCAACTATAGCTAAAAATTGCACAATTTCACGTAGAAATACGCGGGTTTGGCACATTTTACAAAGTGATGCAACGATGCTCAATAAGCGACGATAACATCGATTTTTACCAGAGATGACACAATTGTTATTTTCGCAGATTTCGGTGAAAAAACCTCCAAAGGCATGACTTTAATGTCCAATAAACAAATAATATGGAATGAGTTTGGTCTTGGATCCCGATTTGAACTTGGTTTCTCAAATTTGGGAAAGAAAGTTAAGGGAGAGAGGTATTTTTAAAGGGATATGCCTTCATGCATTCTGATAAAAGGTCTTGATGAAAGGAATGGTTTTCCACCAACTCTTTGCCCCACCAACCTCCTGTGAAGCAAAATCGGTCATAATTCCAAAACGGTAGATCGTAGGTATAGCATGCGACCACTCGTTGGAAGGCTGTTAACAAGCTGCATTGAACGTTACTCTGATATTCCTTAGTAAACAATTTTTAGTTTTTTTTGACGAACTTGATTGTGGGAGATATTTAAAAAAATACGCCCTTGCTATGTTTTTATGGTAGTTTCAATGATACCCTCTGAACCCTCCATAAGCAATATTGATTATAATTCCGAAACAATAGATTGTAGGTATGACATGCGACCACACGTTGGAAAGGTCCCAAGAAAACGCATCGAAATATGTCGCTCCTTAAATTTCAAGTTCGACATAGCATGGAGTTTGAAACGCATAACTTTTCTTTTAACGTTGTATGTAATTTCCATCATATACAGTATGTCCGGATTGAGTTCACAATAGGTATGATGGACCAAAAATTTTCGAAATGGAATTTCATATTTTGGGATTCCGCCCTGCTTGGTGTGAAACTTATTTTTAGTTTACTTTCGATTTGTTAAAATCAAGTAGACCTTTACAAATGAGCAAAAATCCGTCATGTGTCAATTTCGTTTCAGGTAAAGTACCTTTTCCGTTCATAGTACGCAAAAGTGTCACTAAGAAAAGTTGTTCAGAAAATAAAGCTATGGCTCTATGCAATTTCACAAACATCGGCTTACTTTCATTAAATCCGCCTTTTTTTTGTATTGTATGAACGAACAATCACGTCGTAGTAAAGCAAACAATTTACTGTCATTATCTTAGATAAACTTCAAAACTTTGAAGTATTTGTTCTGAATTGATTACTTATCTCAGTAATTTGTAAATTATTTGTTCTTTAGTTTTTACTTGTTCTGTAGTTTTTTGTATTAAAAATGTTGTCTCTCGAACAACGCATTCACCTAATACAATGTTATTTAGGGAAGCGCATCTTATGCTCATCTTATTAATAAGTTTCAAGAGCGATTTCCAATGGTGGCAATCTCTGTCAATGGAGTAAAAAAACTTGTGAAAAAGTTTACAGGAACTGGAAGTGTGCAAAATTTGAATAAAAAAAAGCTAGTTCGCCACCATGAAGATGCTGCTACACTGTTGGTGATAGAATCCGTGAACACTAATAATCAATTATCGTTGAGGAAGCGGTCTGCTGAATTATCAATAAGTAAATCGCACATATAAAGAATTCTCAAAGAAAATAAAATTATATCATTTAAACCTACGTTCATTCATAAATTAGAAGCTGGAAACGATGGCCAACGATTGCTGTTAGGTTTGTGCACTGGAGAAAAGATTTTGAATAACAGATATTTTTATAAAAAAATAATTTTTCATGAGTCAACTTTTACAACAAAATTGTAGGTATTGGTCTGATGAGAATCCACGTTTTCGTATAGTAACTAACAGTCAACGGTACAAGAAAGTAAATGTATGCTGTGCAATAAGGTACGATAAAATTATTGGCCCATATTTTTTTGACACTAATTTAAACCAACATTCTTATTTGGATGTGCTCGAAAACTTTTTTTTACCTGCCATGGAAGACGTGAATTTAGAAGATTTTCATTTTGAACAAGACGGATGTCCAGCTCATTCAACTCGTTTGATTACAAATTATTTGAATCAGCACTTTCCTGAAAGGTGGATTAGACGACATGGTCCATACATTGGCCAGCAAGACCGCCTTGACCCCTATGAATTTTTACTTATGGGGTTATTTGAAACAAACAGTTTATTTATATGATGTTTATGATAACATCGACCTATTAAAACAAAAAATTAGGGATGCTGTAGATGAAATTAACCCAATGACAATAGTGAAAGTATACGACGGTTTTAGAGTTAGAATAGAAAAATGTGCAGATCTTGGAGGAAGCCAAATAGAGTAATTTGTAGTTTAATTACTTTTTTTTGATAAACTGTAAAAATTTGAATTTTAATTTGAAAATTTCAAATCACCCTGTTTTCTCATCTAAGATTTATCATGTAATCGTAAATAATAAAAAATCTTTCTCTCCTATTTTCTACTTCTATTATCAAAGTAGGTCGATCATTCTGAAAATTTTCATAATGCCATAACTTTTCTTAGTAACACTTTGGCGTACTATGAACGGAAAACGTACTTTACCTGTAACGAAATTGACAAATAACAGATTTTTGCTCAGCTGTAAAGGCCTACTTCATTTTAACAAATCCAAAGTAAAGAAAAAATAAGTTTCAGACCAAGCAGGGCGGAATCCCAAAATATAAAATTCCAATTCGAAAATGTTTGGCCCACCATACCTATTGTGAACTCAATCCGGGGACACACAGTATATTATTTCCCTTTTTGTGTACAATTTAAACTGACCTACTTTTATTTAACGTTGTGCCTAATTCAAACTGTTTTACATGTAAGAAAAAACAGTGCTGAACATTACATTTCTTTGTAATTTCGTATTTACAGCAATCATTTTAATGCTAGCACGCATCGATAAGACCGCCATAGAAAAAACGAGTTGTGCGCATGTACTGCATACAGCACACTCCTACCTCGCCAAATTCGAGATCTTATCCCCCTTTTCAATTTTGTATATAAAACCACGATTCACGCTGAAACTGTCATTGCACCGCTACTGTAACCTCGCGTGTTCTTAGACATAAAGCAGGCCTTTGACAGAGTCTGGCAGCGGGTCTGGTTCACAAAATCCAAGCATTATGTATCCCCCCCCCCGAGCTCAAGAGCTCCTACTGTCGTATCTAACAGATAGGACGGTACGAGTCCGAGTGGGTTCATCCCTCTCAGAAAGTTTCACCCCTCAAGCAGGTGTACCCCAGGGTTCTGCCTTGGCACCTATCCTATACCTCACTTTCGCCAATGATATCCCCAATGTAACCACACCCGGAATATCCTTGGCGCAGTTTGCCGACGACCCTGCCTTCTGGGCAGCCAATCGGTCAACGAAAAACGCATCCAACAGTTTGTCCAGAACCCTACAGAACTTCTCCAATTGGGCCATTCTATTCAGGCACCCTCATTATACCCGACACAAATTACTCTTCAAGGACGAGGTAACCATTTCTCTGCAAGGGGAACGGTTGCCTCTTCGCGAGGAAGTAACATACCTAGGAATCACATTCACCAAAAACCTTAGCTGGAACGCTGATCTGAAAAAAAACCCTAAACAAAATGCGAAACGGATCCAAACTCCTGGGCGCACTTAGAGTACGCACAGGGTGATGTCAACGCGAAACCCTTCAACACACCTATAAGACCTTTATACGGCCCGTAATATATTACCCTGCTCCATTGTACGCAACCCTAAAACCCAAAGACCTAAAATCCATAGCCTCATCTGAACGCCGAGTCCTACGGAGAATACACCGGTTACATTATAGAACTCCCAATGAAATCACCATTCAACACGCCAACATCACACCTATCACCCAACGGCTCCAAAAACTTCAATCAAACTACACCCACCGTAGGATATTCGGCGCCACAGATGCTACCAAAAAAAATTTAAAGTAGCCATTCGTAAGCATTTCTCGGCAGCCTAGCAATATCTCTAAACCCTCCCAGTGTTCCTGGGTGATTTAGCACGTTCGGCAAATCTTAGCCTGCTTAGGAATACTGTAAGTAAAAAAAATCACCGTCCTCTCGAAACTTTTGAATTGGGAAGAAGGATGTCGTTAATTCATGATTACAGATGAATGCATTGGGAAACGTAACTTTCGATCCGATACACAAAAAATAACAGTGTATGATCTTTTTGGAGCAAAAGAATAATGCCGAAAAACCCATCGCGTTGAGATTTTTTATTGTATTAATTTGACTGAAAGCATGAATGTAATCATCAATTTAACAACTACTCAAATTCTTTCATTTAATCTCAGTAATAACTAAAAATAAATGAGGATCACAGTTATTAGCAAAATCAAAGGAAAATTATTTCCTCTCTATCTCAAAATAAATTTTTATACACTGAATGCAATCTTTAATAAAAGAAAGAAAACAGTAATAAACATGCCAGTCATCGAACATAAGACATAAAAATTGATAGTCTTTGATATCTTAATCCAATAAACTCAATTTTAACAAGAAGAGTAAACAGAACTCTTAGTAAATCAATTTTTCCACAGTATTTATAAAAAATGTGGTTGTCAGTTCTGATATAACGGTACTTTTTGTGTTAAGATTATTATAGTAAATTGCTTAATGCTAAAATAATTATTAAATATTTTTCGACTTAATTCACTTGAATTCCTTATTTAATTGAGTTATGGAAGAATTTTGTTCGTGTGCTAAACAAACAACTTATCTTATTAAATTCAGTTAATTCATTGTTATTAGTGAGTGCCAAACAAGTCGTCTTTTTATTTGGGGGTGTGAGAACAACAATTTTTTAAATTATAAAAAAAATCGAGAACATGATTCATTATAAAACACTACTCTTCTCGTAATGAATAAGATATCAGAGTATGTGCTCCACACATAAGTCAACCACAGTCAAACAAATGCAAATCATTTGTGGGGCGGTTTTTTAGGAGAATAATTTGATAACTGGTACTAACCCCTCTAAACAACATACATTTATAGCCCCGTATTCGCTTGTTAAAAAGCTCCATCCATCCAATCGATTTATAACAAATTTTTTACGAATTTAACATGTTCTAACCCCTCTTTTTAACATGTATATAATCCCATAGTTTGTAACCCACAAATAGCCCCCCGTTGCCATAAAGCAACCAAAACCTCCATAAAATCATTTTTTTATCAAAAAAGTTTGTAATAGCTCCCATTTACAACATACATGCAGGCCCCCATCGTCATAGAGAAATTAAAAATACTTAATGAACCGAACTCCCATTTACAGCATACATGTAGTCCCTTATTGTCAGTATTCCCCAAATACTTAATGAATCGTTGCTAGAAATTTTCTAAGAAAATAACTAGTGCTAACTCTCACTTACAACATACATGTAATCCCATAGTTCACAGCAACGGTTCATTAAGTATTTGTAATTTTTTATAATTTATTATGACGATGAGGCTTATTTGCGTAAATAATACCCAGCAACAGTTCATTTAATTATTTTTATAAACAAATTTTCATTTCACTATGGCTATGGGTAGTTTATTTGCGAAGCACGAACAATACGTGACTACATGAATTGTGTAAATAGAGTTATTATTCATTATTTTCTTAAAATTTCCAAAAACGGTTCATTGAATGTTTTTATGACATTTTTTAAATTTCTTTATGACAATAGGGAAAGCTTCTTTACCAAGCACAAATTACGGGACAACATGTATGTTGTAAATGGGCTTGGTATTAATTATTTTCGTAAAAAATTCCCAGCAAGGGTTCTTAAGGAATTTTTTTAATTTCTTTATAACGATGGGGGGGCTTATTTGCGAAGCACAAACTATGAGCCAAGACTTACGTTGTACATTTTCTTAACAAATTCCCAGCAATGGTCCATTAAAAATTTAATTTTTTTTTAATTTTACAGAAACTTTTTAACTTTTTTATGAAGACGGGGCACTTATTTTTGGGAAGAACAAATTACTGGACAGTCCGTATAATACAAATGATAGTTAGTACAAATTATCTTTGTACAAAATTCCAGTAACGGTTCTTAAGTACTTTTATGAAATTTTTTAATTTTTTTGAGAAACACAAACGACGGGACAATATGTACACTGCAAAAGTACGAAATATTTTCGTAAAACAATTCCTAGTAACGGTTTATTAAGCATTTTAATATAATATCTATGACGTTGTGGGGGCGGGTGGGGGCTTATTTGCGAAGCACAACTCTTATGTTGTAAATGGGTGTGGGTATAAATTATTTTCCTAAAAATCCCAGCAACGCTTCATTGAGTATTTTAATGTTAAGTGGGGTTATTTGCGAAGCACAAACCAGGGACAATATGAATATTGCAAATGAGACTTAATACAAATTAATTTAGTAAAAAAATTCCTAATTCCTAGCAACGGCACATTAGGTATTTTTATAGCGTTGTTTTAATTTCTCTACGATGACGGGGAGAGGGGCTGACTTGCAAAGCAACTACAGGACTATACACATACTAAACAGAGTAGTTATTTTCGTCAAAATTCGTAAAAAATAAACTATCAGGCATTTTTGTAATTTATTTAATTTACAAAAGCCAATTGGGAGCTAAGAAGAAACCATGTGTGTTTAGAAGGTTGGTACACATTATCAAATTCTTTTAGTAAAAATATCTTCAGCAACGGTTTATTCAGAATTTTTTGTTTTCTTTTAATTTGTTGGTGGGTGGGGGGGGGGGGTTATGGGTGGAGCACAAACTCTGACATTATATACGATAACGAAAAACATTGCCAAATTTATTTATAATTTTAAACACCATTGCTGCACGTCGTTGCTGCTTTGACATTGTTAACATTGAGTGTAACTTAACCGAAATTCGCAAGTCACACGGAAAGCGAGATTGATCAACCCAAGACTTGATGAAATACAAACAACCGTTTAGTATGTATTTCGCTTTTAAAACAACGTATTCCGGTAAGTTATCTTTGATAGCTTTGATAGCTCCATCACCATCACCACCACCAAGAAAAAACCACTGGAGTCTAAACATTTATGTCAAGTTTCAATCCAATTGAAATTACCGTGTCATCGCGGAAGGAAGGTAATCATAATAATTTCTCTTACTTCTTATCGACCATATCCACCATCAAAAATCACTAAGATCTAGGCATGTATGTCATAAATACACAATACAACTCAATGCACACATACCCACACACAAGCAGCACTGTAACTGTACCTTAATTTAAGTTTTGAATTTGTGTTATTATTGGTAAATATATTTACATTATGTTGGTATCTTTAGGCATTTCTTTTTTCTTTCAATAATTAAATTTTGGTATGTCGATATTTTCTCTTTAGTGTACGTAATTACGAACGTACGTGTACATAGTGTTATGGTCTATAATGGCTATTTTAGCCACATCAATTTTATTCTTTGCGCAAACTCGAACTGAACTTAATTCAATTCCGTTCCTTCTGCGTTTCAATGCATGCCGTATCTTAAGTTTCTACCCTGCACAAGGGAAAGCCCCGGGTAGTGGAAAGCCCCGGCATTGGGAAAATCCTCATTTAGTAAGAAACATCCAATATGATAATGAATTTACCATCAATTGATGGTATTGCGTAGTTGATGACGGCACGAAGTTAAATACATAAAATGGCGTGCATGATAATGCAATTTTTTATCTTGAAGAAGTAAAAATGGAGATACATTTGTATCATTACCGCATGCTGTTGGTTTACCTTTTTTTGCAGTCCGGTCTACATTTCGTTTATGTTGTTTGTACGTTAATGAGGACAATTAAAATTACCTTACGTTACCGTACCGCATGTATATCATATTGATGGGAAATGAAGTTATCAAGCTGCGGTTCGTTTCAAAATAAGGTTAATACACTATATTGATTTTGAGTGTAAGCAAATGTAAGTACGTATTCTTTAATGCAAAGTACGTCTTACGTAAATAATAAGTCGGTATAGTGTTGTTTTGATACGGTTGTAATGAAAAGAAAAAGCTGACTTCGGTTTACATTTTCTAAGATAAAAATATTTGAGTGCATAACCTTGTAACTGTAATTATTATAAGTTTTGTTATGAACGAACTAAGTTCAAAGTGAATAGTATTAAATTTTATTTTAATTTAATTAATAAATAAGTTTTGTAGATTTGAACAAGATTAGTATACTTTACGTAAGTACTTATAAGTTGTTCATCGATGTAAATTTTCTTATTTAGAATGATGTAATTCTAAATATAATAGATTAATAATTTGACTGTAACTATTATAATTTAACATAGTTTAATTAAACTTTCTCAATTATCGAGTTAATTTTAATTATTAACCTAAAAATTAAGTGGCCTAACAAAAATCAAATATACTGAACTTATTAGGATTTATAAAATTAAAATAATTGAATAATGTTTATTGACAGGTCAAGCAGCCTCTATTATTATTGGCATACAGTGTAGATAGTCTTTTATTTTGAATTGTATGTAAAGATAAGTTTGTGTTGATTTAGTAATTAGTAAAGCTTTACGATAAGTACTGTTTTAGTTGGTTTCATGATAGAAGTAATAATATCTTATTTTGTTTTATTAAATATACATATAAATACAGCTGTTTAGCGTTATTCAGATTACATGTAGTATTAATGTATAACTTTCTCAATTATCGTAGTATTTTAATTACTTAACCTATAAAATTAAGTGGCGCCTAACAAAAACAAACAAATGCATACTGACTACAGCTGTGGATATCTCATGCCTCCCTCAGAACCTGAAAATAAATGAGTTCTCAAGATACAGTAAGTTTCGTAAGCTGAGTTAGACCGAGGTGCAAACTTACGGTTTAACGTCAAATTCCAATCTACACCTTTTTCATTTATTATAGTACACACGCGCACGTTCGAAACTTACAGTACCCCATAACAGCTAGTCTAACTTAATTTTGAATTTTTGACCCTTTTGATGTAAATATACTACTTTTTAAACATTTAGGTATTAAATGCTTTAACAAAATTCATTAGAATTACGATCACTAGCATTACATTTACTATCATAACAATTTCGATCGATAGATCCCTACGATAATTACGATCACCATAAATTATAATTACTATGATAACGATCGCTACAATCATACATATAGGATCATTATACATCATTACACTTAGGATTAGTACAATTACGATCATACGCCCTACCATCATTGTAATCATATCACTACAGTCATTACACTTTCGATCATTACAATTGCGATCAATACAATTGCTATATCAACAATCTTACATTTATGACCACCATAATTGCAATCAATACAATAACTACGATAATTTTTATCTCTAAGGTCAATATAATCACTACAATCGGTACAATTACATCACTACAGTAATTAGTCTTACGATCAATACGATTGTTTTGTATCACTACAATGATTACATTTACAACCTACGATCATTAGGATTATAACATTACATTAAAAATATAAAAAAAAACCGTCACAAAACAACCTCTAAAGAGTAAAACAATTTTTTGGATCACAGCTAAGAACACTCTCGGTCAATTCACCTTTCAAACAAAAAGAACTAAATCAAAATTGCTAACTCCGTTTGGAAGTTACGATACCACAGACACATTCACTCGTTAAATTTATAACACCCCTCTAGTGTCGTCGGGGGTTGATTATGATTCTGGGGTTAAATAGAATGTATAAATATAGCAATACAGAATTTTGTGCAAACAAGTTATAAATTGCATTTCTCTCTATAGTTCACCCTCAAATATTACAATTACGGTCATTATGATCACTACAATCATTACAATTACGATCAATACAATCTATACGATTAATTTGGTCCCATCACTACAATTATTACAATTATGATAATTACAAATCATTATGATCACTAAGGTCATTATAATTACGATCATACAATCACTACAATCGCAACAATTACCTTCATTACAATCGTTTCAGTTACGTTCATTTCGATTACAATCAGCGATTAGTACAATTGTAATCAAAACGATCACTACGACCGTTTTGATTATATCACAATGATTATACTTACAACCTACGCTCATTACGATAATAATAATCACTATTATTATTATTAGAGATAATAGTAAGTTATAATTGAGATATTTACTTTCCAACTTTACTTTCATTTGTTCAGGGATTAAACAGAATGTATAAATATAGCATTAAAACACAGGTATTGTCAGAATCATGCACCAATAAATAAATACAGAAATATGTACAATTGTAAATTGCATTTCTCTCATATTATTATTATTACCATTATTAAAATTACGCTTACAATAATTACACTTAAGTAATTATAATTATAATCGGTAAGGTCCTTACCATCACTGTGATCACATTATTGCAATCATTACATTACGATCGTTACACTTACGATCAATAGATCCGTACGATCATTAAAATGATTTTGATCAATGAGGTCATTACAATTAAGTTCATTACAATCTCTACGATCAGTACAACTTACGATCACGACAATCGCTACACTTACAATCATAATTACGATCAATACAATCCCAATGTTTATTTTGATCAAATCACTACAATCATTACACTTAGGATCGTTGCAATCAGCACTATCATTATAATCACTACAATCATTACACTTACAATAATTCGCAGGTCATTACAATTACAATTAAGTTCATTACAATCTCTACGATCAGTACAATTACGATCACGACAATCGCTACACTTACAATCATAATTACGATCAATACAATTCCAATGTTTATTTTGATCAAATCACTACAATCATTACACTTACGATCGTAGCAATCAGCACTATCATTATAATCACTACAATCACTACACTTACAATAATTCGCAATTGGGAACATTTTAATCCTTAGATCATTTAAATCACATCACTACAATCGTTACACTTATGTTCATTACAATTATGATCACTGTAGTCATTAAGCTTACGATCATTTCAATTACGATCAATACCCTTATTCTTAAGCACATCATTACAATTATTACACTAACGATCATTACGATCACTACCATCATTACACTTACGATCATTACAATTGCGATCAGAACAGCTCCTATCATTTTGATCATATTGCAATCATGACACTTTCGCTTATTACAATTACGATCAATAAATCTCTACCATCATTACACTGACTACGAAAATTACAATCACTACAATCATAACATTTATGATCATTACAATTATAATCAATAAAATCACTGCGAAAATTTTTATCACTAAGGTTCTTACAATTACGATCATTACATTACTACAATCAGTACAATTACAATCACTACAAACATTACACATCATTATAATTACGACCACGACGATCAGTACAATTAATATCATTACGATTAATATAGCCACTACGCATACCATCATTTCAATCACGATCAATACGATCATTTTCATCATATCGCTCCATCCATACACTAACGACATTACAAATACGATTCCTAGAATCATTGTGATCATATCACAATTATCATTACACTTTCGATCATAACAATTACAACTCATAGATCCCTACCATCATTACGTTCACTACGAACATTTTGATCAGTGCAATTACAATCAGTACAATTACCATCGCTACAACCATTATACTTATAATCATTACAATTATGATCATTACGGTTTCTACGATCATTTTAATCACCACTACAGTTATTACACTTGTTACAATTACACTCAATACGATGACTGCGATTATTACGATCACTACAATCATTACGATTATAACAATTAGTATTATTAGAGGTTAGTAAATAGTAAGTTAGAATAGAGATAACTACTTTTTTAAAATAAAGTGTTAGAGCAAGGAACTGGGACTAATGCTATTCATCTAAACTGCGCCCTGTGGTTTACCCCCAAATTTTGTTTTAATTTGTTTTGGAGTTAAATAGAATATATAAATATAGCACAAGCGCAAAAAAATGGATAGTCAGAATTATGCACTCATGAATAAATAAATACAGAAATGTCGTAAATTACATTTTTTCAATTTAAACATTTCTAAAAAAAAAATAACTCGTAATAGCTTTAGCAAATTTCTAGGTATACCAACTATAATCCTGCAATAACTGTGTGTCCCATTTTACACAAACAAGAAGTTCCAGAAGACAAGATTGCAATCTGCCTTTAACCTTTATTTTTCAGATTATGCTAAACAAAAACGTCTGTCAAGCTAGCCCCCCCCCCACTTTGTAAAAATAAAAACAAATACATGAAAATTACGAGCCATTTATGAGCTTTTATATTCCGCAAATTAAAAATTTTGAGCTCGTCATGAATTTAAAACTTTCAATGAAGGGGCTGAGTCTACGTCGACTCAGCCCCTTACAGATAATAATATTGAATCGTTCTTTGCGACAGAATTAGGAGCTATTTATGAGCTTTTAAAATATGATTTTGATTTTTGAGCTCGTCGTTATAACCCCAAAACAACCCTTTAAATACCTTCACTCAAGAGAGAAACTATGCTTAAAATGAAAAAATTTAACTATTTTGTAGGAAATTATTGTTTATCGATTTATGAGTTCCCGAGATACGTCTACTTTCATTATTGATCTGCAACCCTTGCACGGTAAAACCATCTCTCGTCTCTCAGCACACAATAGAGCGCTTTACTTAAAATGAAAGAAATTGAATATTTGGATAAACTGTTTTATAATTCAATATCTTATATTATTAGTGTTTGTTACAGGTTTGCAAAATAGTTAATTTTTTTCATCTCTGATGTGAAAAAAATGCGGGGTGATTATTTTTACAAAAGAACTTTAACTTAATAACGAAACACGTGTGTTTTAGAAGGAAGTAAACTAATGAACAATAAATTAATTATTTTACTATAAGTACAGTGTCTATAGTGCCGGAAAGATTTGGGACTAGTTTTATTGTAAAGGAATTGCAGTTCAATAATTAAAATACACGTATTTTGTTCATAAACAATCTTTTTTAATAAATCAAAGTATGGAACTCGAGTATCTTTTCAAACCATAAATTTATAATACAATTAAATTAATTGCACAATATTTTGGCATATTTTGATGAATTTTTTAATATATTCTTTTTATAAAACATATTTTGATGGATTAAATAAGTATTACTATATGAAATATGAAAACAAGTATTAAATATTAAATACTATATATTCGTGCACACACACACGCACGCGGACACGCACACGCGCGTTACAAAACAATTTTAATTAATTATTTAATATTATTTGTACATAACATTTTTACAGTTACTTACAAGGTTCCTTACTTTATGTTTCAGTACATCATATAAATCGATAAACAATAATTACCTACAAAATAGTTAAATTTTTTCATTTTAAACATATTGAAACGATGGGAGTTTACCGTAAAAGGGTTGCAGCTCAATAATGAAAGTAGACGTATCCGAGCTCATAAATCGATAAACAATAATTACCTACAAAATAGTTAAATTTTTCATTTTAAACATATTCTTGTAAACGAAGGGTAGTTTTGCGTAAAGGGTTGCAGCTCAATAATGAAAGTAGACGTATTTTGAGAGCTCATAATTCGATAAACAATAATTACCTACAAAATAGTTAAATTTTTTCGTTTTAAACATAGTTCTCTCTTGTGGCGGGGAAACGAAGGGTATTTTTAGCGTAAAATAGTTGCAGCTCAATAATGAAAGTAGGCGTATCTCGAGAGCTCATAAATCGATAAACAATAATTACCTACAAAATAGTAAATTTTTTTTATTTTGAGCATAGTTCTCACTTGAGTGAAATTATTTAAAGGGTTGTGTTGATTAAAACGATGAGCTCAAGAATCAAAATGATATTATTTTAAAAGCCCTAATTCTGTCGCAAAGAACGATTCAATATTATTATTTGCACGGGTTGAGGGGGCTGAATCAACGTCGGCTAACCCCCCCCTGAAAGTTTTAAATTCCTCTTTTGCATGGCGTACGTAATTTTCACGTATATGTTTTTATATTTACGGCTATGCAGACGTAAAAGAAAGGTACATAAAAATTTGAAGAATCCAAACCAATATAAGTAGAAATATAGAAGCTCAAACAAATTACCAAGCATGTTACCTTTGCAATTGTTTAGTTTGGGTAAATTATGCATAAATAAATTTCGCTTCTGTGTTAAGGTTAAAGTTCAGTTATGTATCGAATGGCTCCTGTGATTTTTTTGAGTATAATAGATTTTTTGAAAGTCTAAATAGATACTTTAGCTAGAGAGAATTGTGTTGTGTTATTTCCATTTGGAAGTACAGTAGTGCTTGTAAAGTTTTTTATTTGTTCAAATTATTAAACGTTGTGATCAGTAGAACAAAATATTCAGCTATATTGCTTTAATTGCTGTAATTCTAATTTGCCTTACTCAGATAATGAAATCATGAAAAAATTAACATTAATTTTTTTCGTTGCAACAATGCCCCAATTTAGTTAGTTTTTAAAAAAAATGTACATGTTACCATAATTAAAAAGTTTAATACGGACAGCTGCAAACCAGTAAAACATTCCGATCAATGAAAGCTTTAGTCACGCGAATTGTGTAGGTATTTTATCCCTATAATTGCGAAATACCAAATTTGCTTGCAAAGAAGCACAGAATTTACTCTAGACAAATTTAATAGCGCATAGTGTACTCGTGAATGGATTAAGTGCCTTTGTATTGAACAATTTTCAATTAAAACTTAACCTATTTCACAAACAGCGAGTTTGAGTCAGTTTTATTATGAGCTTAATCAGTAAATGTAACAAAAACTATTGTAATGGAATTTTTAGGAATGATAAGACCCGATGACTCCTGATTTGACGAAGAATCCTTAACTCAAAAACTCGATTTTGATGTATATGATTCGTGCTACATATTTCATGTGAAATACAGAATTGTAAAAATCTAATTTAATCATTTAAAAATCTAAATGGATTTATAGATAAAATATAACAGATGTAAATTGACGGGCGTAAATGCAAAAAATTTGGAAAAGCTTTCCCCATCAGCATCACGTGAATTATTTTAATAAAAAAAATAAAACCCCGCCCCACCGTCAGCCCCAAAAATGACTGTGGTCAAGACAGAGGTTCTAATCACTTATATCGAATATTAATATAATTGCTTTTGAAGTACTTGAGTTATTCCGAAACAAAAAATCTACATTAACCCCTCTTAGACCCAATCGTGTAAATCCACCACCGTCAAAAACCATTGTGCTCTAGAGATTTTGCCTTAACAACTTCTGTAAAATTTGAATAAAATACATTTTTACTTTTCGAAATGTTGCGTCCGAAATGTGATAAGCCTTCCCCCAACCAAACACACCGTTACGCGTACAATTTGCTACTAAGAAATTTTAGTAACATTCAATGCTTCGGTGATCGTCTTATTACTTTGATAAGAGTAAGTCGACAACACTTAACAATAAATAAAAACAAATTGCAACTGGGAGACTTTAACCTAGCATAATCTAGTAAGCATAATCCAACAGCAAGGGAATTGATCCTAATTAGAGAACGATGGATGCGTGGTCAGAAAATTTATTATTTGCATGAGACTGGTATGAATGTTGGTAGGCATAAGTCTTTTTGGTAGTAATAGTAGGAGCCATAAACTTTCTAAAATACAGCCCTAAAAATTCAAAAGGAGAGCTGAAAGAGAAACCTTTAATTAGCGCATACAAAAACAGACAAAATAATTCATTTATTCAAGAAGCAAAAAAGGAATCAAATTTTAACCACTCAAATTATTGGTTTGTTCAATAACAAACAAATTAATAACTTACTACCACGCACATTAATTTAGAAAACCAGATATCAAAAATAGTCACTGGCGAAATTTTTAATTCTGCAGAAAGTAGTAATACATTAAGCATATTCGTTAATTGTAAACTTCACTGTACCCAACGCAATAATTTTACGTAAAACTAAAAGACAAACTGTTGTCTGTAATTAAAGTTAATAATAAATAAAAATAAGTGCTTGTGACAGTCTCAATCTTAAACGAAAGTTAAATACTTATACAGATATAACATAGAATTTACATTCACATTCTTTATACAGAAACCTAAATATGAATACTGAAGTTGAGTCACCAAATACAGTTCACAAATTTAACAATACCGGAGTTATATATTTTATATGTAAAATATTTTGTCAATGTAAAGTGGCAATTAAAACAAACAAGTAAATAATGGCTAACAGTTATTAAATACAAGTTATACATAATGTATGAATATAGAATACATGAATAAGTAAATTTTGTATGTATTTTAGATAACATAAGATACACAATTTCCACTGTTGCAAACCGGTCGTAGATACATAACGGGTTACTGTAGCTTGAAAGTCTAAAATGAATGCAACTGTTCACTAACGTTTACAATCTGTAAAGATAGACATTCGAGTCTGTATATCAGTATGTGCAGATGGCTGAATTTACATTGAAGTAAGTAATTGTAAGCGCAGTCAGAAAGCAATCATGTATGTTCAGTAACAATTATTCTTTGAAGTATATAATCCTCTCTACAGGAAAGTACAGAAGAGGTCCAGAAAAGTAGACACGTAGATATTACGAAAAAAGGTATTACTTCCGAGACCAGATCGTTAAAAAAGGTATATACCGTTAACCATTATTCAATAAATAGTGCGTTGATTATATCTCACTTTAGTTTGGGTAGCTTAATTAATATTAAACGTAGGAAAGTCCAAACAGATTAAACAGGGTTTTTGAAAAAATCTTGAAATTTAAGTCATTTATTACCGCTAGATGGCGTAAATATAAAGTAAAATTTAGAATTGATGTAATTATAGGTCATTATGTCAACTTCAATGTAAAATACAATGTAAATATACTCCGTGACATAAAAAATGCAACACCAAGATGACGTTGGAATTTTTGGACCAAATTTGGCAGAAATGTTTAACCAGTCAAATGTAGTAATTAATTAAAATTTCATTCGAAATAATGCAGTAGCCATGGAAAATTTGATGTTTCACTTGTTGTAACAATCGAAATTATCGGGTGTATTTCTTGAGAGATTAAGTCGATTTCGGTATTGTTTTTGGTTGCTTTTGTGTTCTTCTTTGCATTTTGAGGCTGCGATTATGCCTAGAGTGCGGCGACGTGAAAATGATCGACAAGTGAGTGAATTCGACAGAGGTCACATTATTGGTTTACGTGAAGGTGATTTTTCATTCAGAGAAATTGCTAATCGTCTTAACCGTAATCAATCTTCTGTAGTACGGTGTTATCAAGCATGATCTAGAGAAGGTCGAGAACGTCGTGGACGGCTAAGACAGATAAATGTGGTCCAGGGCCGCCAGCTCCGATTAATGGCATTAAGCGACCGATTCTTCTGATCAATAGCCG
Source organism: Vesta saturnalis (assembly GCA_036346205.1). Classification (NCBI taxonomy): domain Eukaryota; kingdom Metazoa; phylum Arthropoda; class Insecta; order Coleoptera; family Lampyridae; genus Vesta; species Vesta saturnalis. Next base: position 2,633,252 of record JARFJB010000542.1, on the reverse strand, counting down.
ATCAATGGTTTGGAAACGAAGGACGTCCTGTAACCCTTCGTACAGTTTACCGTCGAATTAGAGCTTTTGGCTTGCAGTCGTATCGACCACATCTTGTGATTCCGCTGACGGCTCGTCATCGACAACAAGGTTTGGAGTGGTGTACCTTTTTGGCTTGCAGTCCTACCGATCACATCTTGTGCTTCCGCTGCCCGCTCGTCATCGACAGCAACGTTTGGAGTGGTGTACCTTGCAACTGGATTGTGACGCGGAATGCATGCCAAGAAGGGTGCGGCAGTGTGAAACTAATAGGGGTGGTCCAACACATTATTAATAAAAAATGCCTTTATCTTTTGTTTAATTTCTTTGAAATTTTAATCAATTACTACATTTGACTAGTTACACACAAGTTTGGTCCAAAAATTTCAACACCACTTTGATGTTGCATTTTTTGTCACATAGTATATATATATATATATATATATATATATATATAAAAGACGAAAAAATAACATGACAAGTCCCCTCTAGACACTCCCTACGGAGATGTGAGCCCCTAAATGACGCCGCTGGATTCTTGAATAACTTTTAAAGTACTTGACATAATTTAATAAAAATTCAGTATGATGGCCACTAGTAAGGACCTCTTAAAATAGTATCCTTGAAACATATTTGGCTTGTTTAGTTTACCAGGGATGGACTAAGTTGTACACCTTAACGCCTAAATTTTGATGATAAAGATCTAAAAAAAATATTTTTGGGTAGCTGGAACCTTTACCTAAAAAAAGGCATACTTGTTTAATATCGATAAAATGAACTATTTTCAAGAAAAAAATAATAAACGAATTAATGTTTCATAATTAATAAATTATTAAAAAAAAATTAAGCCAGTGTTTTTTTGAATTTTTACGAGAAAACACTCTTTTAATAATACATCAGGAAAACCAAATTAAACATATTAATTATTTAAAAAATGTTGCAAACTTAAGTGAGTTTATCGACCCACGAGGTATAATTTTATTTCTTGTTCATTTTATTTACCTTCACTCAAAAAAACATGTCAAACGTTCCTATGATACGAAATAAATAAATAACCTGCATTTTAGAACTTGACATTTGTCACATCGCTGATACATGGATCGACATTAATTTACTTTAAATTTACTGATTTTTGGATTTCGTGGTGATTTGGATTGTAACCTTATTCGAAATATGGAATTCACTTTTATTGAATATGCAGATATGCATATGATGTATGGTCTTGCCTCTTGCAATGCTTTGGAAGCAAAAAGATTATATCACGAGAGATTTCCTAATCGTACTATTCCAAATCAGAAGACATTTCAACGAGTTGATCAACGTCTAAGAGAGAATGGTGAATGATGTCGGTTACTAAGGTAATAATATTGACTTTCTTTATAACTTTAGGAATGTTTAATAAAAAAAGTACTGATGTTGCTCTGACAAGAACACTGCGTACGGTGGAATTAGAGGAAAATATTTTGAATGCTGTAGATGGCACTCCTTCAACGAGCACTCGCAATTCAGCCGCACAATTTAATAAGCCGAAAACAATAATTCATGAAGTTCTTCAAGAACAGTTGTTATACCCATATCATTTGCAAAAAGTGCATGAATTGATTCCTGAAGATTTTCCTCGTGGAATGCAGTTCGCAAACTGGCTATTGTATCAGCAGCGAAATAATGAAAATTTCATTAGCACTATTCTTTTTACCAAAAATTGTATCACGAATTCACACAACTCACACGTATGGGCTGATGAAAATCCTCATGCAACTATTGTTTCGCATCATCAGCATCAGTTTCAATCAATTAATATCTGGGCAGGAGTCAATGGCAGTTTTTTTTATTCTACCATTTATATTGCCGACGCGATTTATTGGACAACTTTATTTGGAGTTCCCCCAGAACGCTTTTAAAGATTTAATAGAGCATTTACCTCAACAATGTGGGGTTATTGTGGCGGGTACAGCAATCCTCAATTCGTCGTGCTCGCGAGTGTATCAGACTTCACGGAGCACATATTGAACCCTCTTATGCAGTTTTTAATTAAATGAAAAAATTTAGGGGTTAAGGTGTACAACTTAGTCCATCCCTGGTAAACTAAACAAGCTAAATATGTTTCAAGGATACTATTTTAAGAGGCCCTTACTAGTGGCCATCATACTGAATTTTTATTAAATTATGTCAAGTACTTTAAAAGTTATTCAAGAAAAACTTATTTCCAGCGGCGTGCTTTAGGGACTCACATCTCCATAGGGAGGGTCTGGAGGAAAAAAATTTACAGGAACTTGTCATGTTATTTTTTCGTCTTCTATCTAAATCCGAGAGATTTCCGACATTTTTCCGGACACCCTGTGTTTTTTTTTTTTTATGTATTATATATATATATATATATATATATATATATATATATATATATATACAGGGTGTTTAAAAAAGATGCGGAAATATTAAAGGGGGCGATTGCCCAGGTCATTTTATACAATAAAGTTCCTATAAGCATAGGCCCGCAAACGCTTCGTTACCGATCTACAGCGTGTTGAAGTTTAATTTAAAAAAACAGTCAATATTAGATTTTTCCAAAACGGCTTGAGATATCATAATGAAATTTTACGCGTATCAATAGCTGTGGGAGATGCATACTTTGCAATACAACACGATGTTTCAGTCGTACCATTGGCGCGCGTATTGGTACGTCATAGGCTATTTTTCAAGAAAAAAGTAGGATGCCGCTGATTTCTCTAAAAATAAAAAAATATTTTTTAATTCTTTGTTCAATTGTGAAGAAAAAAGCTCTCTTGACTTTTTATCTTACGACGTACCGTTTTTGAGTAAAAAAAGCATTTGGTGCATGTCCATTTATTACAGAAAAAAAGTTTTAAAACCAAGGGTTTTTTAAGGGCAAAAACAAATATTTCACCAAACCAAAAATTTTACCAACCAAAAATTACAAAAACTGTTCAAAGTGACCACCTCGAGCTCGGATGCAAGAATCCAATTTTCTCCTCATTGATTGGCGAACTCTCTCAAAAACACCAGGATCTGTTTTAATTGAGTTGCACCCAGCAATGATTCGATTTCTTAAGTCTTCTACGTTTCCCAATGGAGTACCGTACACCAAGGACTTCAAATGGTCCCACAGGAAAAAATCAAGGGGATTTAAGTCCGGGGATCGTGCAGGCCATAAGTGAGGTTCACCCCGGCCAATCATACGATTTCCGTATGCTTGTGTTAATAAACCACGAGCTACTTGACTAAAGTGGGCTGGTGCGCTATCGTGCATATACCACATTGTATCTCTAATTGCTAATGGTACGTCCTCCAGAAATCCAGGGAGCGTGTTTTCCAAAAATTTGCGATACACCTCTCCGGTAAGTCTCCCGGGTAGAAATACCGGTCCAATTAGGCAGTCACCCACAATCCCAATCCAAACGTTCAAAGAAAACTGATGTTGAAAACGATCTTCAACAATTTCATCTGGATTTTCTTCACACCATACATGGTTATTATGGAAATTCCGTATTGCATTTCTTGAAAAACTCGCTTCATCGGTGAACAGAATCAACATCAGAGGTATTTGAACCATTTTGTGCAAAAGCCATTGACTGAATGCAATGGGAGGAGGAAAATCAGCAGTAAAAAGTGCTTGAACGCGTTGTATGTGGAATGGATACAACAAATTTTCCTTAAGAATGTGCCAAATAGTCCCATTACTTACATCCAAAGCGTCAGCAATTTTTCGAGTAGAAGTACCTGGACCTTCTTCAATCATGTCCAGCACATCCTCTTCAGCTCTACCGTTCTTGCTGTCCTTGGCCTTCCTGCTCCTCCATTTCGTATTAATGTGCCTGTTTCATAAAGACGCCGATGAATACCATTCGAAAGTTTTTCTATCAGGAGCAATACGGCCCGGAAATCTTTCAGTATACAACCGCCTAGCTTCTAATGCATTCCCATCAGCAAGTCCATAAATGTAGTGCATGTCGGTCATCTCGGCATTCGTGTAGCGATTCATGATACGGAACTTCAACAAATTCGACACATACAAAATTATTAATCACGAGACTCATTCAATATGTCAGAATAATATAGGAATGTTCAAAAATATTTTTGTACGCATGATAAATGGATATGCACTAAAATGTTTTTTTACTCAAAAACGGTACATCGCACGATAAAAAGTCAAGAGAGCTTTTTTCTTCACAATTGAACAAAGAACTGAAAAATATTTTTTATTTTTAGAGAAATCAGCGGCATCCTACTTTTTTCTTGAAAAATAGCCTGTGTCAATACGCGCGCCAATGGTACGACTGAAACATCGTGTTGTATTGCAAAGTATGCGTCTCCCACAGCTATTGACACATGTAAAATTTCATTATGATATCTCAAGCCGTTTTGGAGAAATCTAATTTTGACTTTTTTTTTTAATTTAACTTCAACACGCTGTAGATCGGTAACGAAGCGTTTGCAGACCTAGGTTTATAGGAACTTTATTGTATAAAATGACCTGGGTAATCACTCCCTTTAATATTGCCGCATCTTTTTTTAACACCCTGTATATATTTATTATATATATATATATATATATATATATATATATATATATATATATATATATATATATATGTTGAAGCCGTTTCGGGCATATCACATAATATACATTTAATTTACTTAAATTATTCTGTAGACAATTTCACTTTAGATTGCTTTGGGTCTAACAAATATAAGTTTGGCTACCTCTCGGCGGAATTTCAATTTTAAATTTGTTAGTTGGCTCTGTTTTTCGTTCGTCAGAAAAAAATTCTTTGACTTTGCACTGTGTGTTTGTTCGATTTAATGAAGCTTAGTTCTCTGTAAATTAATCATTTACGCCATTGTTTAGGCCGGATATATCATCTTTGCATTACAAACAGAAGAGTTGTAATTTCTTTCCTGTAGCTAATACAGCTCTTCAGCAGATCGTTTCTGAATTTAAGGACATAAGCCGAATTCGAGGAAAAAGCAGTTTTTTTCTTGCATTATTCTTTAACACACTTACTGTCATTATTTATTGGATCTAATTGGGAAGAAATTACAATATAAGCATAGTTCTATTGTAAAATTTACTAAATTGGAAAATAGATATCCTGTTTCGATGAGATAGCAAGATATGTATGCCCTATTGGAAATTGTTAACTCTACTAGTTTTACAGATGCTGGGGGACGATATTATATACCGTATCATCCCCATAGTTCGTTGTAAAGCAGTAAATATAGGTAAGTACTAAGTAAACGACACACAGACTTTGAGTATAAGCTATCTTAATTACTTTGATCATGTAGATGAAGACCTAGAATTTTTATGTACTAAAGCAATTGTAAATGATATCCTAGCCCTCTGTACACTTTGAGGGGACACTTTCTTCTGCAATAATTGTTGATAAATTATAGTTGGTGCCCTAGATGTATCCGTAAATCAATAGAATGGATTGGCCGATGTTTTATAATGTGGTGGTGGAGGATTAAAAGCCCTGGTGTAAATAATTTAATAAATAAATGGGTGTAAATGTTCTCAAAACAAATCGTTAAACTAACCAGAGATCCAAAACACTCAATAAAAGATAATGCCGTTGTCTCAGTCGGTAGATTAAAGCAGGCAGGTTCATGCTTTTTGATTTGCTTAATTACCACAATTTTCTGCTTGGTTATTTCCACTTAACATCAATATAGTAACAGCAATGTAACAATAATAAAAATTATCTCGGACGCCAAGTTATTTTTTTATGCTCGGAATAACTAAACCGAGGATATAATAAAAAATTCACCAAAATGTCAAAATAAAAGATATACAAACTATGTTTATTAAACATTTAAATTTAGAATTATATAAAATATATCTTAAAAACTAGATGTAATAGCCTTAAATTACTAAATTATTAGGACGTAAATACCTGTTCGAAAATTTTGTACACAACTTTTTGATAACCTCTGGTATCTAAAGAAATACGGAAATGTAAACCAAAGGTGATGTAAATATTTGCACCAATATTGCGCAATATGTCGTAATAAAAATGCTGTACGTTGTAAACCATACCAAAGATGAATTTTACTTCTTACAAATTTATCTTCATGAAATTTGAACAATCCAGTATTTATTGCATTCTCTAGAAAGTTCAAATAAAAAGGTTTGATCTAAATTTAGATCTAGCAAAGTACAAGCGTACGTAAAAGCAGAATTAAACGGGTAATTAAAATGTAATTAAAATAGAGTTAAATGTGCAATTAAAAGTGCCTGCAAAAAGCAAATGTTTTAGAGTTTAATACAAGACGAGTTAAATGTATCTTACCATTAAAGCAATGGCACTTTTCACAAAATTTAGGTGGAAACCCAAAAATGGCTTCCTAGTCAACATAAGTTTCATCAAGTAATCTCGGAAGGACGCTTAGATATTAGGTGATATAGCGTTGCGCGAGAATATGCGTAGAAATTAATTCAAAGATATGGGAATATAAACCCCTAAGAAAATATGCAACTTACGTTACACCAAAATGCAAATTAAGTTGCCTACCATATACTTATAATTCATTAATAATTAAAAACTTTTTTTCTTATGTTTTACAACCAAATGAACGAAGAACGTAAAAGATTCGTTACAGTTTACCTATCGATACATTCATAAATGCCGATATAAGACCAGTCGCTGAAACTTCTGTAACTCATGTGTACGCTTATTTTGTGGTGTTGTGCTTATTAAATACGACCGTACACTTTATTTGAACCATTTTCTGAAATAAGCTGCTAGTAAGATTGTTTGATAATTTTGGTTACGCATATTGGTGATCACTGAATACGCACGTATTGATGGGAACCACTAAATAAATTCGTTTAATTTGATTCATTATAAGTTACTATCTTAGTAAATTAATGAGTGAATTGATACAATTAAAGGTAGATTAGTTAAGACAGGTTTCCATCAAGTTAGCAGTAGCTATTCGGGTACAAACATTTTTGTTTACTACAATGATCTTATTTAAATGTAACTATTGTTTCATATTAGAAACATTAATTTACATTCTGTTGTATTTTCATAACCTAGATTCTAGATTAATTACATGTACATACAGGCTAAATACAAAATTAGTGTTATTAGAGTAGTTTTATATAATTGATTTTAAGGAGGGTTACTATTAGATACTATCATTATAACTCAAGTCAGCAGTAATTATGCTTCCGTATGTATGTATGAATGCTTAGTTGTGCCAAATTACTAGCCCAATAAAAGGTATAAGTAAGATGTATAACGAAATGTATGGATAAATATATGACGTAAGCACAAGGTCGTACCAAAACGCAATCACACATCTGTTCCACTTCGGTACGCCAGAAAAAATGAACGTATCCAGATCAGTTAAAAATAAACTTAATAAAGCGCAAAGAAGTACAAAATTAAATTGACTAAATTAAAACTCGAAAATTGACATTGACATTACTACAAAGTTAACGCTACGTTGTCCACAACATGTGACGGTACTGCCTTCTGTTAGGCAGTTACAAATAGCTGCTGATATAGTTTGAGTTTCGAAATGGAATGTGAATCTTATAACTTCCGTAGAATTGGTTTCTGGATACTACCCTGAAATCAAATAGCTAAGTGGCACACAACAAAATCCATCCCTACCACAAAAGAGAAAATCAAGGATAACAGCAGTAATCGAAAGGGCAGTACGGGTATGACTAGGCATAACCAACCGGCTGGATTTTGCGCGATGTGAAAACATCTATTCACAAGTGACATTTCCTGCACAAGGAAACGTAACTTGCATAGCTCAGTCTGTTACCTTCAAACGATTGGATTCTGAGGATAAAGTATGACGTGAGTGCAACACGGGCGCTAAATACAACTACAAAAAACGACATCAAAACTACTGCAAAGATTATATTGCTTTCCAATGGTCATAATTTGACGATACCCAAGTGTTTAAAAATATATTCACTAATCACTGAAAGCACGCACTTAATTTCACTCGCAAAGCCTCCACATCCGATTCTACCTTAACCGACCTATGACAGCAGCTTAGAGAAAGTAGAATCGAGAGCATGCATTGGGAAATTGACCTAACCAATGAACTTTTCCAGTTACTACCAAAATACTTAATTTAATTTTATTAGGTACTACAAATTTTTAAGAAATCCCCGAAAAATCCCTGAAAGAAATTTTAGTACAAATCCACAAAATAAAATAAACTCTTAAAAAGGCCTATGTTTACGTAACGTTTAATTATCAAAAAATATAATAAAATTAAGCGTGTAAACAAGTATTAAAAAAATTCAAATTCGCAGCACGAAGGCTTACGGCAGATTAAACAGTCGTATACAGTAGAAGCTTTATAGATAACAAAACAAAAGATTTGATTGAGTGTAAGATATGCACACTAAGTATTATTAATAGTAAAAGAGCTGCGGTATACTTATTTCCTCCGCTCATAAACTAATTAATTTGACACAGCAACAAAAACAAAATTAGCGTTTACAATATAAATATATCCAAAATTTACACATATAACAGAATACGCATCAAATAAAAGACCTTATTTGGCACTCGCACCAGCTCTGTGCAAGGTATAAGCGAAACAAATTTACCAAAATGGTTCTGTAGTAAAACACTGTTTACAGTATAGGGATTAATGACCTCAATATGAGACAACAGCGAGAACCCTGGAATACACCTGCTTGGTGAGTAAAACTTATGGAGTGGGCTAAGACTACTCTAACTCGTACAGTCCTATCTGGTGGGTACGGCAGTGGGTACATCGTAAACTTGGAGGGAATACCTAAAGTTTGCATTTTGTGCCCGATTTTGTCAAAGGCTTGCGTAATATCTAAAAATTTTAGGATTTAGGATCTACCTCAAGCGTTTCCCTAGGCAGATCAGGAGGGAGATAGGTTTGTAGGGTGTGGTAGATTTTGTCCAGTTGGAGTTATTCCAGGAGATCATGACGGTCGAGGTAAATTTCCAAGCAGTTGAAAAATAGGAAATCACAAAGCACTTGTAAATTGCGGCTAGACCTCGGATAGTTGAAGGAGATAGGTCTCCTAACATTAGTCTTTAAGTCCGTCGTGTCCAGGGGCGGAGGTTTTACGTTTCTGTAAGTGAGGGTTTGGAGAGAGTGAGGATATCTGATAATTTTGAGTTTCAAAAATCATCAATGTTTTGCTCTAGATAATCTTTAAAAGCGTCACAAAACGAGGGTTCATTCGGCAAAATAAAAGTGGATTGTAGTTGAAGGCCGAAACATTTTGCCTTAACCCTAGTCGCTAGAAATTCGATTACTTTGTGGATCGGTTAGGTGGGATTGGGGCTTTATTTTACATTTGGTCAGCACGTTGAAAGTGTGCTAGACTTTTTTCCCGCCCCCTATATTCAATCCGATGTTGAGTGGTACCCATGATCTTATAAATTCGTGATATATTGGTTTCTTCCTTTTGATCTCGGTGACAACGTAATTTGGGAGAGGTTTACGCGAGATATCTACAGATCTTTGGAGGACTGTGACTTTGATCGCTTTCGTCGGTAAATGCTCTCGACATGTGGGTAATGTGGATTTCCTATGCTGGAAGGTTATTGGAGATGTATTCCCTGCATACATTCCAAGTGGGGTGACACGTAAGTGACAGTCTGGGAATATGTGGTTCGGTGTATATAATGTGGTACACTATAGACGTAGTTTAGAAGTCAGAGTACATCAGTTGTTATGTTCGGTTTCTGTAACGGCTAGCCATGCGCATTAACTGTCATTATTAGACGGATACATTCATCCTAACGTTATACATTCAAGTGTGCATATAGATACATTTATTTAAAAGAAAACAAAGCAAAAATATGCACCAAAATGTTATCCTAAAACTTCGTTTAGTGTGTAGGCGGCATAAATGTAAAAAAACAATCTTTAATGAGCTCATATTACATTCATACAAACCTCATGCTTATAAGGGTATATACCAACAAGTTTAATTTTTTAAATAAAAAATATGCACCAAAATGTTTTTATCTTAAGAAATACCTTTTACTAATGACCTCATTTTGCATTCACGCTGCCCGTGAATAAAAAAATGCACAACAATACTATTGTCTTAAAACTTCCTTTATAGTATGAGAATTAAACATAAATAACAGTAATCTTCAATATTTATGTTCAAATGACCTCATTTTGCCTACATACTAACACTATGCACATACATAAAAAATATTTCAAAAAATAAAAAATATGCACCAAAATGATATTGTTCTAAAGCAGCCTTTATAGTACAGGGATTACTAAATACCTGATTTTGCATTCATACTGATCCTATACATTATTGTAAAGAAAGACAACCGAAAGTATATTTACTAAGAATATAAAAAATGTACACCATTGCACACCAGAATGCTATCATCTGAGCATTGAAATTAAACAAACAATAATCATTAATATTTATTTCCAAATAAGCTCATCTCGTCTTTACACTAACCCTAAGCCAAATAAAAGTAATTTTTATGAAAATTAAAAATATGCATCAAAATGTTACCTTAAAAGTTGTATTCAGGCATTAAATATAAAAAACAACTCATGTATATACAGATAACCATAATTTTTTCTAAAAATAAATAAAAATATGCACCATAACGTAATTATCTTAAAACTCCTTTACTCTATAGGAATGACCTGACAAATAATCTCACTTTACGATAATTCTAACAGTATGAATATAAGCGTACAAACAAATAAAACTCAACTTTATTCTAAAAATAAAAAGTATGCACCAAAATGTTACTATGTCAAACATCCTTTATTCTTAAGGATATATACCGACAAATAAAAGCAATTTTTTAGAAAATATGCACCAAAATGTCATTACCTTAAAACACCCTTTATAATATAAGAATTACATACCAAAGCAATAATTTTCAATATTTATGTGTAAATGACTTCATTTGCATTCATACTAACGCTGCATGTTGAAATGATTAAACGAGGTTAAATAAAGGTGGTAGAATGATGTGAAATCCGTTTTAACATGGTATTTAAGATAACGTAATCATAGGGAAGTTATATTCATATTTGTGTACAATTTAAGGTAATAGTATGTAAAAATTAACTTAAACTAAGTATGCAAGCATTTGTGGAACATGCAGTGAAGTATATAATTCATAAAAATAATAAGTATAGCAGTATCATACTCAAACAACAATAATTTGTATAGTCATGTTGTACGCTTAGTATTGTCGATGATAAATATGTAATTTTCACATATAAAACATAATAATTTGAGATTACAAGCACATTTCAGTATTGTTCACATGGAGAAGTCCTAAACTAATATAAGGAATAGGTATAATAATTTATTCAACACATACAAACTCTGTGTATGTGATAAAGGTTATGATAGCAAGACAAGTTAGTGAAAATTCACAAAATTTAAGATATAAAAGTGCAAGTGAAGTTAGAATACATTAAAAACGTACTTAATAACACGTTTCACATGTGTTCCAAAATGTCCATATTTTACCTGAAAAACATAGAATAAGTTAGATATTAGGAAATTAAGGAGTTAAGTGTAGCTATGAGTCACAATAGTATATGTGTACAAAATTTTCAAAGAAAAACCTAGCAATGGGGACCTCAAAAGATGCGGAGTTGAGCCAGGAATTTACAAATAATTTTATAATTAAGATCTAATCATTATCAAGAAAGTTAGGGCCAAAATTAGATATTTCCTAAAATTTGTCATGCCAATGAAATTAGAGCAAATTTTGCGTACAATGACATAGAATTATGTTTGAATTATGTAACTATGAGAAACTATATACGAGCTTGATTTTTCACTTTCTCTCATAAAATGCAGTCAGCAAATAACACGTACTACATGTTCGTTAAAATTTAATCAAATCAGTTCAAAACGCAATAACCGCAAAGTGTAATTTCATAAACAAACGAAGTCGCATAATTGTTTACTTTAAAGTTAGGTTACCGTTTCACATTTCCGACAAGTGTTTCAAATGTTAACAAGTTTATATCTTCGGTAGATGCTAAATTATTTTTGAGAATAAATATTTTTTTTAAACTCGTGCTGGGTTAATTTTTTTTCTTTTATGGAAATAAAACACATTTTAATATCGGCATCTAAAATAAAAGTGATTTTAAATAAAGTTAATGGTAGTTATAAATCGTAACATTCGACTAATCATTAATTATATTTATCATTATAAATATTTAACTGAAGCGCATCTATAAGAAACAAGGTCATCTTAAGGTAACGTACCTCTTGTAATTCTTTATTACAATAAGGAAATATTCAATGCTGGTTAATCATCATTGTATTATGAAAATGTATGGAAGCCAACATCAATTATAATTTGGAGTGAAGCACCGTCAACGTAAGTGGCACTACAGGGAAACCATCTACATATGTGAGTGAACTTTCATTTATCATAGCCAAATATTGCGTTGAATATTTAGCGTTCATGTATTGTATTGGTGGTTGTATTTGTGTAAAGTTTAGGAACCAACGTGTGTTCATATCTGGAATTACAAGATATAATTAATAAATTCATGTTCATTAATTATTATTTGGAGAAAAGTAATGTACTTACCGAAAGGCATACATTATTGTTGTTTGAGATTGAACTGCCCAAATACACAATTTTAGTAAAAACGCGTCACATGCGTAGTACATGTAACATCAAAGCTTGCAATACAAGGTGTTCAAATAAGTTTAAATTTAAACAGTTTCCTAAACTAATCAATTATATAATTATTTTGCTTAAGAAAAGTTTGTGAATCTCTATAATCGATGTTGGATACGAATTGATGCTGATCCCTAACCCCGGAGAAAGAGCTCGTTCCGAGTGCTGATCGTAGTAGTTATTTAAATTAACATTAAAATTTCATCGATTAATTCGGTGATGGCGCCCAATTATAATATAGTACGGTTTACCTTAAATTCAGAGTCCACAGAAATCGTAATTAAGGACATCATAATTTATTAACGTAAAATTCAATACAAAATCTTAAACTCAAAAGAATATTTCTCGATGATTAATTATGATTTAGTTAGTTTGAAAATTACAAAATTTATAATACTATATGTATTTTTATTTTCCCCAATTAATTCATCGCAATATATTAGGGTCGCCCATAAAAAATGTCGCTTCTTTAAAGTTTCTTATTGAGCCCTTCTCATCCTATCTAGAAAACATTTTATATGTTAATGCTATGCAGTATTAAAAGCTAATCAGACAGGCGAATGTCCCCCTCTAATTTTCTTCTGATATTCTTTTGTTTCTAACTAGCAATAAACGTCAAAATGGCTGACGAAAAATACGAAATTTTGATACTGTTGCGTCATTACTGGAAACCGTAAGGTACCATTTGCATCAACTTGGAAAGCTAATCCTTGGGATGAACGTTTCTTTAAACGGATCGTTACTTGTGATGAAAACTGGATTTACTTCAATAACCCTAGCACAGAAAATCAATGGATTACTGTTGGGCCACCTGCATTGCCAGTTCCCAAACGAGAAAGGTTCCAAGGAAGGTTATGCATTGTGTATGGTGGAATTTTGAAGGGGTTATTCACTTTTTACAGTCTACAGTTGGATAGGATGCATGATGCTCTAAGTCGGCGTTACCCTGGATGGGTGAACAGCGGACGGGCAATTCTGCAACAAGACAACGCCAGACCTCATACTGCAGCTGAAGCTCAACAAAAAATTATGGAATTGAATTTGGAGCTTCTTCCTCATCCAATTTATAGCCCGGACCTTGCGCCTTCCGATTATCACTTATTCCGATCGATGGCGCACTTCCTTCGTGGGCGGAATTGTACAAGTGTTGAGGAAGATGGCGAAATATATTACTTTACAATGGTTTATATTTATACTGGGTTCCCCATATTAGACTATACAATTTAAAAGTCGAATAAAAACTTTCTAATCAAAGTAAATTAACTTTTTAATGGACTAATATGTAGCTTATTCTGTGGGATTTATGACTAAAGTAAATAACAATTCAAGTTTTAAAGATCAAGGAGGCGCCTGTCTATAAACAACGACTTAAGTGTTTCTGTCAAATATGCGTTATACGCAAACGATATAATTGCTCCAGTTTAACAATTTTCATTGCATTATGAATTATTCGATTCAAGAGCGTGTGTTTTCTGTGGAAGTCTACATTAGAACTGGTTCATTTGAAGAAGTTCGGCGTGCATTTCGACGGCAGTTTGGAAACAATAATAGGGCGATGCACCAACACGCTTTACAATTTCGGCGTGGGTTCGTCATTGGCGTGAAAATGGCTCTGTGCAAAACATTAAAAACCTGGACGTCGAAGAACGGTGCGTACACCTGAAACTATTGAACGAGTGAGAGCTGCCTTTACAAGAAGTCCTAAGAGATCGGCTAATCGGCAATCACTTGCCCTAGGAATATCTAAGAGAAGTCTCCACAGAATTCTGCATAAAGATATAAAATTTCACCCTATAAATATCAAATGGCGCATAACCTCAGTGATCTAGACAAAGGAGCGAGGATGACATTTTGTGAAGAATTTTACATCATAATCGTGGAGAAATTCATAATTTGCTAATGAGCGACGAAGCAAATTTTCATTTGGACGGTGTTAACAAGCAAAACTTTAGATACTGGGGAGTAGAAAATCCTCACGAACTGTTTACCAAAAACCTCCACAGTCCAAAAGTCGTTGTTTGGTGCGGTGTAGCATCATTTGGAATTATCGGTCCTTATTTTTTTGAGGATGAAAATAACCGTTCTGTTACAGTTAATTCCGAACGCTACATAAACATGTTGCAAACGTTTCTTATCCCAGAACTAATTAGACGAGGACTAAATGGCGCCATATTATTCCAGCAAGATGGAGCAACGGCTCACACAGCCAGAAACACTATGAAAATTTTGCTAGATTTTTTGACGGCCGTATAATTTCCCGATTTGGAAATTTGAATTGGCCCCGAGATCTCCGATTTAACGGCCCCGATTTTTTCTCTGGGAATACCTAAAGCAAAAGTTTTGCAACTCATGCCGCAACAATTCCGGAGCTGAAGGAGCAGATTCGAAATGAAATTGCAGGAATAAATGGAGATTTGCTTTGCCGAGTGATGATAAATTTTGAACTTAGAATTCAAAAATGCATTGAAGTCGAAGGAGGGCATTTGGAAGACATGATCTTTAAAACTTGAATTGTTATTTACTTTAGTCATAAATCCCAAAGAATAAGCTACATATTATTCCATTAAAAAGTTAATTTACTTTGATTAGAAAGTTTTTATTCGACTTTTAAATTGTATAGTCTAAAATGGGGAACCCTGTACTTTAGTGAATAAAAGTTTTCATTTGCTATTTTATCATAAAATGAAGTTTTTCTTAAAAAAAAACGTTATTTTTTGTAGTCCATCCTAATATAAGCGTGCATACAAATTAATTAGGCATTAATATGTAATCTTACATGGTGTGTAGGTCTTTTGTAAAACAAAGAAAAAAATAAGCACAATAACGCTATTATGTCTTATGTTATAGGAATTGCATGGCATACGTGGGATAAGCTGTAATTATTGTGAATTGAAAAATCCAGTTACCCGTGCAAAACAAATTGTTGTTTATTAAATAGTGCATTATTTTATCTGTCAATTGCAGTTTAGCTTGTGCAATTCGGTTGAATAGTGTCTGAGAAATAGTCCATAGAATAAGCTTCTGTTATCGAAAAAATGGAATTATCACGAGAGAACTTTAGGATAATGATTTACTATGATTTCAAGAAAGGCTTGAGCGCGTATGCGTGTGAGGTAAGTTTGAAGTCGGCATTTGGGGTTCTCGCACCATCATTGGATACTGTTTATAGATGGTACAAGGAATTTGAACGAGGCTGCAAGTCGGTGGTACACAGAAAAGGAGTTCGCTCTCCTTTAACTGCTGTTAAGCCCGAAAACATTCCTGCGGTGAAGAAGATGGTGGAAGAGGACAACCGGATTACCTATGCAATGATAGAATCCAATCTGAAGATTGGATCCTCGCAAGTGAGATCAATATTGACGAACATTCGGTTTGTACCCCATCATCTGACAGATTTACAAAAAGCAAAACGTCTTAGAATTTGCCAACTTTATATATGTTGAATGCTGGAGGCCATCAAATTATTTCTAAAATTGTAACTGGCGATGAAACGTACATACCGCTTTTTGATGTTCCCACTCGCCAAGAAAGCCGAATCTGGATACATGAAGATGAGGAAATCCCCAAGATGGTGAAAAAACAAAGAGCAATGAAAAAAGTTATGTACGCAGTATTTTTTAGAAGTACGGGTTTGGTGGCCGCAAATTAGAAGATCAGAAGACAGTTACCGCTAAATGGTATCTTGAAAATAGTTTGCCTACTGTGTTCAATAAAGTGCCAGGAAAGGGAATCATGTTACATCATGATAACGCGTCGTCACCGAATTTGGCGATATGTGACTTCTGGCTATTTTTTTAGCTCAAAAAACATTTGAGAGGGAAAAGGTTCCAGTCAGAAGAAGAGATTGACATCGCCGTTAAGTGTTTTTTTGGTAGTATCCCTAAAGACAGCTGGTTGAACGCTTTTAAACTATGGAAGGAGAGAATGGTTAAGTGCATTATTGTAAATGGCAATTACTTTGAACATATTTAAAATAAAAATTCTAAAAACTAGTATCAATCTTTCTATTCTCAATAATTGTAGCTTGTCCCTCGTATAACCTCTTTTTACGGTCATACTAGCTTAATTTTATTCTAAAGAGAAAAAACTACGCACCTACATGTTATTATTTTAGAACGTCCTTTATTGTTAAGGAGATCTATATCATAAAGTCAATTGTTTTAAATATATCTAAATAATTTCAAAACATGTCGCTTACGTTTCGTCTCTCTGTAATAAACTTGCAATAAAACAGCTCTAAATAAAACATCATATTGTATACCACCCAGTATAATCTCAACATTTTTACGCCACCCACATTTCCTTTTTATGATCAATATTAAAAGTGTGAAAACTATTATAAATTTATGTGAAAGGTTATAAAAAAATCGAAAGCGATACTTTTATCAATCAATCGTAAACATTTAAAGCAGAAAGTTTAGATCAATCCCGGAGCCATTGCTAAACTTTGATATAAATAGCTAATTGGATTTGAAAATTTAATTTGGACAGTTTATAAATTTATGTAATTTAAAACGTTGGACGTTACTCATGTGTCGAGTTTAGAACATTAATGTCATGATGACACTCATAAAAAAGATCTACACCGAGTCGTTAAATTTTCCACCACTAAAACCGAATTGCTTTTGTAGTAACTCAGGAATGCACTAAAATATTTTCTATCGGTTAATGGAGTATTATAGATTTTTTTGGAGAACGAAAAGAGTAATTATAAGGAGTGATTGATTTTAGACAAAAATATTGCTTTAAGAGTTGTTTAATCAAAGATGAGTTTTAATTAAAAATAGATTAACTGAAAGTCACGTTTAAGTTTTAAAACGAATTGTTGAAGTTTAGGACTCTTAGAGAATTTAAAACAGGCACTTGGTGTTTTTTTTTTATTTGATATTGAAAGTATTCATCCGTTTATCTCAATAATAGTACGCTGTTTTATAGGATTGTCTTGTAATTGCATTAATTATGATTTTAACACAGCAGAATTTTACAAAAGTCAAGCAACGTCACAAACATCTCATTAAAACTCGGAAACAACATTCAAACAGACGCCAGACTACTAAATTTAGTCGAAAACTGCGGTACTTTATAAATTACTACCATTACTATTATTACTATCATTTCTATCGCCACTACCACCACTATAATCACTGTCACGAGCTTCACTATCATCACTACCATCACTATTATTACTACCATCACTACCAGCATTACTAGCATTACCACCATTAGCACAATTACCACCATGACCACCATGATCACCATGACCATCATTACCAGCATTACTACCATTACCAGCATTACCATCTTTACGATCATTACTATCACTACTATCATTACTACTATTACTACCACTACTAACGTAACTACCATTACTAGCATTACCAACATTACCACCATTACCATTACTACCATCTCTACCGCCACTACCAGCATTACCACCATTACCATCACTACTAGCATTACTACCATCACCATCATCACCATAGTCACCATCATCACCATCACCACTATCATCACCATCATCACCATCATCATTATCGTCACTATCGTTACTACCATCACTATCATCACTATCATCAATGTTAAGGACGGGAAGTCCATTTAGAATTATCAGGACACTTCATGAATTCACAAAATTAGTAAAATGCCTCAAACGTCAAAGGACTTTGATTCGACAAAAAGAAAAGTTTGGCTTGTACGGGGTGGCCAACTACGAATGCGAGGTACTGTATATGGGAAGCTATACATCGTAGAAGCTTGCGCAAAAAAACTTATTACTAAAACGGCCAATACAAAAACCTGAAAAATATTTTCATGTTTCTGAAATGGCCGCTAGGGGGCGTAACTGCAATCTTGAATCTAAAAAAGTGATGTTTCTGTGAATTCTGCTATATTAACCTAATAAAAAAATAACTGATCTTTGAAGTCGAGGATAACCTGAACTTTTTTTGTTTTGCACTTTTTGACGTATCTATAAAAATAAAGTGGTGGGGGCTATTCAAAGGTTTCCTTAAATCACCCCGCCCCCCGTATCTTCGAAACGGCTAATCCGATTTTAACAAACTTGGGCGCATTCAAAAGAGCTTTTCTTGGGCTACAAATGTTAAAATAATTGAAGTTTTGTTAGTTTCACATGTCGTCGCTAGAGGGCTTTGTTCGACATTCCGAGAGAAACGGTTAATTTTCGCAAAAAAATTAAATGCATTGATATGACTTTTTTTCATGAACAAGTAGCTAAATGATGCCTAAACAAGCTCGCGAAAACCGCATCTCGATATCTTTTTCTTAACCTAAAATATCGGCAAAAGAAAACTTTTTTAACTATATTTTTCTGGAATTGTTTTCTATTATGTAAAGGAGGAAGGATTTAATGCCCCCGTAAATGCTCGAAATGCTGACCATCACTCTGTGCATTGCTGAGGCCTCTAATGGGTAGACAAAACTGCAGCTTCAATTTCGGCTCTGAATAGGTTACCTAGAAACTGTGATTTTAAATGTTTGTAAATTTATACACCAGAATAAAATCACCCTTTTTGAAATTACTACGGGCAAGTAAGCAATGCTAAAAGTTACACGAAAGGCCTATTTTTTGTTTGTTTAAATGCATATTCACTATAGATATATACGAATAATACAATTAATAGAAGCAGGTAATGGAAACAGATACCTAAACAAAACATACATAATCCTCAAATTGTCAATAGTTGTCAATACTTTCGCGTTACTTTGAGCAATTTTTGTGCTTTCAAAATGCGTTTTACAAATAATGAAGCTGTTGATATGCTTGCGGTTTATTTTGAATGTCTTCAGAATGCCGCAGTAGCTAAAAGAGTTTACGCGGCTCGATATCCAAATCGGCGTCCTTGCGATGTAAGAATTTTTTTCCGATTAGTGGCGAGCTTGCGAGCCAATGGTAGTTTTCGGCCTACGTTTCAACGGCAAAGAATTGGATGAACACAAGAAAATATTAACCGTGTACTGGGCTATATTGAAGGAAATCCTCATGTTAGCACAAGAGCATTATCCACTGGATTGGGCATATCACGGACAACGGTTCAAAATATTTTCTAGGACCATAGGTAAGTTCTAATGGCCATCAAAATATATAGGTATTCATTTAAACTTTTTTTAATTACTTTAAGAATGCACCCATATCATGTCGTTTTGCTTCAGGCCTTGAAAGAGGAAGATTTTGATCGAAGGTTAGACTATTGCCATTAGATGTTAGGCATGATATGCGAAAATAGAGAATTTTTATTTCAAATTCTGTGGACCGATGAAGCCACCTTCAGTAGTGACGCGCCCAAGTTTGTTAAAATCGGATTAGCCGTTTCTAAGATACGGGGGTGATTTAAGGAAACCTTTACATACCCCCCACCACTTTATTTTTATAGATACGTCAAAAAGTGTCAAACAAAAAATGTTCAGATTATCCTCTACTTCAAAGATCAGTTATTTTTTTTATTATGTTAATATAGCAGAATTCACAGAAACATAACTTTTTTAGATTCAAGATTGCAGTTACGCCACCTAGCGGCAATTTCAGAAACACGAAAATATTTTCCGGGTTTTTGTACTGGCCGTTTTAGTAATAACTTTTTTTTTGCGCAAGCCTCTACGATGGATAGTTTCCCAGATACAGTATCTTGCATTCTTAGTTGGCCACCCTATACAGTCATGCACAACGCACATATGGTAATATTACAAAATGGAAACCAAATTGTACCTTCCTTACTCTGTCCTAAGGTGTTGTTCGATGGTTACGATTTTACAATTATCAAACTGTTTCCTTAGCTAAAGAAGCGAATTGAAGCCGAACCACAGATAAATGCAAAAAGATAACATAATGTTATCTGTTTGCATTTGTCTCTTTCGGCTCCTATTCCCTTCATCTCTTCAGCCAAGGAAATAGTTGACGACAGTTAACACTGGCGGCCACTAATTTAAGACAGTTGAGAAGGAATAATTTTGTTGGAACATTACCTAATTTGCACTTTACAGACTGTTGACCCAGGAGGAATGTATTTTTGACTTTGCTTTGTAGATGCTGGATAGTTTCTACAGCGTAACCGTTACTGGAAGCGAAGAAGTAAATGGTAAATAATTCCTTCGCAAAATTCGATTTACGTAAAAGCAAGGTGTTGGACCTGAAATAACATTTAGGCAAGATGAAAGTTTGGAAACAGGAGTAGTGTAAAAAAATGTAACGTGGGTAATTTAATTTTACTTACTTTAGTCCACATTCACAACTTGTTTAGTAAATTTTGTGCAATATACATAATAACTTTATCCTAAGTAGAATCCCTATGTTACGCAATTATGTGGTCTACAATTAAGTTTTCTATTTCGTGGGTATAAATAAGTATTTAACTTATCATTATATATATTTATTTACTTATTTCTACAATGAAAATAATTTAATGATATAATGACACAAATTTAATAAAAATGTACATCTAGTGGTAGAATGAGAATCTAATTGAGTAACACGTACATTAAAATTATCTGTTTAATTTTTGATTAAACGACCCGGTTGCGCGTTTATGTGTTTGAAGTTTTGTAATTGCTTTTTTTTAGACGGTTTGCTTGTTCGCGTGTTCGTGAGTTTGTAGTTTAAGTATTGTTGGCTAGTCTGTGTGAGTGCTTGTTTTTTTGAGTGTTGACTAGCTTTTTTAGCTTCTTTAGTTTTTACGTGTTTAGGGTGTTTGTATGTTTGCGTTGACCGGTTTGTTAAGTTTCTTACGTTTGGTAGTTTGGTTTGTTTACGGTGTTTGCGTGCTTGTCATTTAAATTCCATTCTAACCTCGTTTAATATGCAGATCTTATTGCAGGTGAAAGGTGTTTTTTACTCATATCATTAGAAAGCTATACAAATGAGGAAAATTCCATGTCATTAAAAACATGCAAAACATGTGAGTTATACTTGTTATATAACTATAGGAAAATTCCACGTCGTTAAAAACACATGCACAATGTTAAATGTTACTCAATTTGTAACGTCTAAATTTCATCTATTTATTACAACTTTACAATAACAGATAGGCATGTGACATCAAGTTTGATTTATTATGTTTGAATTATGACTTGTATTCAACAGAAAATTTTTACTCTATCCCCTGTTTGTCACAGAACATTTTAATTTACTTTGTGTCTAAATTCTTAATTGTCTATAAACTTAATTGGTTAAATGTCATTAACAAACGCACATGTATTTACATCAGCATTAAAAATTATTTAATGCAGTATTAATTTCAATTTACAATATTCAAAACTATTATTTAATTATAAAGGATCACTTTAAAAGTTTCTATTACTATCACGCGGATTTATTTCATACAATACTCTCTCTCTTAATGCAACGGTTATAGTTCCAACTCAATACAACATCAGCTTTCCCCAACATAGGTTATGCCAATATAAAAGTCTCATATCTGCGAGGTCCCTTTCCACTAAATTTAATAAACTTCGATGCCCTTGAATCATACCTAACTTACTCTAATTCAAATGTCATTAGTTCGCTCACGTTACGCGTCCATAGCAGTTTTAAACCTACGCTCCTGAAAATAAAGTATGCACTATCGTCGGGTTTTACTAAAATATTATTTCTCATTCAAATTTAATCCATTCAGCCCACAATCTTTATATCTTTCAAGCCACAATCTCTTTATACAACATTCAAATGCCCTTCATCGCTTTATTAGAAATTCCAGTGGCGTAACAATTACAACAAACCTACAAGTTACACTCTCCCGTGCAAACATACGTTTAAACAAAATTAGAAATGCGTCGTACATGCAATATAATACTAAATATACTCAGTTGTGTAAATTTAATGTTTCACGTCACTACTAAATTTTAATTTATTACAAGTAACCGCAAACAATTTAAAATAACGACGTTTAAGACATTTGTTGATAAAGATTACGCTGTTTTTGTGATTTTAACAAAGTTTAAAATGTTTCCAAGTGGGAAAAGTGTAACAAAAAGGGGAATGGGGTGTGACCATTGCAGGGGAGTGTAAAGTATCTTATAAGACTTAGCTGACACTTCAAAATCTTAGGTAAGTTATTCCTTTTTGCGAACATAGCGAACTAACGGAATTCCACAGTATACTCTTCAGGTTTAATTTGTTGATTAAGAAAAGTACGAATAAAGACGATTTTGATCAGTACACGCATATCGCTTGCATTATATTGTTAACTAACTGCTTGTTTAGTCATTTGCTTGTTAATTATCTACTATATTTTACAATAATAGATTTATTTATTGTTTAATTATGTCAGTTTTATTTGTTACGATTGGGACAGTGGCGGCGCTGTTAGATTTTACTTTGATTTTCTTTTGAAAGTTCTTAATTTTATAAATAACTATAATTTTGAATAGCGCTGTGTTCATCAGCTGTGTGCAATGTAATTAAGTATGTTTTTTGAGTTATTTGCTTTCAGCACGACTCCCGGGACACACTTAGTTGATCTGTACTGGAGAATAACGGAAATGTAAGCAGTTCGTTTCCTTATTTTCGAGTTGCACTGTGTACTGCACCGCCATAAATATAAATAAGGTGAGGCCCTTTTGTATAACGGTTCGGACTGTTAATGTATGTCCTTTCTATTACACCATAAACGCAAAACTACATTTTATACCTTCACACTTGGCCACTAAGCTATCGACGATTACGAGTGTTTCGTTTTTTACAGTGGTAGAAACTGATTTTCATAGGGGGATGTGTCAATTCGCGAGGACCACGTAGCCCTTTAAAGTGGTTTAATGCAGTACACGGTCCGACATGTCCTTAAAAAGAAGATAGAATTTCATCCGTGGAAGTCGCATACAGTCGAGAATAACATGGCGGACGATTGTAACCGTCGGAAAGAATACGCAGAAATCTAGATGTGGTGCAGTATGACATTGAAGCAACTTATCGGTTCATTCCATCATCGGAACACAATGAGCTTGTAATGTGTTCAATTGAGTTATTGTTAATTTTTTAATCCACTTTTCTACTTTGTGGCCATCGTTGTGAATTTCCTTTACATACCTTACTTCCGTCATCCTCTCATTTATATTAATTGTAACTTCATTCGGCCTAAGCTTCAATAAGTGTTACATAGCAAGCAATTCTTTAAACGATTTAAGTGTTGGTCAAATACACCGACAGAAGGATGACTTGGCGATCGCGGAAGTCTTCAAGAAAACGTTGACAGTTGGCATCCTGGAATCGAATAATTTCCTTTTTTGCTTTCTTCCGCTTTTGGATTTTCTCTATTATTGTAACTGACACCTCGATACCATGTGGTAAAGTGAACGATATATTTCTATAATTTTTAATTACAAAACGGTGAAAACTGAAATTTACATCTTCCACTAATTTTTTTAAGGATTTAATATATTGGTTTAAGGTCTACAGCTCAGCCGGATTTTATACACATATAATAAATCGAGGTGAAAACTTTGTTCTTCTATTTCGTACATATTTTTATTTATGCTACTTATTGTAATTTTATTGTTGCGAACACTTGAAATAACATCCAATAAGGGCGATACACACTACTTATGCATTGGGCACCAATTTACTAATGAAGATTACGCAATACTTCTACCTTACAATTGACTTTAGAATTATTCAAAAGGAGAGAATTTGCATGCAATTGTTACTATTTGGATAATTAAACACGAGTGTATATTACTCAAGTTTTAATACCAACCGATTCAACGATTGTATATCCATTGTTCAAATGGCATAAATGTAATGTTACATTACTGTGCCTACAAAATCATTTTCTACCTAGTGTTCTATGGCTCTGAAGTAAACCTTTGGCTTAAATTTATTAATTCCTGTTGGGGCTGTTGAATAAATTAATTTGATTGCTTAGCAATACCTTCGTGTTGCATAGATTAAATGTGCTGGGGATTCTTGGTTTTATTTGTAATTGCTTTATTGTTGTGTGTGTGTGTCTCTTAATTATGCTTTTTCCTTCAGCTTAACCAGGGATGATATCTCCCTCCATATTTTGTTGTCCTGTTTCGAGTTTCGGGGGAAAGGAAAAAAGGCCCTCCTTAACAAGGATAGCGGGTTGCGTGAGATTTCCAAGCTCTTTCAGCTACAATCATGAAGTCCCAACGTACATACACTAAGTATGTATGCATGATGGGATTACCTGATAGGCGTGGTCAGGATAGGATCGAAAGAACGGGGTTACGGTTTATAGGGGAAGATACTACACCAGCATTCGCCTAAACAATCGCGAATGGTGTGCGTGTACGCGGTGGCCATGCCGCTATATGTGTATGAGGAAAATCCCCTGAAAAAACCTCATACAGGGTAGGCAGTAACGGGAATCGAACTCATTACCTCCCGAATGCCAAACAGGTCGTGTTGTCACAAGGCCACTAGCTCAGTGAGTTTTGCAAAAACTCACTGCATAAAAACTCGTGGCACCTAAATTATACTTATTATTTCTCTCTCAGGTACTTATTGTCATTTACGCCCACGCACCCAGTGCATCCGTTTTTGGCTCACCTCCGGAGTTCCTTATGAAGTTACCTCTGGCCGCTGGAGCATGTAACAAACCCAGACCAGTAACTAGCTGCAAAATCAGATTTAGCTGAATCTGCCAAATATGACAATATTAACTGTCGTCTTTAGCAAGATAGTTTCCGGTCACATTTTGCGAGCACTGTACGCAAGTGGCATGATCATTTTTCACATTGATTGCGTTGACGTAGTCTTCACGAAGGACCAGCACCATGTTACTTCTTTTTGTGGGGAGAGGCGAGGAAGAATGTTATTAAGAGAAATAGCGATGTTCAATAGGCTCACTCGGTACATCAAAACATTATTTTGTGATAAAGATCTATTACTGCTTGACATTGTGCATAATAAAGTTATTGAAATTCCAGAAAAGAAAATTGTTTAATATACAGTCTGATTGATTTTACGTGTCCAAGCATATAGATATTTTAACATAAAAGATAGAAAAACAGTTTAAGAAGCAAAAATACTCCACATTCAATTATTAATAAAGCTACATATTCAGAAAAACAAAGAACACAAAAACAAAAGAGCATCGCAAGACAAATGATTTTTTTTTAATTGAACGGGCACTTTTTTTTATATTCTGAAAGAGGTTTAAATTCTCTTTACAATGGTACCAAATAAGTTATTATTATTTCGGCAATTATAGTCACAATATTTTTTTAAAGTTTGTTTTCTGTATTCCTATAAATACGAACAAAATCAACAAAATTGGAACAGTAGTCTTGGGAAACAAATAAAAATCTGTAACAGATACAAAATACATTATAACTTAGAATCACGTGAAAAAGACAAAAACATGAATTCGATTAGATTAGATGTTCGAAGTGTCCCCCATTATTTTGAGACCATAGTCGGGCTCTTCTTAGTAAATTTCTGCGTGCCTTTTGTAACATGTAAGGAGTTATTTGACGGCAGACTTCAGTAATTCGATTTCAGAGATTTTCAAGGTCTTCAGGAGCTGTGACATAAACTTTTTGTTTAACGTATCCCCAAACGAAAAAATCCAAAATCGAAAGATCGGGCGAACTGGCCGGCCAAGGTACTGGAGCACCATTCGCTATCCAATTATTTCTAAACATTTGACGTAAAACATCTTTAACAAATCTTGAATTATGTGGAGGTGCCCCATCTTGCGGAAACCACATATCACGCCAAATAGCTACTGGTACGTCATCCAGAAAGTTATGAAATTGATTTATAAGAAAGTTCCTGTACCTATCACCAGTAAGAGTTCCTTCATAAAAATAAGGACTCATTACAAAATCATTCACGTCGCCGAGCCATACGTTAACAGAAAATTTATTTTGATATCTGCATGGTCGTAATTGTCTAGGATTTATGTCACCCCAGTAGTGGTCGTTTTTCTTATTGGATATACCATTTCTTGTAAAACATGACTCATCGCTCCAAACTATGGCATTAATTAAATGACTGTGATTAATCAGCCATTCACAAAATGTTATTCGCCGTTGCTGGTCTCCGTCATTTAGTCCTTGACCTAATTTAATTTTGTAAGCCTTTATTTTGTTCCTTTTAAGTATTGAAAATATCATGTAGTAGGTAAATCCTAAATCAACCACTGCTTCGCGTATGGAATTCCGAGAATGCGCTCGAAAGTACGCGAAAACAACAATTTCATAATTTTCCAAAACACCTCGCCGATGTCTTTGCTGCACTGGTTTTGCACTAAAACCGCCAGTTCAGAGGAAATTTGCTTCCAGTCTAGTAAAAATTCGAGGATGTGATTGTCGTCGCTCGGGATACAAATTTAAATACATTGCACTTGCCTCCAGCGTATTCTCATTCCACCGAATAAAAACTTTTAACATATCCATTTTTTCATCATTTGTGTAATTATTATTTGCTTGCAGGTAATATTACGAGCACTGAACAATAATTTAACTGTCACAAACAATGCTCTAATATAAACAATTGTTTTTCATTTGTTTCCCAAGACTACAGTTCCAATTTTGTTGTTTTTGTTCGTATTCATAGGAATACAGAAAACAAACTTTAAAAAAATATTGTGACTATAATTGCCAAAATAATAATAACTTATTTGGTACCATTGTAAAGAAAATTTAAAGCTCTTTCAGAATATTAAAAAAAAAGTGCCCGTTCCATTTAAAAAAATCATTTGTCTTGCGATGCTCTTTTGTTTTCATGTCATTTGTTTTTCTGCATTATTAATAATTGAATGTATTGAGTATTTTTGCTTCTTAAACTTTTTTTCTATCTTTTATGATAAAATATCTATATGCTTGGACACGTACAATCAGACTGTATAGTGTATGATATAGAAACATTTTAATAGGCGTTCTCATTGCTAATAATTTTGGTATGCAAAAGGTTGTTCATGCGGTATGTTAAATATTTAAATTCTAATTAGATTTAATGCTGTTTGCGTCGGTTTAAAATGAGAGCATTATAATTACTACTAAGGGATACCAATTTTAACATTTTCAGTATTAAAATTAATGTGATTTAATTTTATATAAACTTCACTGCGAGGAACTATGACTAAAAGGTGAGATATTTATTACAAAACTGAAGGAAATACTCAGTCGTTCTCAACAGGCTCAAACAAACTATTTCGTTTACATTTTGGGAGTTTGCTGAGTTCTAAAGGACCTTTTCATTTAAATAAAAAATTTTAGTCGTTTTATTTTATTGACATTTTGAGTATTGGGAATGAAAACAGGCGTTTTGGTTTTGTTAAAAGCACAATATTACTTCCGGTTGTTCCCAAAATAAATATTGAAAAATATATGAAATAACATAGAATATTTAAACCTTCTACATATATAATTATAGTATTACTACTAGCCTATGAATTAAATAAAGAATTGTAATAAAAGTTATAAATTGGTAATATGATTTGCAGACGCTAAACAAGACAAAACAAAGTTGTACTGTCACTACAATGCTGAATAATTTAATGAATTCTGAATTTCACATCTACAGCTTTAACTTTATAAGTGGATCGCTTTGGTAAGCATAAATTTTCAATTTTATTTATAAAACTTATAAAAGCTCAATGATTTGTTTTATCACTATAATAACTTGAAAACCTGGAATAATGGATCTGTAGTAGGACCTGTAAAAAACATTATGCGCTGGTAAGGATAGGTCGCATTCGGTGTTTTTAATTTTGTGTGGTACGTGGTTTATTTGTATGTAACAACAGCTACTTCTAGCACGAAGTTCTTATTTCCTCTATTTTACCTTGTATATTTGTTTAGTAATAGCTTTAATTCAATTCAATTCAATTTTTTATTAGTGATTATCTGTAATGGTCTCATTTTAGATCGTTATGTTCCTTTCAGCATAAAATTATATCATCTTTGTACAAACGAGTTTTAAACCAGCATTAGCTATGAATTAAGAAACGTAGCCATTTTTCGACAGGCTCACATAATTGATAGATGTTTACACCAATCATATTCCATAACTCTAGAATGAAAATGAAACTAACAAATCACCGTAGTGTTACCCAATTAATTTGTCAAAGTTGAAAAATTAAAACATAAACATAAGCCTGCTATTAATATAACAGTTTGAGAAACGTATAAATCCAACTATAAAATTAAATTTTAGTAAAGAATACATTAAAAATTAAATATTGTTAAACTGCCTTAAACATGACAAATCAGAACACTCTCTACGGCGAAAGCTAACAATGAAATTTGTCAGCCAAAAACATATTTAACAAAATTTAATCGAGTTATGATGTAAGTGTAAAAGTAGAAGGCAGGCACCATCCCACCCTCCTTTTGACGTCACAAGCCCCGCCCTTTCACTTTTTTATATGCCCACGTGGGGCCGGTTTTCCACCCTTATTTTTACACGCTCACGTGTGGGACCGGATTTTCAACCCTATTTTGCACATCTACGTGTGAGACCGTATTTTCCACCCTTATTTTTATATATCCACGTGTGAGACAGGATTTTCATCCCTAATTATTTTACACATCCACGTGTGAGACCGGATTTTCCACCCTTATTTTTATATACCCTCGTGTGAGACCGGATTTTCCACCCTTATTTTTATATATTCACGTGTGAGACAGGATTTTCATCCCTAATTATTTTTTACACATCCACGTGTGAGACCGGATTTTCCACCCTTATTTTCAGCATCACGTGTGAGACCGGATTTTCCACCCTTATTTTTATATACTCCCGTGTGAGACCATATTTTCGTCCCTAATTATTTTTACACATCCACGTGTGAGACCGTGTTTTCAACCCTAATTATTTTACTCGCTTACGTATAGGACATGTATTACCCTAATTTTTATTATTTCTTTTGGGAGTCTTATGGTTGTATTAAGGACCTTTTGACGGATAGGACTTTTGTTAACGTGAGGAACTGGTCCTGGTCTTGGTGCTGGAGCTAGGATAAGTCTTAGAGTTTGGCCTTGGTGGTGGAGCTAGGGTTGAGTCAGGTCTTGGTGGTGGAGCTAGGGTTTAGAACTGTATTTAGGGCTGGACCTGGGGCAGGACTTGGACTTGGTCTTAGAGTTATTTCTAGTAATTATCTTCAACCTTAATTAAGGTCCTTTTGGTTGTAACCCTGGAGGTTGCACACATACAATTGCATAATTAATAAGATATTATTATCGCTCCTATTATTTTAAAAAATGGTCATATGTTATTGGATGACCTATACGAGAAACGTTTCTAATAAGGAGGTGAGATAAGCAGATAGGATTAACCATACGTGGGGAAATTTGAATGACAGTAAAATTTAATTATAGAACACTTATTTTTATTATCGTAATTAAAAAATCCTCAGTGAACTATAAAAATTACTGCCATTCTAATGAAACAAAAAAAAAACATTTTTATTAAGTTAATTACATAACAGTTTGTCTTTTCTTAAACGATTATTAAAAAACATAGTTTTACCTGCATTGAAAATAATATCTATCCGTCCGCTAAGAATGTTGTACGCCTTAATATTTTTTAAAGAAACTTAATGCTTAGATGTTAACTGTAATTAAAAAATCTGTAAATAAATAAAAGGATTAACACAACACATACCAGATCTGTAACGTTTTAAGGCACTGAGTGATGGTCACCGCTTTGTGTTTACTTGTCAACTAAACTTTCTAGTTGTGTAAAACTAGCAATTGATTTTCCATCATTAGAATGTAAAATATACAAACAACCTCATTGTCTTTATTACACTTGCAGCAACATACATTTACCTTTCTCTTAAAATAAATTGTTTGAAAATATTCGTATACGGACACACAACGTGTTTTATAAAAACCATATTAAGTGTTTGGAATGTTTAAAATTCCATAACATTTTGTAAGAAATTACTGCTCACATTTACTAATTACCGTGTAATTATATAACTTTTGTTTAATTTAATAGTCTAAAACCAATATAAAATGGTTAATATATTTTCTAAAAAATATTATTAGAGATGATACGCCGTTTTATTTCAAGTAATTGTTTTCAATATATATAAAATGTGTAAGTGGACCTGTATTATTGTTACTTCTACTTACATAAAATCAACTTATACACGAATTAATAACGACCTCCACTAGTTTATAACACAATCGCAATGTAGCGTATTTTTTTATCTACACTCGTACTTCTATAAACTATTAACGCTCCATTTTAATAGGGTGATCAACTATCTGAAAAAGGTTTACTGTTAAAGTATACGATGAAGATCGTTTGAAGCAAACCCTGTATTATTCTTATATACGAATGATATTTCAAAAAGTACTAGTATAGTTAACATGAAGGTTTATAAATCTACATTCAGACAAGGAATCAGTTTTAAACACAAAGAATTTAAACTTTTATAAAAAATGTACACCTGAGTTTAAGTTGACGTATATTGGTTTATGAATATTTTATTATTCTAAGAAAAATGTTATTAAAAATGTTTTCTATTAATTAACCTTTGTAGACTATATGTTTTATCTATATACGAAATTTTATTTCACAACAGCATACTCATTCTACCTTGAGAAAATTGTTAACCTAGAAACAAGTAGGTTTGAAACTCAAACAACCCTCTGTTACCACTCTCGTCAATGTAGGTAGAGGTCCAATGCTGGTCTGGTTTGTCTGCAGGGTCCGTGTTTACGATAATCGCACTCAGGTCGAGGTGCGTGTCTGGGTAGTTGATTAGAAGCACATACAAGTCGAAAACACATTCTTGTGGCTGGGGTCGATTTCAAGCATCTCAACACTTCTGCCGCATATATCTTTGTGGATTTTTATCAGATGGGATTAATAGCAATGTCAACTAAACGTTTTAAAAATTTTAATTTAAGAAAGAAGTATTAAGTTATTTGAAATTTCATAGGTACCGTACATCAAAACTTATTTTGATAAACATCTATTACTCTTGAACATTATATATAACTTATAAATAGCTAATAACCTAATTGTTTATCATACATTATTATTGGACAGGTTAGTCCTAAATTAAATGGTTTCAACGATGAAATGCTGTACGACTTAAAACCTTTAATTCTTCCAATGCTACATATTCAATTCAATTTACACAAAACAAAGAAGCTGTAATACGTTTTTATACATAAACAGAATCTTCAATACTGTGATACGTAAGCAGTAAACCTTTAGCAATGGTTACCTAATATTACTTTATTGGCAATTATGACAATATCTAAATAAATAGTCTGTTACTGATCTGAATTAAACATAACTCCACGGCCAAGGTTGGAACAGTACGCTTCAATTAATAGCTTAGTCAACAGAACAAAACTACAACTACTTAGAATCGACTAAAAGACTAACATGAATTAGACGAGATATCAAGTCCGCATTATTGGACCTAGTCGGCTCTTCTACGAATTGCGACCTTTGTAACTGAGCAGTTATGCACGAACGTACAATTCGTCGCACGTTTCAATTTTCAAACATCTTTAACACACCTGAACGTATGCTCAGGTGCCGCATTGGGAAACACACACACACACACACAACACGTACGTCATCCAGCAAGTCATGAAATTACGCTTAAAGCGAAAGATTCCTAACCTTGCAAAGATGAATCAAAAAGTGGAGTACTCATTAAAAAACAGGTTTATTAACAAAACCGAAGGAAAGCTTAACGTTTTGAATATCATTATGGTCGTAATTTGTTAGATTTATGTCATCCAGTAGTGGTCGTTTCTTTATTGGTATACCTTTCTTGTTAAACCATGATCATCCTCCAAACTATGACATTAATTAAATGACTGTGATTAATCAGCCATTCACAAAATGTTATTCGCCGTTGCTGGTCTCCTCATTTAGTCCTTGACCTAATATTCAAGCTTTATTTTGTTCCTTTTAAGTATTGAAAATATTAGTAGGTAAATCTAAATCAACCACTGCTTCGCGTATGGAATTTCGACAATGACGAGAATACGCAAAACAACAATTTCATAATTTTCCAAAACACCTCGCCGATGTCTTTGATGCACTGGTTTTGCACTAAAACCGCCAGTTCTGCGGAAATTTGCTTCCAGTCTAGTAAAAATTCGAGGATGTGGATTGTCCCTCGGGATACAAATTTAAATACATTGCACTTGCCTCCAGCGAATAAAAACTTAAACATATCCCTTTTTCATCATTTGTGTAATTATTTCTTGCATTGTGACAGTAATATTACGAGCGCTGAACAATAATTTAACTGTCACAAACAATGCTCTAATATAAACAATTGTTTTCATTTGTTTCCCAAGACTACAGTTCAATTTTGTTGTTTTTGTTCGTATTTATAGAATACAGAAAACAAACTTTAAAAAATATTGTGACTATAATTGCCAAAATAATAATAACTTATTTGGTACCATTGTAAAGAAAATTTAAAGCTCTTTCAGAATATTAAAAAAAGTGCCCGTTCATTTAAAAAATCATTTGTCTTGCGATGCTCTTTTGTTTTCATGTAATTTGTTTTTCTGCATTATTAATAATTGAATGTATTGAGTATTTTTGCTTCTTAAACTTTTTTTCTATCTTTTATGATAAAATATCTATATGCTTGGACACGTACAATCAGACTGTATAGTGTATGATATAGAAACATTTTAATAGGCGTTCTCATTGCTAATAATTTTGGTATGCAAAAGGTTGTTCATGCGGTATGTTAAATATTTAAATTCTAATTAGATTTAATGCTGTTTGCGTCGGTTTAAAATGAGAGCATTATAATTACTACTAAGGGATACCAATTTTAACATTTTCAGTATTAAAATTAATGTGATTTAATTTTATATAAACTTCACTGCGAGAAACTATGACTAAAAGGTGAGATATTACAAAACTGAAGGAAATACTCAGTCGTTCTCAACAGGCTCAAACAAACTATTTCGTTTACATTTTGGGAGTTTGCTGAGTTCTAAAGGACCTTTTCATTTAAATAAAAAATTTTAGTCGTTTTATTTTATTGACATTTTGAGTATTGGGAATGAAAACAGGCGTTTTGGTTTTGTTAAAAGCACAATATTACTTCCGGTTGTTCCCAAAATAAATATTGAAAAATATATGAAATAACATAGAATATTTAAACCTTCTACATATATAATTATAGTATTACTACTAGCCTATGAATTAAATAAAGAATTGTATAAAAGTTATAAATTGGTAATATGGTTTGCAGATGCTAAATAAGACAAAACAAAGTTGTACTGTCACTACAATGCTGAATAATTTAATGAATTCTGAATTTCACATCTACAGCTTTAACTTTATAAGTGGGTCGCTTTGGTAAGCATAAATTTTCAATTTTATTTATAAAACTTATAAAGCTCAATGATTTGTTTTATCACTATAACTTGAAAACCTGGAATAATGGATCTGTAGTAGGACCTGTAAAAACATTATGCGCTGGTAATGATAGGTCGCATTCGGTGTTTTTAATTTTGTGTGGTACGTGGTTTATTTGTATGTAACAACAGCTACTTCTAGCACGAAGTTCTTATTTCCTCTATTTTACCTTGTATATTTGTTTAGTAATAGCTTTAATTCAATTCAATTCAATTTTTTATTAGTGATTATCTGTAATGGTCTCATTTTAGATCGTTATGTTCCTTTCAGCATAAAATTATATCATCTTTGTACAAACGAGTTTTAAACCAGCATTAGCTATGAATTAAGAAACGTAGCCATTTTTCGACAGGCTCACATAATTGATAGATGTTTACACCAATCATATTCCATAACTCTAGAATGAAAATGAAACTAACAAATCACCGTAGTGTTACCCACCCTTAGTGTATGAATTATGATGATTAAAACTAATTTATACATACAGGGTGGCCTATTAGTGTGAAATTGAATAATACTTAGGATCAAAAATACAAACAAATGGTTTTTAAATAAAAGTTATGTTTGATTACACATTTCTAAAATATTTTGAGATATACATTTCAGCCTAATGCGAGACAACACAAAGTTTACTTTTTAATATGACACTGTATTTGAAAATGTAAACTTTCACCATTATCAACTCATAATAAAATACTTATCTTTTTGGGGTTTTTAATGGTGTATTTTAAATTATACAATCTAAACGTTTCGATAACACTTACAGTTATCTTCGTCAGTAGAATATTTTGTATAAAAATTGTTAAAGATGTTGTAAACAATTTTGTCAAAGTTGAAAAATTAAAACATAAACATAAGCCTGCTATTAATATAACAGTTTGAGAAACGTATAAACCAACTATAAAATTAAATTTTAGTAAAGAATACATTAATAATTAAATATTGTTAAACTGCCTTAAAATGACAAATCAGAACACTCTCTACAGGCAAATGCTAACAATGAAATTTGTCAGCAAAAACACATTTAACAAAATTTAATCGAGTTATTGAATGTAAGTGTAAAGTTGTGAAAAACTTCAATTTGAAAATGAGGATTCACAAATCCAAACATCACATCAAATAAAATAACCCAGTTAAATCTAACAAAGAGATGTCTTTATCAATAAGTGGAAGTGTTATTAACAATGAAAGCATAATTCGAACGTTTTTGTAATTTTAATTTAATTTAATTTCAACTACTTATGTTAAATTATAGTGCTATGGTAATTTAACATACAATTGGTAAAGCATTTGCTTCAAGGTCTAGGAAAAACACAGCAAAAAACCAAGACATACCAAAAGTTAAAATTAAAATCAAAATCAAGACGTATCATTATGCTTTTTTTTAATTATAAGATGCCAAAACCTATTTAAACGGAGATTTTCTTCTTGTCTATTAAAATTATTAGGGTGTTTATATATTTCAATAGCTTCACGTTGTAAACGAACATAATAATGCGTTTGTCTTGACATTATTTCCATATTGTCAAATTGAATGTCATGATTTAGATTATTCAGGGCATGGTCAGCCACAGCAGACCTCTCTGGTTGACCCAATCTACAAAATCTCATATGTTCTTTGCGTCTTGTATCGAAGCTACGTTTTGTGGTTCCGATGTATACATTTCCACATGAACAAGATAACTTATACACTCCCGAAGCTGATAAAGGGTTTGACACATCTTTAGATGATCTTAAATGTTCTTTAATTTTTCTTGTAGGTTTAAAAATAGTCCTAATGCCATATTTAATTAGGATTTTTTCAATTCTATTTGTAACATTAGCTATAAAAGGAAGAAAAGCAGTACCAACATTAAGAACTGGTTTTCTTTAAGGTTACGCCTAGAAGGTGTAATAACATTATT
The DNA here is from genome assembly GCA_036346205.1 of Vesta saturnalis. Classification (NCBI taxonomy): domain Eukaryota; kingdom Metazoa; phylum Arthropoda; class Insecta; order Coleoptera; family Lampyridae; genus Vesta; species Vesta saturnalis. The sequence continues at coordinate 2,597,298 of JARFJB010000542.1, read as the reverse complement.
AATATCTGTAAGTAAATATCCATTATCTTGTAAGGATTTTCTTAAATATTTATATTCATCCTTCAGAAAGTCAGGGTCACAAATTCGTTTTGCTCGATCTACTAAAGATTTAATTACACTAATTTTTGACGTGGATGGTGGTTGGATAATTTATGAAGGTATCTATCAGTATGTAGCGTTTTCTGTAAAACCTTAAAAGATAGTGAATTATTATTTTTAGATATTAATATGTCAAGAAATGGTAAACTTCCATTAGTTTCTTTTCCATGGTAAACTGAATACTAGGATGTATACCATTTAAAAATCCAAAAACTCATGCAGTTCGTTCTCCATGTCTCCAAATAACAAATGATTTAATTACATAAATTTTACGGGTTTTTAGTGATTTTGTAACGTAATGTTTCAAATTTTTCCATATAAAAATTAGCTAAAGGACTAAGGGGACTACCCATTTGTACATGTCAAATGTAAAACTTCCATTAGTTTCTATTCCACTGATAAACTGAAGTACTAGGTATGTAACCAGTGCTGAAAAAACTCATGCAGTTATGTCTTCTCCATGTCTCAAATAACAAATGTCATCTACATGTCTATACCAAACTGAAGGTTTCTTTTAGAGTGCACTTTTGTAATAATGTTTAAAATTTTCCATATAACTAACCATTAGCTATAACAGGACCAGGGACTACTTCAATTTCTGAACACCTTCAATCTGTTCAACAAAGTTTACTATTCCACTGTAAAGTAAGTTGTAGTATACAGTGCTGATAAAGAATGGTTATGTCTTGAATAAAGATGATCAGATGTATTAATAGTTTCTTTTAGAGGCACTTTTGTAAGGAAGACATCAAAACTAAATTGTCACCCTTCAATTTTGAAACCATTTTTCAACAAAGTCGAATTTAATGTAATGGTTTATTCCGATTGTTGGTAAACCATATAGTTTTGGTGAAATAGCTTCAGAGTTAGTTTCTTTTTTATTTCTTCAGGAATAGATGATAATTTAATCAGCTCTTTAGTTTTTAAAAGAAACTTTTTTGTTGGATCTTTTGGTATTTCACGATAAGTTTCTGATCCTAACAATTGTTCTATCTTAATGTTATAATCGTTCATATTTAATATAACAGTTCCATTACCTTTATCTGGTTTTAATATTATTATACTTTCATTGCGGTTAAGATCAAGTATAGCACGTCGTTGACGAAAGGATAGGTTGCTCTTTGGAGGTTTTGTTTTACGTAATATGTTAACAGTGTTATATCTAACTTCATTAGCAGAATCAAAAGGTAATAATTGATACAAGAAGCAAAGAACATATGAGATTTTGTAGATTAGGTCAATCAGAGAGGTCTGCTGTGGCTGACCATGACCTGAATAATCTAAATCATGACATTCAATTTGACAATATGGAAATAATGTCAAGACAAACGCATTATTATGTTCGTTTACAACGTGAAGCTATTGAAATACATAAACACCCTAATAATTTTAATAGACACGAAGAAAATCTCCGTTTAAATAGGTTTTGGCATCTTATAATTAAAAAAAGCATAATGATACGTCTTAATTTTGATTTTAATTTTAACTTTTGGTATGTCTTGGTTTTTTGCTGTGTTTTTCCTAGACCTTGAAGCAAATGCTTTACCAATTGTATGTTAAATTACCACAGCACTATAATTTAACATAAGTAGTTGAAATTAAATTAAAAATTACAAAAAGCGTTCAGCATTATGCTTTTCATTGTTAATAACACTTCCACTTATTGATAAAGATATCTCTTTGTTAGATTTAACTGGGTTATTTTATTTGATGTGATGTTTGGATTTGTGAATGCTTCTATCATTTTCAAATTGAAGTTTTTCACAACTTTACACTTACATCATAGCTCGATTAAATTTTGTTAAATGTGTTTTTTGGCTGACAAATTTCATTGTTAGCTTTCGCCGTAGAGAGTGTTCTGATTTGTCATCTTTAAGGCAGTTTAACAATATTTAATTTTTAATAACCTAGTTATTCTTCACTAAAATTTAATTTTATAGTTGGATTTATACGTTTCTCAAACTGTTATATTAATAGCAGGCTTATGTTTATGTTTTAATTTTTCAACTTTGACAAAATTGTTTACAACATCTTTAACAATTTTTAACAAATATTACTACTGACGAAGATAACTGTAAGTGTTATTGAAATGTTTAGATTGTATAATTTAAAATACACCATTAAAAAACCCCAAAAAAGATAAGTATTTTACGCTGTATATTTGTTTACCATCGAATTCAGTGTAAAATTCTGCATCTAGCCCTATATTTTCTTTTCCCATAAATTGCGATGTTGCCAAGCTGGAGTTAAAAATATGAAGATTTGACGAAAATTGGTCCACTATAAATGCTGTCAAATAAACGTTATCAGTGATAAGCAACTAAACTTATTTAGTAGGTACGAAGGTAAAGGATGGTTGAAATGTCTGAACATAGTAGAAGTTTCGTTTGGGGTTCGGAGTGTTTTTTGGATAAGCATTCATTCAGGAGATTTCAATTAGCAAAAACTTCATTTTTTTAAATGGAACCCCCAGTATATTAGTTTACCATCTTGTAAAACTACTTTATCCCTTCGAATTATGTCTGTATAATGTACTCTCTACAATTGATTGTTTTTAAGAAAATTGCATTTTTAGTTTATGATACAAAACTTAATTAAGCAAAAATATGTCTAAGAACAAAATGCATCCTTACCATACACAGCGAATGCAGGAACTATTGGATGATGATTATGAAAAACGCTTAACCTTCTGTGAGTGGGCTCAACAACAAATTGAGCAAAACAGAGATTTTTTCAATTTTGTATTATTTGCCAATGAAGCAACTTTTCATAAAATGGGTTTGTTAATAGACACAATTTCCATTATATACAACGATCAACGCATTGTATACGGACTAGTCAAACAAGTGGTCATTAAATGTATTGGAATAATTGGGAATCATGTCATAGATCCATATTTCTTTGACGGAACTGTTAATGGGCAAGTTTATTTAAATTTCTTACAAAACGAATTACCACAACTACTTCAGCAATTACCTGCTCATGTTAGGCGGCGAATGTGGATACATGACGGGGCACCAGTTCCCCATACCAACATCAATACACATTGAAATAATGAATTTCCCGGACGATGGATAGGTAGGAGGACCCATAAATAGCCACCTCGTTCACCAGAACTTACAAAAATGGATTTTTTTTGGTGGGGTCAAAGAACAAGTATACAAAACACCCGCGACTACTAAGGAAGGCATGAACAATAGAATTAGAGAGGTTTTCCGAACTGCTGATGTCGATATGTCACATTGTGCTAGTAGAGCTTTTGAAAATCGCATACATTATTGCATGGAAGTAAATGGTGGTCATTTTGAACATTTAATAAAAGACGGTATTAAATTTGAAGGGGTGTACTTTACTTAAAAACCCGCATAGAGACCATTCACTAAACATTCTTTCAGTTTCAGACACATTGAATCTCACGTGAATTAACCAATCTTAAAAATAATTACTTCAAAGTTGTAAGCGCGGCAAAAACGACATGCATCTCGGAAAACGAATCAAGAGAAATTAAGATATAGAAACATTTCGCATTGAAACAAATTCCACGGTAGTTATTTTCGTCAACTAAAACAAAAAAATTTATCGAAATCTCAGCGACACACCGTAGCCGAATCTGCCAACTTATGTTATGTTATGAACCAATCTGAATACAAAGTAACCATTTCCTACGACGCAATGTCAATTCCACTAACTATACTTAAATGATACTTAAAAGATAAATAGGAATAACCATTATTTACAGAAAATAATAAACTCCCAACTAACTAGTAAAAGAGATTCACTAAAATTACCAAGTCAACGTGTGGAAATGGATTGTAATTTAAAAAAACTTCAATGTAACAGAGGCAACGAAACCAAAAAATGCCTGTATCATTTACATAATTGGGGAAGCTAAATTCTACTTCAATTTGTAATAACTCCAAATATTGCCAAACAAAGTAAAAATTTGTAATTAACTTAATAGTTCCAAAATTTATAAGTCCGATCCAACAAAACACATTACAGTCCGTGTCTACCTACAATTAAAAAAAATGGTAGATTTAACCACGTTATAAACCGAGATGTCCAGTAGGAAATAATAGTACCGCAAAACGATTGGAGCAGTGGGAACCAATGTGAGAGCTCTCATAAGTGGATTTTTTTAAAACTGGATTTAAGAAGCACGTAAGCGGTGTAGTTTCAATTGCAGTAAATAAACTAGTATTACGAGACAGTGATAGCATAAATAACCGCCATACAATAATTGTTAAAGATAAGAAAATTTAAAATAGTAATACCAAACGCCAGTTAACGTATTTTATACTGATTGTAAAGATTGACAATAACTAAACCCCGTGAAATCAAGTATATAGGATCGGTTTAGTATATCCAACTTACATAACAAAATTAAACTTGAACATGTTACCAAAACATAACAGGTAATTTAAAATTTATATGAGAAAACAGTTGCAAAAAATCATACATGTTTCTATCCAAGAAAAAACAATCTTGATAGCCGTACAGTTAACTCAAAAATTAATTCAAATCTAGCTTAATTAATCTACCATTAATCGTTGTCAGAAAACAGCAATTGATTTAATTGAAAGATTTATTTATAATTAGTCAGATTAAAAGACCTATGTCGAGGCGAGATAATGTAATTAAGATACCTTGTAGTACTGTCATTTGCGTGTTGCCTGTCCAATACCTTTGTATACAAAACGGGAAGGATATACAAAGTGTAGTCTACCAACAAATGATAGAAATACTCGAGTCAACAATTTCTGTTAGTGTACTTGATTAAAATTTCATTCATATGGATTAAGTGGTAATGGCTCATCTGACAGTTCGTTCAGTTTAAAAACGATTTTGTCAGGTGTATATTGTGCGAGATTGTGTTCAGTTCTTTATTATTTTCGCTTGTGATTGTTTGCTTTAAGGGTGTGATCATGCCTAGAGTGCGCCAACGTGGAAATTACCGCCAATTAAGCGAATTCGACAGAGGTCGAATTGTTGGCTTGCGCGAAGGTAGTTTTTCGTTTAGAGAAATCGCAAAACGCCTTAACCGGAACAAAACCACCATCATGCGCTGCTATCAGACATGGACTAGGGAGAGTCAGGAACGTCGCAGAAGAGGAACCGGGGGGCGAAGAAGAACAAATGAGGTGCAGGACCGCCCTCTGCAACTGATGGCGATAAGAGACTGATTCTCAAGTATCAGATCAATTGCCGATCAATGGTTAGCTAACGAAGGTCGTCCAGTAACCCTTCGAACGGTTTACCACAGACTCAGAGTTTTCGGCTTACAATTCTATCGGCAACATCTTGTGTTACCACTAACGGCTCAACATCGACGGCAACGTTTGGAGTGGTGTAGGTGCGACTGCACTGGAGCCAAGAATGACATAGGAGGTGTTCACTGATGAATCCCGATTCTGTTTGGGGCCGCATGATGACCGTATGAGGGTCAGACGAAGCCGTGCGGAACGTTGAAATGTTAAATTTTATGTTGCGAGGCATGTGCACCATACTGTAAGAATTATGGTATGGGGTGCTATAACTTATGGGAGCAGGTCTCGTTTGGTATTCATCCGAGACAATATGAACGCCCAACGATATGTGGATGAGATGGTAAAACCCCACATTCTTCCATTTCTTCAGCAGTAATGACCGTCCCCATATTGCAAGACGTTCTTTGGACCGATTTGTAGAGGATAATGGCAATCTCTTGCATTTACACCCACATCTCTCGACCTTTCCCCCATCGAGCATGTTTGGGACATTATCGGGAGAAGACTGTGGATCTTGCAGCATCCTCCGCAGACGCTGTAAGCTCTACAGCAAGAATTACAGGTTACTTGGGACACAATACCTCAAGAGAACATCAACCGTCTGCTAGAATCGATGCCACGACCAATGGAGGAGTGTGTAACCAACAAGGGGGGGCCAACCCATTATTAATAAAAATTATGTTTATATTTTGTTCTTTTTCTTTGAAATTTTAATCAATTGATACCTTTTAGCAGTTAAACGTTTCTGCCAAATTTGATCAAAAATTACTATCCCTTCTTGGTGTTGAAATTTCCATGTCACTGAATGAATATACGCATGTATACGTATATGTTTATTGTCTAAGTACAGACGTAATCATGTATGCATATATAAATGTATGTACACACACTGCGTTAACTTTTTTGATAAACGCATTGTTTATAGTAGTTTCTTTGAAACAAAATAACATGTTTAACTTTAACGGCTTAATAGTTTCAATTTCAAAGTAAATTTGTTTATTATTTTCTGTAATAATAATTGGTCATCCTATTATAATACATGCAAACATACATGTAATACCCTTAAACATCCGTGCATGCGTGGACATATGTATGTAGGGACGAGTGTACGTGCGCATGAATGCACGCACGTGTAGACTTATGCAGGTATGCATCTATGCAGGAAAGCATGAATTCCTAAATGACGGAATGCATGTATGCAGAAATGCAGAATTGTAGCCATGCAGGAATGCAGAATTGTAGCCATGCAGGAATGCATGCATGCAGGTGTGGATATATGTATGTAGTTACGTGTGCACGTTTGTACGTGCACAGCTTTGCACGTAGGTGTGAACTTATGTACGTATGCATGTGTACAGGAATGCATGTATGCATATATACAGGAATACATGTAAGCATATAAGCAGCAATGCATATATGTGGGAAAGCACCATTATAGCAATGCAGGGATGCATGTATGCAAACAGAAGTGTAAAACATTAATGTATGCGTGGATGTGTAGATATATGTTTCGAGCTGCGTGTGGAAGTATGTACATACGAATGTATGCACGCACGTATAGACGACGTATGCACGCAAGTATAGACGTATGCACACACAATTATGCATACATGCGTGAATTTACGTATGTATCCACGTGTACACGTAAATACATGCGAATGTATGCTCGCATGCACACACGCATATGTGCACGTATGTACTTATGCATATATGCAGGAATGCATGTATGAATATATGCATAAGTACATGTATGAAGAAATTCAGCATTGCAGTACTGTAGTAATTCATGTATGCAAACATACATGAAATACACTCATACCTACGTGCATACGTAGATATATGTATGTAGCCACGTGTGTCCGTATGTACAAAGGTAAGTATGCACGCAAGTGAGGACGTATGTACGTATGCGCGTAAATACGTATGCATGCA